>QEPC01002298.1:4736205-4755995 GCA_003113815.1 Sphenodon punctatus | reverse complement strand
TTATTCATTTTAAGCTTGAAGTGCATTTTAGACTACTGTGTTTTCTTCCATCTTCTGATGTTCACCCTGGGAACTCCTTGCTGCTGGGTTGTGCCCTGGCTCCGCCCACCATTGCCCTGGCTCTGCCCACCGTTGCCCTGGCTCCGCCCACCGTTGCCCTGGCTCCGCCCACCGTTGCCCTGGCTCCGCCCACCGTTGCCCTGGCTCCGCCCACCGTTGCCCTGGCTCCGCCCACCGGCGGCAGCAGTGGTCCAGAGCACTTCAGACTGCTACTAGGCCTTCTGTGTCAAACTAGAAGGCCAAGTAGCAGCCTGAAGTGCTCTGGACCGCTGCCGCCGCCGGACCCAGAACTTGAGCCCTGGCACCACCAGGTAGGTCGGGCTCTGGGTCCGGCAGCAGCGACAGCAGTGGTGGCAGGTCTGGCAGGTCTGCCGGTGGTGGTGCTCCGGAGCGCTTCAGGCAGCTACTAGGCCTTCCGGTTTGACCCGGAAGGCCTAGTAGCAGCCTGAAGCACTCTGGAGCGCCGCCACGTCCGATAGAACCATGATAGTGTTTCCCATACTCTATCACTCCTTGCAATCATTTACATCACCAACAATCTCAAGATACTACTAATGTCTTATGTCATTCCTCATATTATTCCACCAAGTTCTTTTCTCCTGTACTTCATCCTTATATCCTCCTCCCTGTCATTCCACCGTCTCTCCCTGCTGCCTTTGTTATTCCACATTATCTCCTGCCCCCACTCCCAAATATGCATCTCCATTGTATTATTGGCCATTACTATTCATGCATCTCAATTGTATTATTGGCCTATTACTTCTACTTGGCCTTCTAGTTTGACCCAGAAGGCCTAGTAGCAGCCTGAAACACTCTGGAGTGCCACCGCCTCCGGACCCACCACCACCGGACCGGGGGCCTGAGCCCCAGCACCATCAGGTAGGGCTATCCCTGGGGTGGGGTGGTTAAAAAAAAAATACGAGGGTGGGGGGGGGAGGTGCTCCCCAGGGCCCGTTCCACCCGCACAGCCTGGAGGGGGGAGGGAAAATCAGGTTCCTCCCTGCCCCTGCCTGAAGTGGTTCAGAACCCGAACTTTGTTCGACCGGTTTGGGTGGGGAGTGGGTAGGATTCGAGGTGTTCGCAAACGGTCTGAACACCCCGAGTTCGGGCCAAACCCCAAATTTCTGAACCCCGAATGCACATCCCTACTACTCAGTACACCTCTTAAGCACATACATTCCCTAACTCCACAGAGCTTGCACTAATTTTCAAAGTGGTCTGTGGGAATAAACTTGGTTTAAACTTCTTGCTGGCTTACTTCAACCCAAGCAGGTATCAGGTACATTTTCATGCTTGAACTCTCCTAATCTGTCACATGTTAATTCCCTTTTTGACTCAGTCTTGCAGCATAAATAAATAGTTCTACTGTAGGAAGGTTATGGTAGAGAAGGAGATTTTCAAAGAAACTTTGTTGTTACCTTCATAAGCCTCCAGACAGAGGCAGATCTGGGGAAACAAACATGTTCTTTGACAACAGAACCGTAGATAAAAAGAAACTGCTGTCATATTTTTATCAGATGTCAATGCAAAAAAGACTATTATGCAGTGTAGAGAAATGAGGGTATAACTATCACACAGGGAACAAATCCCCTAGATTACCTTTCAGTTTTAAAATGCCTTTTGTGCAATATTACTGCTAGGTTTAAGCACCTCATAACTCTCTCCCCGAAAAGCCATCAGTGGGCCTATTCATATTTTCAAAGGCTACATTTTGTTTGCCAATTTGCTGAGATGCAATTTCCCCATTGCAGACAGAGGCTGTTACTAGATATGTTAGCTACTCATTTCACCTATAGCTGAGACAAGAGCAAGTGTTCCCATTGCGGGATTGCTTGTAAGTGTCCATTGGTACTTCGTCAATTTCTGTTGAGTCTGCATGTAGCAGGGTCAAGGGTACCTGGGGGAGTCCTCAAAGGATGGGGAATCTCCACAAAAGTGTCTATTTACACCATATGTACAGTGCCCCAACACCTTACCTTTATACAGTCTCTCTTCAGAGCTTCCATTAAGCTCTGTCGCTGTAACTCTCCCATGTAACTCTGCAGACTCAGTCTCTTCTCCAGAGTTGCCATTAAGTTCTGTTCCCTCTACTTCCACTGAGCTCTCAGCTTAAAACCTCCCCTCTCACAGCCCTCTCCAGACTGAGCTCTTACCTCTGTCTGTTGATCTTTGGACTGGCCCCTGCCATGCCAAGCCCAGGTGGAAGGCAATCAGACACTGTCCATCATTCCCCTCAGTGCCTGTGTCTCAAGTAGCACCGTCACCCTTGCAGGTGCTAACTTCTTTAAAGGGCCAGCATCTCAGGATGCACCCTGCCACTCTGTGCTGCCACAATTTTTTCATAATTTTCATCACTTTCTGGAACTTTTGTTACTTTCTGGGACTTTTTTTGTCACTTTCCAGGAATTTTCCAACAGTTTTAATGTGGTTTTACAGCCCTTTTATGTCAATTTCCAGCACTTCCCTGGCATCTAACTAGTAATTTTTTTTTCTCTCCACAGCCCCTTAGGGTGTGCTCAGGGCACACACAGGGCTTAGGGCTGGCCCATAGCAGCCGCATTTGACTTGCGAAAAATAATGGAAAATGGCAAAAACAGCAGGAAAGCCATTAAGTTTCCACATTGCATGAATCTCAGTGAATGCCCTGCTTCTGATGGAAACAGCACTCACTGAGATTTCTTGTTTCAGGCCTAGTTTCACCTTTAAACACACTTGTGATCATTACATTTGTTTGTGCAAACATGTGTAGAGCAGAAATAGATAGTTCCACAACTGAGATTAATAACTGTTATCACATAACAATTTTATTTATTTTATTTATTTATTTATTTATTAGATAGCTATACTCTTCCTCTCCCAGGGGACTCAGAATATATTAAAACTTCACCCAAATGATTAGAATGTAAAAATTTAAATCCCCATAAAAATCCCAACCTACCAAATGACAAGTCATTCACTTCTGCTCCCCGCTCTCTTACCTGGAGGAACCCCTGACCACCCTTTCCCTAGGTCTGTACCCTTCCCTCACCGAATGGGTTGCAGGTCTCCCCCACTCCCCAATTTATATGCTGCCCTTCCCAGATTACAATCCTTAAAAACATTTTAAACCAATAAAAGACCCCAAAACCCCACAAAACCCACCCCACACAAAACCCACACAAATCCACCTATCCACCCAATTCCTCTCACACCTCTACCCCAAAACCACCCACCAAACCCCTTCCCAATCCCTGGCTTTTGGTGAGTGCCCCCCTTCTCCGGCCCCATTAGTCCTCTTCCCTGCTCCCCATCTCCCTGCCACCACTTCCTACTTTTGTGCCTCAGCCCCTCACTGCCTGCTTCCCTTGGCCCCCTGCCCCTCCAAATTCCTGAGCATTTGCCAAGGTTCCAAGTGCCTGCCCGAATACTCGGGACTGGCATTCAGAACATTGGAGAATACTCATGATATTATTAACTATGAATTAAATTATGAATTATTTATATTATTATTCAGAACAGCACTAGTTCTCAGTTATTGTACAGTTAACAATTTCAGCTCTATGCCCATGCTTAACACAATTTGGGATCTGGAAAATCATGGAGGTGGACAGCAAGTTATGTGTAGAGATGTGCACTGCACTTCTACTGGTTTTTGGCCATCCAGGGATCATAGAGAGATGATTTCCATGAAATCAGCCCAGTTCCCAAATATCTCCATAGTGCTTCAGGTGATTGTGGGGGGATGGGTGGAAGGAACAACAAATAGTCAGGGAAGGAAATTACTGTGCTGGGGGTGGGTTGCTTTCACCGTTGGGTTTTCTTGCAATGAACCTTTGCCCACCCAGTACTAGCACAGTTTCTATTCTGGGGTTGACAGCCCTTTGACAGCCCAGATCCAGCTTCTCTTTCCAAAAACCAGGGGTGTGGCACCAAAAGTTAGCATCTTGGAAACAGCTGTGGAGAGTATCAGGTAGCCGCAAAACACACAGTGGTGTAAATTTCTGTTGATGCGCCTGCTGTGCATCCATGAGGACATCATCAAATTCAACATGCAGATTTTTACGCCTTTATCATTATGTCTGGTAGCACCCAAAGCTTTTTCTCAGTGCTTGCAATCAGACTACAATCCGACCAGAAGAGAAAATATTTTCTCTACATTATTCAATGCAAACACTCAGAAAAACAATAGAATCAGCTTCTTGGGGCAACTAAGAAAGGGAACTTCCCAGCTCTTGCCCAGGACGAGTATAGTCTTTTCCCACAAACATCAAAGGGTGTTTTCAGATTACATGTTTCCATGCCTTGAAAGGTCATGGGAAACATGCTGTGTGATGGGGGTTCCATAGAGAAACGGTGATGTCAAAACAGCTTTACTACATGCTAACCCTGTCAGTAGTTGCAAAGTTCCCATGGGGAATTGTAATTGAGTATGTGCTAAACCTGGTTGAGCTGAAGTCTAGGGGCAAGTGCATATGGAACAAGGTACAGACTAGATTACAGAATCTGGCCCAGCACCATTTTCTGCAAAAAAAACCAGAGGACAGTAGAACAGGTGCAGACTGAACTTCAGTGGAGCACTCTTCCAAAGTTTATGCTATTCCTCATTTGATAGAGATGTGCCAGCAGCACCAATTTTCCAAGTCATTAGAAATCCCATAAAGGAACATGCAAATACAGAAATAAATTCTCTACCTTTTAACACAAGATGATGACATAGAAGTTCTGAGATTATTATTTTTTTTAAAGAAAGTTTTATGTTCTTTGAGGGAAGGAATATTACCTAATTTATTTTGAATTCTTAAAGTTTATGTGCATGCAATACTCATTGGTGGGAGATCAGACTTATTTTGTAGCTACTCAGAGTTAATGTTACCTTCCAAAATTAAATCCTGTATTTTAACCTGCAATCTGCAATTTTGTCTACAAATCATAATTGTGGGTTAATCAAGAGTCAGCACAGTGCCTCCTGCTTGCCTCTTTGATCTTATCAATTTTACTCTTTGTGTAATGTTAATTAAGCTCTCCAGAATCAGGGATGCCAAGAGAAAAGGTACAGCGCTCCTTACTGACTGTACAGGCAATCACTGAGGATGCTAATTAGCTGCTGGAAGCAAACAAACAAAAGAAACCCTGGCCAACATTTTTAGGAGTGGCTTTTGATAATGAATACTTTATACATGAATCTAGATGGATTGAAGGTCAAGACGAAGAGAGCAAAGCATATGTATTTGGGGAGGGAATACCAGATATAGAACGCAGTAATAATTGAAATTTTGATGTATTTATTACCTAATAGAGACAATGGGTAAAAAACAACAACACAATGCTGACCCAGATAGGCCTGGTTAAGCCCAGCTGGGCCAGTGTCATGACAGGCCATCAGTTTGCGGCCCACCAGATGTGGGCCCGGTTCCTACCCCAGCCAGGGAGGAGCCAGGCAGAAAATGTGGTTCCAGTATGGCAGTCCAGTCAGGTAGAAATGTGTGTTCCCAGCTCGGCTCCTACCGGACAGAGGTTACCATGGCGGCGAGCCATGGATGCCTGTAAGAGGGGGACATCTGTTAACACCCAGTCTCTTGACTCTTGGTCATGGTATTTCATTCTGATATACATAAAAAGGAAGCCACACTCAAGTGATGAACCTACAACTACATTTTAACTATTTGTCAATAATTATAATAATAATCAATACATGGCTGCTTTACTATACATTATTGTTGATTGAAAGAGGCTTCTCTGTAGGCCTGTAAAAGTTTGCCATGACTCACAGTCTGTTCTGTAAAAACGCTTACCAAGAAAAAAGCTCCCTTATGTTTATGTCAGACATAGGCGGGACAAGCCGAGAAACCTGAATGACAACAAAACATCTAGTTCGTTCACCTTGAAGCTTCTTCCATAAGTGCATAAACATTCCTGGAGGTGCTACACATATCATCTCTTACAGGGAAATGAAGCAAAAGAGATAAAACTGACAAAAGTATAAAACCCTTGATTCATAAAAAAATAATCATCCTTTGAAAGAAGCAACTGTGACCCAGGAGAGTAGCAGGGGGAATGGGGTAAGTTAAAACATGTGTTTGAAGCATTTGAAATTGGGCTTTGGTCCCCATCCAGAGCTTCTAGCTTTTGTGCAGTTGGAAGGAAATGAAGTTTCTACAAGGTGAACATTGCATTTTAAAAAAGGCATATACATTTGTGCACATCATGACTGTGGTGAAAGCTAAAGCCACATTTTCAAATGGAAATGGAGTTAATAGGGATGAGCTGCTCAAATGCTGCTTTATTTTCATTTGCTCCCATGCAGGACTGAGATTGGAAGGGCAGCGGAAAGGGGAATAACACTCTTTGAAGCGCCACCCACAAAATAAGCTCCAACTATGTTAGGCACCAAAATGAGGCACAGTAAATTGTGAAGACCAGCATCAAATAGTTACTAATAGTGATACCTAAATTATTGTCACTGAACATCTGAGTTAGTCCCTCACTGAGATGAAGAGGGCAGTTTACAACTCTCAAGACTATTGAGATGGTGGGTGTTAAAAGATGTAATGATAGCTACTTGCTAGCATGTTATCTCTGTTTTGACTAGAGATGTGCACTGCTGTACTCAGTGGCGTAGCAAGGTGGTAGTGGGCCCAGGATCATGTTCCAATCTGGCATGTTCCTAAGGGAGGAGTCCCCAGGGTGGGATGGCAGAGCTTACTCATGAAGGCAACAGCACCCCAGCTTCCAGCCTCCTGCCCACCCCCGTTGGAGCTGCAGCAATCCATCTCGAAAAGAAGTTTTCAGAGTGGGTGGGGATGAGGTCAGCACTTCATCCCTGCCCACCATCTCAATGAACACTAACTCCCACCACTCTGTAAACTTCTTTCTTGGCAGAAACCTTTTGAAGCTGGCTGAGTGCTTCTAGGAAGTTTTCAGAGGAGGCGGAGATGGTGTCATGCCCCCCACTCCCTCCCCCTTTGACAATTTCCTAGCGGCACTCAGATAATTTGCAAAGGGCCCCCTTGGAGTCTAGGGTTTCTCACCCCATGGTAACTATGCCCCTGACCCTGTTACCAGGTTTTGGACATCTGGAAAGAATGGAGACATTGATTTTTTCCTGAACTTCTCCAGTGTTTCTAGTGAGTAGTGGCAGGGTGGAAAAAAGAACAACAAATAAGCAGGGGAAGAGACTGGCTGCAAAGTGGTGGGGGTGGGTGGGGTGGGGTGGGGTGCTTTCACATTGGATTATCCTTGGAATGAAACTTTGCCCACACAGTTCCAGCAGTTTCTATTCTGGGACTGCCAGTCTGGAGCTGGCTTCTCCCCCTCCCCAGTTAGGCGCATTTCACCAAGGGATATCATTATGGAAGCAATCAGTGGGAGGAGACTATGGAGTAGTCAAAACCACACAGCAGCATAAATGTCTGTTCACACAACTACATGACTAGGATGACATAATTGATTTGAACACAGGATGGATTTGCTACCTCTTGTAACACCTAGTCTCTCTGCAGCAGCAATAGAGCTACATTTTCAGACTGGAAGGCCAAGCCCTGTCCTCTGCAATTTTTGGAAGCAAGGACCCCAAGGAGGCTCTCACTGGTGGGCCCTGTCACCCCAGCTGCTCTGGTTTGCTAGGCCCTATCTGGACTAGCCAATGGACCAGAGCAGCAAGTCTACTGTAGGGCAAGGTCTACTTGGCTGAAACGGGAATTAAAATAATTCTTATGAGAATCTCATAACCCTGGCAAGATTTTTAAGAATCTCAAAAATACTATGGCAGAAATGAGAATTGCATGCATTCTATTAGGGCTGTGAGAATCGGCCAATTCTCAACTAATTCTTGTTCTCACAAATCTCAGAAAGAACCCGGTTCTCAGCGAGATTTGCAAGAATAACAAGGGCACGTTTCAGCCCTAAAAATATCCCTAAATGGTCTGCGCATGCTCAAGGTGACCATTTTGCGCATGCAGCATTTTTGGAGCTACTTAGAAGTTCTCAAGAATCTTGTGAGAATCTCGCAAGAGTGCCCAATTTTTGAGATGAGGAAGTCTCATTGAGAAGCCTATTCTTGATGAGATTTTTGAGAAGGGTGAAATCTCGTTTCAGCCCTGGCCTACTGCAAAAAGCACTGCAGGAGAATAAAGGTCAATGGGTGGCAGTTGTCCCGTAACCTCCCTCATAAAATCTGCTATTAGTCTACAGTTTCTCACCCACAGCTCTTCATCAGTTTGCTTCAAAATGTGAATGAAATGATTCTTCATAACCACAGCAGATAAGGAATTATTCTGTGTGTTTTTTTAAATGAAAACTAAAATTTGAAAGAATAAGGTAATGAATTAAAATACACAATTCTAACTCCACTTTAACACCACTTTAACACTGCTTTAACATTTCTTATGCATGTTTCAGGGCTGCATAGAGCACCAATACAGCCCTGCAACATGCATAAGAAATGTTAAAGTAGTATTAAAGGGAAGTTAGCATTATGTCTGTTTTCACCCAATGTCTCCAAGGAAAGGAGCAAATAGTTGTGAATGTGTCCCATGTCCAGCGTACCAACTCTTTCCAGTCCCTGGTCCTCTGACTGAATTAATATCCATTCCAGTGTGGATAAAGATGATGGCAAGATGGGTGTGTGTATGCATGCGTACTCATGCAGCTCCTGAGCAATAATCAGAGCACAGCTAATTAGAGGCCTAGCTAGAGCTGATATATGGGTAATACCTGCATTTTCAGGTACCACATTGGGTACCTGGGAGGTTACCTGAATACCTATTGGGTACCCGGAAACCCAGAAAGCCAGTAACTTCTGGTACCGAGTTTTTTATTTTCCAATTACCGATTAGTATATCAGGTCAAAAAACTGAAAAGCTGGGACTGGAAGTCAATTTTCTGGGCTGGAAGTTGACCTTCTGGGACCAGAAGTCAATTTTCCATGACAGAAAATCAATACATGGGTGTTAAAAGTTGATAAATGAATAAAAACATCAATAAATTGGCACCAGAAGTTGACATTCTGGACATCAGATACCTGAATTGAGTTGCAATTGGGTATCGATCGGTACCCAATGTGGTCGGGTCGAATCAGGTACCAGAAATTTGTCGGGTATAACTGTTTTTGCGGGTAGTTGTTTCAGCTTTACATGTGATCCAAACCTCTTGAGAAGCTAATAACCTCTCCTGTTCATCTGTAAAATGTAGAGCACATGAACCCAACTGGGAATGCTTGTGAGAAACTGCTGCATGTAATTCAGTTACAGCTTCATTCATTAGTCATATACAGGCTGAACTATATTTTACAGCTGTACCAAAATCCTCATCTAACAAAAACTTTGGTCTACATGATCATTCTTATTGATATTGTCCTGTGATTGTAACACATTGACTGCCACTAGCATGTGTAGTTGGTGTGGGCTAAAATGGACATTGTGATTTTCTAGAGAGAGAGAGAAAAAGAAAACAGTCACTATTTTACAAAACTCCTCCCCCTGCTCCTCCCCCCATGAAGGTGGTAGGCTTTCTGCAAAGGACATGTGTTTTCATCTGAATTATTATGTAGGGCAGGGATGGCCAGATGTATGGTGCAGTTTAGAGATAGACCCTTCCCCAATGCACTGGAAGAGCTCTTAACCCATCTCCTCCCAGGACATGGATACCTTCCTTGGGGTGCTGGTCCCGCTCTGCTCTGCAGAGGCGATCACTGAGAGGCTGGTTCCCTCCTTTCACAATGATCTACTGGAGACTAGCTTGTGATCTTATCTATCAGTAGACCATGATCTACCTCCTGGCCACCTCTGATGTACGATATTGTGCACCATAAGCATATGAAAGCATGATTTATTACTGTTGCTAGTGATGGAAATTTGTTTGAAAAAAACATACATCTTGTTCCTCAAATTAGGTCTCAAATTCTTGATTCGTTCTACATAAAGAACCTACTATGCCATCGAAAACATCTACATTCCCAATGGGGGGTCTCATAGTGACATACCCTACCTGGGCCAATTACCCCACCACCAAACTCGCTGAGGGGATTCCCTTATCTAGACCCAAATTAAATGAAGTTAAAAAATTAACACACTTGTCAGTAACTCACATAGCCATTTGCCTGAGAGCTGCAGCAGAGTTGGTGGGATGGCTAAGTTGCTTCTTCAGATCTGTCATATTGGAGTTCTCTGTTCCAGTTGTCCCACTGGTGAGTCTTGTCTGTTAGTTTATTTGCAGAAAACGGGATAGGTAGCAGCTTGTGTTTCCTTACCTGGTAGAGCAGGGCCTTTGCTATTGTATGTTGAAAAGTGGAGTTGTATAGAGGAAAAATAGACAGGGGAAACGTATTCCAATTGTTGTAATAAGTCATCCAACTCATGACCACCTCTATCCCAGTTTAGGAACATTCGTGGTTCTTAGTGGGCTTGGGGGAGAAAGATTAAAATCCCACCCAAGTATTAGTGAAAGGCTGCCCATGCTCTGTGTGGATTTGGTGGAAAAGAGGACATAGGACTCAACCATCAGTTTTGGCTGAGCAGTTATATGGCAAAAGTGGTTTGAGGCCAAGGACAGCAGTTCATTTTATTTAATTTATTTAATTTATTTATTTATTTCAAAGTATTTATATCCCATCCTATCCTGACCAAGCAGCTCAGGGCAGCTCACAAATTAATAAAACATCCAATAATAATCATCACAATAAAACAATAAAATACAATTTAAAACAACCCAAATGGAACCAAAAAACAAACCCAACCACCCTCCTCCCAAACCTCCACCCACCACCCTACCCCTCCTCCCTCGCCAATAGCCAGGCGGAACAACCAGGTTTTACATTGGTGTCAAAATACAGGGAGGCCTGGGGCCAACCGGGCCTCCACTGGCAGGGAGTTCCACAGCCGCCGTGTGGCCACCGAGAACATCCTCTCTATCGTGGCCCTCCGAAATACCCGGGAGACCTCCAAGAGGGTGCCCCCCGATGACCGCAGGGGCCGATCCAGAGCCAGGGGAATGAGGCGGTCTCACAAGTAGGTGGGGCCTAGACCGTGTAGTGCTTTATAGGTCAACACCTTGAATCATGCAGTTTAGAAGAGCCTCTGGGCTATAGTCCCTTTGTGCCACCTCTGCCACATAAAAATGTTTCAACAGGGCTGGGAATGTGGCCCAGAGCCTATAAAATGTGTTGGAATCCTTTGGGATGAAGGATGCATTATAAATAAAACATATTATTATTATTTCTTCAAAGAAGGACAGGCTGGCATGGGTCTCACGACTCATCAGACCACAGTGTGGTTAGTTGCAAAGCTCAGAAGGGCAGGTCATTTTTTGATTCTGAATCAGCTGTGATTATATATGCATGAATCCCTCTTTTCAGGCCAAGTATTTCTGCTGCTTCTTAGATAACACTCTCCTTGACTTCTGTGTCTTACTGCAATTCTGTTTGTAGGAGAGGAATTGCAGTGGATTCCCTAGAGGCACAGACATTGTCTGCTTTGAATTTCTTATTTGTGAGCAGCTCCGACTTTACTCTGCTGAAAAAGATATTTCATATCTTGGATTTACTGGGGTTTTTTGGCAATAAAGGCAGCAGGATTCATTCCCTTCTTCCCTGATCTGTTCTCAGGGGATTTCTTTTGCATCAGAACATTTTCTGCTCTTCATCAGCTGTTTTGAAATTCACAACTGTGGTTCTTACGGCTCTTTTGACATTCAACCTTTGGTCCGACTCCTGCCTACCATTATTAGAGCTTGTGGTCAGATTGTCTCAGGTTTACCATCTGTGATACAATAGTAGGATTCACGTCCAGTCTCAGTGAATGTTTTTGTCAATATAAATCCATGTGTCATAATGCAAATATGGTAGCTTACATGGAATAATGGTCACACATGGTCCGCAGACTCTGTAGATCCCATGGCTATAATGTATATTCCAACCAATACAGTTTCCCACTGAGGTACATAAGGGGTTTCACTATTCAAATAATTCACAAACAGTCCTTATGGAATGGAGGGACCTATGAGATTCATGGATGGGTGCATTCATGCAATTGTAAACTCTTTGGGGTAGGAGTGTAAATTCAGGGGAAAGAGGGAGAGACCAAAGGGGACATGGCCCTCTGGGTTTGGGGAGCAGGGAACAATCCCATTAGAATTTGGCACTATGGGTCCAGGGGGGAGTAAATGTTAATGAGGAACAGACCCCTCAACTCACCCCTCAAATATGTGGGGTGAATATCAAATTCAACAATTTTGGTGCAATTATACCTGTTTTAATGACACGGATGGAAAGCACTATTAATTTCCTGCTTTGTTTGTGGGTCTGAATATTCATTTTGGTTATTTTGCTTCTGTACCTTCATTTACATTATTTTTGGGGCAACCTTGCAAAGAGCGTAGGTATGTTAGGGACAGGTAGTGCAGCTGAACCAGGGTCAATGCTCACTCATGGAGCTGTGTCTCCTGTCACTAGGAGAGGAGCCCCCATTCCATCTTCTGCACCCGAGTCCATTCAGTTTAAATAGGTCCCTGAAATTTGCTTTGGCATTTAGGATACTTGGTTTACTATGGCAGTATTGTTTAGTGCTATTGTGGGCGACACTGCTGTGCAACAATGGTGTTGTGCTATTGTTATTAGTGCTCCTTGATCATTCATTGGTTTGAACAAATATGCGAATACACTTTGTGAATATGAAACTGAATATTTGTTTCAGTCCTGGTATTTTCTCTGCATCTGGAACAGTGGGGCTCTAATTCAGATTGAGGCACTGAAAACGATAGTAATGTAAAAAAAAACACCAAAGGGTAAAAAAAGACATACAGTAGCCCACTTTGGCCTGCTATGGCCCAGGACCCACCAGCACTTTTATTTACACATCTCCAGATGTTAGCATGGGACCGCCCCAGGTTGGGTAGGTGAGTAGCCTAGGCTGTGTCCTCTGAAAATCTCAGAGGATGCAGCCTAGGCTAAGGGCCACTCATGTGGGTCAACATGGGCTAACATGTGTGTTCATCCCCACCATACTGGTCTTCAGGCAGGGTATGGCATAGCCAAGCACCATGGCTGGTGGCCATGGATGTCTGTCATGGTGAGGGGCGGGATGCTGGGAGCAGGGTGGGGGAAGGGCAGGTCACCTGCACATTTATTTATTTATTTACTTCTTATTTCAAGTATTTTTACCCCACCCCTCTCATTCAAGATGACTTGGGGCAGCTCACAAGTAGATTAAAATATAACATCAATCAATAGAATATATAAATATGTACATTAAAAAAATAGTATAAAAATGCAAGGTCAATGCAAAAACATCCCCCACCTAACCCTCTAATCCATCCTACCTCCTTCCCCCCCACCAAATACCTGACAAAGGAGCCAGGTCTTACAGCGTTTTCAGAACACTGAGGCGGATATCTGCCGGTAGGGCATTCCAAAGCAATGGTGAAGCCACTGAGAATGCCCACCTGCCCTTTCGGACCTGCCAAGGATGTGGGACCTCCAGGACGACACTCCTGGATGACCACAGGGGTTGCCCAGGGGCTCAGGGTGTGAGGTGATTCCTCAGGTAAGCAGGGCCCAGGCCATTTATGGCTTTAAATATCAAAAACAGCACTTTGAATTGGGCCTGGAAGATGATAGGCAGCCAGTGCAATGCTCGGAGCACTGGTGTAATTTGCTCCCTATGGCCAGTCCCAGTAAGGAGGAAGGCTGCAGCATTTTGCACCCGCTGCAGTTTCCAAACCATCACCAGGGGCAGCCCCATGTAGAATGGCTCAGTCTTGACGTGACGAATGCATGGATGATAGTGACAAGGTATGAGTCTTAGACATATGGGTGGAGCCTTCTCACCAGATGTAATTGGTGAAAGGTGCCCCTGGCCACATCTGAAACCTGGAAATCCAAGTGCAGCTGTAAGTCTAGGAGAACCTCAAGGTTCCACACAGATGGAACCAATGGAGGGCAAACACCCCCAATATCAAGAGTGTTCCCCTTCCCCAGATCACCAGCATCACCTCCATCTTATTGTAATTGGTCTTCAATCAGGTCAATTCATCCAATTATCCACAGTGGTCAGGTACATCAAGGAGACAGCAGGGCCTGGGTCAGATGAAAAAGATAAATACAGCTGGGTGTCATCTTCATATAGGTGAAAATGAACTCCCCAGCTGTGCACGTCCCATGACCTGCCCAAGCAGCTTCATATACACATTGAACAAGAGACAGAACAGAATGGAATGCTGAAGGACCCCATACAAGAGAGCCCCAAGGGATGAGGTACAGTCCCCTAGTACCACCTGCTGAGATCTACCGGCAAGGTAGCAGCGGAACCATTGTAAAATGGTTCCATCCACCCTGGCCAGGTCCTGCAGGCAGGTTGCCAACATCTTGTGGTTCACGGTATTGAAAGCCACTGATTGAACTAGTAGAGTCATACGACCCCATTCAGCTTTACTAGGAGGTCATTGACCAAGGCCATCGATGCGGTCTCCGTGCCGTAACCTGGATGAAAGCCCGACAGTGTGGGATCAAGAAAACCGGTGCAGTCCAGATGTATTTGCAGCTGCCGGTTCACTACCCATTCAATAACCTTCACTATAAAGGGAAGGTTAGAGACAGGCTCGTAACTCACTGGGGTATCCACATTGAGAGATGGTTTCTTGAGGAGGTCCAGACCAAAGCCTCCTTGAGGCAGTCTGGAACCCTCCCTTCCTGAAGGCACCTGCCAGCACCGGCCCCAATACCTCCCTGGAGGCCTTGACCAACCAGGATGGGTATGGATCTAGTTGGCAAGCTGTGGCTCAGACACAACCCAGGACATTGGCTGCCTCAGAAGATGTCACTGATTGAAATTCATCCTACAAAACATGACCAGACGGCACTCCTAACCTCTGACTCTACCATTGCATCTGAAATGGCAGAGTCAAAGTCATGCTCAATGCAAGTGATTTTGTCCACAAAGTATGCTAAAAACATGTCACAGTGGGCCTTAGATGAATTTGGTTCCAGGTGGAGACAGGGTGGACTGATCAACCCCCTCACCACCTGGAACAGCTCCTGTGGACATGACTGAGAAGATGCTATGAGGAAAGCAAAGAACTGCTTATTTGCTTCCCTCACAGCTACAGCATAGGACTTTAAAACTGCTCTGTGCCACAATCGGTCATCTTGAGAGTGAGTATGGCTCCACTGTTGTTCCAACCACCTCCTTTCATGCTTCAGCCACCCCATATCCTTCGTGAACCACGGGGACATGCACTGACAAAGCACAGGGAGAGGATGCCTGGGAGCCACCCGATGAATGGCCTCAGCCAACCAGGTGTTCCAAAAGGCCACGAGGTCATCGATGGAGCGACTGTCAAGGTCAACAGGCATCTCACCCAGAGCATTCTGGAATCCCTCCAGTTCCATAAGGAAGACCATCTTAACTGATCCCACATGACTACAGTCAGGCAGGCATTCCAGGATGGAAGCTTGCAGGAGGTAATGGTAACGTTTGTTTAGCTACCCACCCTAAACATGCGGCCACACGCATGTTTGTTCAGTGTCCCTCCTCAACCGGGGCCATGTCAGCTGCGGTTTACCACCCCAGGCTGGGGAGCTGCCACATTGCCACAACTGAAAAGAACAATGACAACAAAGAAAGATTCAAGGCAGGCAAGTGCAGACTGTGCAACTGCACAGGGCCCCAGGACCGGTGCCAGGATATGTAGGGCCATGCGCAAAGTCTTGGTGCAGGACCTAATTTGCATAATTTAAATAAGGGGCTGGTGCTGCTGCCTGCAGGTGCGGGACCCAGACTGGCATGGGGCCATGTGTGACTACACATGTTGCACATGTCTAGGGTTGGCTCTGCAGGGTCCCATGTGCTGGGGGACCCCCACGGAGACCTCAATACACTTGGAATGACAGGCGTGTAAGAAGCACTGGTGTTAATTATGGGTTTATAGAGCCTCCAAAGTGGGTAAAGGGTCCATGAAAGCCCCATGACTATTCAGAAGGGGACTTCACTACATGGGGCCCACAAGTGAACTAGAAATAACAGCATATGCATATCAGAGCCTTCAGTGTAGGGAAACCCAGGGACTGAAAAGGGTGTTATATTTAGCCAAACATAAAAAAAGAAATCATTGCAATAACATTTCCCTTTTTCTAAACCTTGAGTCAAATATTCCTATGACAAGAGGGGTGACCAACATCACCATTTTGCAGAGGGCCCACCTTCCCTGGATCTGGTACAGAATAACAATATGGCTTCCTGCTTCTGTCTGTGTTAACGTCAGAAAGGTTGGGGCATGGAGGGCTGAGGGAACTTGGCTGCACTCCACAAACATGTTAATACAGCCCCAGGCTTATTTCTCAAAAGAAAATAATTAAATAAATAAATAAATAAATCCCATATGCAAAACATCTTTCAGCAGAATGCAAGCAGAGATCCCGAGTATACAATACTTGCAATTGCAAATAAGACATTCCAAACAGAGTTAAGTGTCTTTGCCTCTGGGGAACTGAGTTTATTCACTCCCATGCAAATAGATTCGGGCTTCAAAACTCACTCATATCAAATCCCCTGCAGCTTTGTAATGTACTTCCCTCCCTTTACAAGTGACTGGTACCACCTTATTTCAAACCAACACAAGCAGCGATGTCAAGGTCATGCTTTTTCCAGTCAGTTTGCTGAGACAATCTAATACTGCAACTATCTAGGCCAGCTGCCAGCAGAACTGGACTTTAAATATCTTATACCGCATATCTAGTTTAATCCTGCCCTGCAATTTAAAAGTCTAATGCAGGCAGCTACATGAAAGAATTCCTAATTCAATCAGCTTCACCTTGTTCACATACAGAAAAGCTCTGTGTTGCCTTCAAGAGGTACAGGAAATAAGGCTAATGATAAAGGGCTTTTATACCATTTCCCCCTTTTCATGATTGTAAATGGGGGGTGGGAAGATAGTGCATAGCTGAAATAATAAGACAGAGACAGTGGCTTCTGTGAAGGAGCCTCCCCAGTTGAAGAATGAGACCTGACCTGCATCTGGAAAGCAATTCTTTTTTTCATAAATGGCTTAGGTGGCTTAGGAATGGGAGAGAAAGTTACAGTGGGGAAAATCTCAAATCAATTCAGCTATTAGATTGCTTTAAACAATAGCTGCAATGGGATATGCCTGGTGATAAATTGACCTTGATATACCTGCTAGATATCAAAGTAATTTCAATGCCTTCTGCGGTTCAAATAGCTTTCCTGAGTGCAACCAAACAAGTGGACACAAAGCAAGTATGTCCTGGTCTAGTCTATTATCATTTTCTTTCAACTTGATTGCTTGCCTATCTTCTGTTAATCATGCTGACTACTGCCATTGTGAAATGCACAATTAGGTTATGAAAATAAACAGTAAAACAATGGGTGAGCTCAATTAGTCTTTAATCTTTCCACACACACTACTACTTAGAGTCACAAATTAAGTGTCTGCTGCTTTCATCTCAAGAGCTGACCTCTGGTGTGCTAAGGGGTTTCACAGTGATTGAAAAAGATGATGTATGTGTCCAAGGGGCCCTCCAGCTCTTTGTTCTCATCTATTCTATCCATGATACAAAAATGCAAAAGCAGAAGATGCTGGAGGTTTCTGTTCAGCACCAAAAGGAAAATACCCACATCCCATTTGGGAATAAAACTTCACTAGCTGTCTCAGCAGAGGCTCCCCCCCCTGTTGATTCTCCACGCAGAACCAGTGGAGAATCAACAGTGGACAGCTTTGTCCCATGACTCACAAATCTTTGCTAGGGATGGGCGAATGTCATTCAGAAGTTTGGCATTCAGGCCGAACTCAGCCTGTTTGGACAACCGAACTGAATGTTCAAATGGCCGAACAGTTCGGAAAACTTCGCATGAGTTTGGATGAGTTTGGGGGTGGGAAAAATGTGACTGGAGGTGGAAAAAACATGACTGGAAGTGGGAGGCAGCTGAGGAGAAGATTTTCTGGCACCAGGGGTGGAGACCAGGGGTGTTTTCAGGTCAAACAAACAAACAAAAAATTGAATTGGGTTTCAGTATCAATAGTGCTATTTTCGGTTGTTCGGCCAAGTTTGGCAGAACCAAACTCCGCCAAACTGAACAGCCAAACCTGAACTCGAATTTCGGACCAAACAACCGAACGTCCGAACATCTGAACCGCGTTCTGTTTGCCCATCCCTAATCTTTGCCTCCTGATTCTTAAAGCTGTGCCCATGACCACACTTCTTGCACTTTAAGAAAACTTCGAAAAATGAAATCAGTCACAAACATATATAATCCCTTCACATAAACCAGTCTTTGGCCTTTGACTCTCAGATTTCCTTTTAAAAGCTCTACCACTTGAGCTACTGAAGCTGATTATTCTTTTATTCAGATATTAAAGGGAGGATTTTGTATATTTTCCAGTAGTTAAATAGCTGTTTGTTAAGATGCAGCAGAATCAATGTGGTTGGGCAACTAGGTCTAGGGGTAGGCATGTGAAGAGGCCTAGATTCTGTTCCTCGTTCTACCCTAAGTAAATTTATTAGACATTAGCTTTCACCATAGCCGTGTTGCTCTACCTTTTCAGAGCCTCATTGTTATCTCCTTTAGAAAATTAAGGGGTGGCTCCTACTTCCTTCCTTTGCAGAGTAGGGTGGAAACAGTAAATATTTTCAATAGATACATCATTTAAATGTGTAGCAGTAGTTAAAAAGCTAAACAAAATATTAGGAATTATTGGGAAAGGGATAAAAGGATAAAATTGAAAATATGATACTTAGAGCTGAAATGAGTACCTGCAAAAATGGGTATACTTGAAAAATTTCCAGTGCCTGAATCAACCAGACAACATTGGGTACCAATTGGTACCTGACTGCCACTTAAGTTGGTACCCAATGTCCCAGAATGTTGACTTACGGTCTCAGAATGTTGACTTCCGATGCCTATTTTTTTTATTTCCCATCCTGGAAAGTCAACTTCTGGTCTTGGAAAGTCAATGTATGGTCCTGATTTTGCAGTTTTCCAGCCTAATATACTTATCAGTAATAGAAAAATAAAATCAGTACCAGAACTTACTGACCTTTTGGTTTTGGGATACCTGATCGCAGTACCTGGGTAACCTGTCAAATACCTAATGTGGTACCCCAAAAATGTGGGTATTACCCACAGGTAATAAATTTACTACCCATTTCATCTCTAAAATCCATGGTGTGCCCACACCTTCAACACTGTGTTCAGTTCAGGTCAAACCCTCTAAGAAAGGATATAAAAGAACTGGGGGAAATGCAGAGCAGGGCAACAAAGATGATCAAAGACATTAAACAACTTCTATACAAGGAATAATCTGATTCCTCCCTCATAAGAACATAAGAAGTGCCATACTGAGTCAGACTAATGGTCCATCTAGCCCAGCATCCTGTCTCCGACAGTGGCCAATCACGGTGACTTGTGAGAAGAAGCACCCAAAAGGTCCACAAAAGGTCCACAATCCATTCCCTGTTGTTTTCCCCCAGCTCCTGTCATGTTCCCATACCCTGTCTGGCTAATAGCTGCTAATGGACCTATCTTCCAGAAACTTGTCCAAACTTCTTTTAAACTCAGCTATAGTACTACTGGCCCTTACCACTAGTGGTGGGACCCCGGGCTCATTACCGGTTACCGGATTTACCGGTTACCGGTTCCCCGAAAACCGGATTCCCGGTTTAAATCCGGTATACCGGTACCGGATTTATTTCATTGGTTTCAATGGGGCGCTGTGTCCCCATTGAAACCAATGAAATAAATTAAATT
>QEPC01002298.1:4714217-4734978 GCA_003113815.1 Sphenodon punctatus | reverse complement strand
TCCTCAGTTTTATTCTCTATCCCCTTCCAAATAATTCCTAACATTCTGTTTGGTTTTTTGACTGCTGCTGCACACTGTACTGTGGATTTCATTGTATTGTCCACAACCACCCCCAGATCCTTTTCCTGAGTGGTAACTCCTAGCTTAGTACCCAGCATTGTGTACACATAGTTTGGATTATTTTTCCCTATGTGCATCACTTTGCACTTGTCCACATTAAATCTCATTTGCCATTTAGATGCCCAGGCACCCAGTCTCGTAAGGTCCCATTGCAGTTCCTTTCTGCTCATGTTTTAACTACCTTGAATAGATGCGATTATTGCTACTTATATTTATAGCTATTTCAACAATGCTGTTATGATCCAGTTGTGGTGCCTCTAATATTGGTTGGATGGCAGTGTCTTCCTTACTTTTAGATTTGCAGCCCTTTGGCGTTTGTATAATTCTGTTTAAATGCAGATATGATTTTCCTGCTAAACGTTGTTTTGTTAGTATGGCTCAGGACCCTGATAGGGGTACATCCTTTGCAACTATTTTATAATTGTTATGAGGATCCAATGGTATCTATCAAGTTGTCACTTATAGATATTTGTTTGTGTTGTTTTACACTATTTGGATTGTTTTTTTGGATTGTATGTAGTTTGTACCTTGTTGTTTCACATTGTTATAGCCTATGGACTAACAATAAATTGATTCATTCAACTACCTTGAATAACTAACTTAGTGTCGTCTACAAATTTGATCACTTCACTCTTAACACCCTTTTCCAAATCATGGATGTATACATTAAACAGCACCAGTCCCAATACAGATCCCTGAGGCACACCACTTTCTGCATCTCTCCATTGTGAAAATTAATCATTTAGTCCTATCCTTTGTTTTCTCTCTTTTAACCAGTTTCTGATTCATAGTAAGACACAATCTCCTATCCCATGACTTTTTAATTTTCTCAAAAGTCTCTCATGAGGGACCTTATCAAATGCTTTCTGGAAATCCAGGTACACTATATCTACTGGGTCTCCCTTGTCCACATGCTTATTTACAGCCTCAAAGAATTCCAACAGGTTAGTGAGGCATGACTTACCTTTACAAAGTCTGTGTTGAATCTTCCCCATTAAGCCATGTTTGTCAACATGCCCTGTAATTCTGTCCTTAATTATGGTTACCACCATTTTGTCTGGCACAGACGTGAAGCTTACTGGTCTGTAGTTTCCAGGATCATCTCTGGATACCTGTTTAAATATTGGGGTTACATTTGCCACCCTCCAGTCCTCGGGTACAGTGGGAGATTTTAGTGACAGGCTATAAATTATTAACAGTAGGTCTGCGATTTCATATAACAGTTCTTTCAGAACTCTGGGGTGAATGTCATCTGGCCCTGGTGACTTGTTAGTATTCAGTTTGTCAATTTGCCCTAGAACATCCTCCAACATCACATAGATTTGTAACAGGTCTTCCAGTTCCTCGCCCACAAAGCAGGGATCTGGTGTGGGTACCTCTCCAAAATTCTCCTCAGTGAAGACCAATGCAAAGAACTCATTCACATTCTCTGCAATGTCCTTATCCTCCCTGAGTACCCCTTTTACTCCCTTGTCATCTAATGGCCCAACTGAGCCCTAGCAGGCTTCTTGCTTCTCCAAAGATTGTCCTCCTAGAACATGTTTAAGACATGTTGACAATGTATGGGAGCTGTTCTTGCCTTGAATTGTCAGGTAAATTAAAAATGTAATCTAATATACTGAAAACCTTTTCTGTAGTTGCATTTAAAAAATTCCATTTCCAAAGCCTCATGTATAATTTTAAATTTATTTTATAAATATTTATTTGAGTATTTCATATGGAATATAGATTCCTTAATTTCTCTCTCACCCTCATTCTTTTCTCCCCTGCAAGACCTAAAAATGAAGTGATTGCAACTAGGGGTATTTTCAGACATTACGAGATCACGCTCAACCACAGTGAACCACGCTCAATCCCACGGTGGGGCCAAAGTGCCCTGAACATCTGTTCGGCGGCTGCCAGATGTTCACCACAGTCAATACCCACAAGGGGTCAAAATCAACCACAGTTTTGGATCTCCCCCCCAGACCATCTCTGAAAGCGGGGTCAAAGAGATTCTTGTCAGGAAACAACAAAAAGTAACATTTAGATGGCAACCACCGGCTGGAATCAAAGAAAATGATTCCCAGCCGGGGACAAAGCACGCAGCTTCGCTGCCAGGCAACTAGCAACAACACAGGCACTGGAGGGAGATTTAAAGGGCAAACCGTAGCAGGGAAACGTGGCAGGATGGATCAAGGAGGGAGGCGGAGGAGAGCGATGGGAGAGAGAGCGAGGTAGGAGGAGGAGTAGGAGGAGGCAGTGGCGGGGGTGGCGGAAGCGCAGGTGGAGGAGGACCGCCTCGGTGGTCATGTTGCGAATGGAAGAGGACAACAGCAGCAGCAGCAGGAGCCGGGACAGGCCGCCCCAGGGACATCAGCTGGACCGGGGGAGGAGGCACCCCGGAAATGGGTTAGAGAAACCAAGATGAGGGGGAAAGGTGGCACAGGGGCACCAAGGGGGGGCAGGGGGCCTGGCCAGTCTCCCGGAAGGAAGGGGGGGAAGAGGGTGAGCTGCAGGATGGAGGGGGCTGAACCGCACCCAACCATAACCCCCCCCCTGCATCCCGCAGACACGGAAATGGGCTCAGATGGCCAAGCCCCTGGAGGACACCAGCCCAGCCCAGGTGGAGGAGGAGGAGGACCCAAAGGGGAGATGGGGGAGAAGGCCCTACCACCGAGGGGGCCAGTGGGGGTTTCAGGAGACCCGGGACTTTATCTGGATCTGGGGGACCATGGAGTACCAGCTGGAACTAGCGCTCAACCAGCAAAACGAGCATGTCTATGAGGAAATGGTGGTGGTGGGGCACCACTGGACCGTAGCCCAGAACTGTTCAAAGACCAAAGAGCTGAAGAGGGGGTACAAGGCCATACAGGACAACAATCAGCCATCTGGACATGGAGTCCAGACCACCCCCTTTTATGATGCCCTGGACCGGATAATACATATGAAGGGCTTGATATTCACCCCATGCCTCGTGGGAAGTGCCGTGGTCCAGGGCAGGGAACGGGCTGAGGTACCCCCTCCACACGCCGCCCTCCCGGGAAGGCACATGCTCCAGGACCCCGGATCCTCAGGAGGAATGCCCCAGGACCTCCAGAACCTGCAGGCACCCCCCTAGACAGCAGTCTGGAGAGCCCCCACCCCCAGGCCAGACAGGCGGAGTCCAAGGCCATCACCCTCATCACCCTCAGCCGGTGGTCCCAGGGGGAGCATACCAACACAGAGGGGCTGGCCTTGGAGGGATCTGAGACAGAAATAGAGGGTAAGCGAGCATCCAGGAGGGGAGAGGGACTGGGGGTCCATGGGCAGGGGGTAGGGAGGGATGCACGGGCCGGGGTCAGCCCCAGCCCCCCCTTACAAGGCATAAAGGGGGCCCGGGGCCCTGCTTGGCCACACGGATACCCCTACACCAAACACCCCATTCACCCACAGTGCACAGGACACCTCAGCACCAGGGGCAGGCTGGCAAGGAGGCCGGTGCTGAGGAGCCCAGGCAGCAGGCGGAGGAACCAGGTGAGGCACATGGGCCAGGTGGGGGGGGGCCAGGGGCCAGGAGGGGGACCTGGGACACGAGGAGCCAGTGAAAGGGGCCATGGTGCCAGGGAGGGGGGGGAAAGAAAGTGGTCAGACAACACCCCCAGGGGGCCACAGAGCCCCAGGCCCATCCCAGGGCCGGGGGCAGGTGCCTGGGGTGGCAGGCGACTCACCTTTGTGTATTCTACAGGGCAACCCGAACAGCCACAGTCACCCAGACCCATGCCCCCAGCACAGTGCATGAGGGAGTACCGGGCATGGGTCGGCCGCCAGAGGGAGGACCAGGCAGTGGACATTGTCTGCACCTCAGCTGAACAGGGCAAGCGGATGATAGCAGCCATGGACCAGATGGAGATGGACACTGAGTGATCCATGGAGTGGGCGGAGATGCGGAACATGAGGTTCCAGGCAGAGGTGCACCTGGAGCGGCGGCGGGAGCGCCGGGAGCACAGTAGGCAGGTGAAAGCCCTCAGGCGGCTGGAGCAGGCCATCACAGGGATGGTGCGGGAGCACTTGGCCAGAAATGGATAGGTCCCATGATATATGGACCTCCCTGCTCCTGCACGTGGGCACCATGTGTGCATATGTGATGGCAGTCACCCTGCCAGGCACCCTGCCTACTCACCTCCCGGTCCCCCCAGCCCTCTGGAGGGTGCAGCCACTTGGGGGGCTGGGTCCAGGGGCCTCCCTCTCCCCAACTGCCGGCCACCCCACTAGCCCACGAGGCATCCCAGGACACTGACGAAGACATGGACAGCGGGGGGGGAGGTGAGCTCCCAGAGCTCTGTGGCAACCACTGTGCACTCGTGGGGGACAGGGGGGAAGGGGGAGGGCAGTCTGAGGGGGGAACTATGGGGGTGGGGGGGTGGAGGGGGTGGGGTCCACCTGTACTTAGGGAGTGAAATAAATGCTTTGGCAACTGTATTACTTCCTGTGACCGTTTCTGGCTGACAGCGGTTGGTGGGGGGTTGGGGTCGGGCTGGGATCCCACAGGGACACCACAGGGGTGGACTGGGTGGTGATCGCCCTCATACCTTGGCCTCCTGGCTTATATGCCTCACCAGGATGGCACAGATGCGCTTGGCATAACAGAACCCCCTCGGGTTCTCCACGTTAACTTATAGTGGCACAGGGCCGGTGGTGTGTGTGGATGGGCTCGGGGTATTCCAGGGATGCCCTCTCAGTCTTGCACATGTTGTGCAGCACACAGCAAGCCCCGATCACCAGGGCCGAGGTCTCCACAGTGTAGCCCAGTCGGCCAGCGAGGCTCCTCCAGCGCTGCTTGAACGCTTCAAACACCCGCTCCACCACGGTCCTGCTGAAACACAGGTGGGAATTGTACAGCACCTCCACAGGGTTGCGGGCAACTGGATACACCTTCATCAGCCACTGGGTGAGGGGATAGACTGGGTCACCCAGCATACATGGAGGCATCAGTACCCCCTCGATCCGGGTCATCCCCATATCAGCAAAGCCCACCCGGAACATCCGGGCATAGAAGGGGGAGATGGTCATGATCCGGGCATCATGACTGCGGCCAGAGTTGCCCGTGAAGATGTCCATAAACCTGCCCCAGTGATCCACAACCACCTGCAGCTGCAGTGAGTGATACCCGTGCCTGTTGACATACTCCGCAGTCTCCCCGGTGGAGGGGTGGAGGATCTTGATGTGCGTGCTGTCCATGGTGCCCATGCAGTTGGGGAAGCCTCCAGCTGTGAATCTGGCCATCACGGCCCCCTGGTCCAGCAGCTGGATCACTCTGTCCAGGAGCATGCCCTCCACAGCCTCGCAGACATCCCAGAGAATACAGGCAACTGTGCTCAGGCCAACCCCGAAGTGCTGGGAGACGGACCAGCAGGAGTCGGGCACTGCTAAGGCCCAGAACCAAATGGGAACCTGCTGTACCATGGGGATGGGGATCCTCATGGGGGTGTGCTGCCGCTCCATCCAGGGCGTGAGGAGCTCTGCGAACCACAGCAAGGTGAGCTTGTCCATCCTATAGTGGGCACTCCTTGCTGCCTCGTCCCACTGGGCCAGCGCCCTGGACCACCAGCCCTGTGCCCGCTCTGTGACCCATATCCACCGGTCAATGGGAACAGAGAGCAGGGTGGCCCGCCGCGCGGTCTCCCTCCCCAATTGGAGGCGCCTGGCCACCTCGCGGATCGCCGCTGCCCTGCTCTGGCCCCGGCTCATGGCCTGCTGGTCAGCCCCAGACACCCTCTGCACACTGATCTGGGTCACCATGGCCACAGGCCGTGGTGGGCCCTGCGGGACTATGCAGCGCTCCAGGACACCGAAACCCACAGGCGAGCACCCAGGTGCACCTCTGTGGTAATAATGCACAGCTGATTGGTGTAGGCATGATATCACTTGGCTGAGAGCGCAAGGTGCATCCAGTAGGCAGCTTCCCTGTCCCGCTCCATGGTGTTGGCAACCCCAGAGGTTGGGGGGTTGGATATGCCGTCCCAGTAATGGCCTGGGTCGGCTGGTGCCCCACCCTCAGCTGGCCGGGCCTCCCACGGCAGGGTGGGCGGCCCTGGGCACACTGTTGGGTGCACCTTCTGTCCTTGCATGGGGCCTGGCACACAGGTGGGCGCGTGCAGCCGTGCTTTCCTGTTGCAGCTGCATGCCATCCACCATCACCCCCCACCTCTCCCTGCTTGCAACATTGTGTCCTTGTCAGCCTGATTAGTGTGTTGGTGGTCCTGTCTGGGTGCTTGTTTCCTGAAGCTGTGCCAGGTCCGCACCCCATGCCTCGCTCTGTCGCTATACATTGTTGCAGCCCATGACTGCTTAGCTTGTCCTTGGGACCCCTCGGAGCCCCCCCAGGCCCTGCGGGAACTGTTTGCCCCGCTGTCTGTGATGTTATTCTCTCTGTCTGACTGGACCATGGCTGGTTGTGCCTCCACCGGGCTCCCGCTTCCCTGCCTCCATGGGGCCCCCCATAGCTGGACCTTCCGTGAGACCATGGCCCTGTGTGACCCTGTGGCATACCCCGGCCATCCAGCTGCTCCTGGGCTGCCTGGAGAGCCAGTCGGGTGCTTATGCAAGCCTGAGCTCCGGGCTTCGCTACTTCGGCTGTGAGGCAAGCGCCCAGGATTGCCGTCTGCATGCGGAGACCCTGGGGCTGGTTCCCTTCCCCGATGGGTGCATCCCGGAGATGTGGTGCTCTCATGTGGCCTGGTCTGAAGCTGAGATCGTGTCTGCCCTGTCTGTGTGCAGCTTGGCCACCTACATGATCTGCCTTGTGGAGGGGGGCCCTGTCTTGGCCGTATCCTACTTTGGCTGTGTTCACGGGGCCCGTGGGTACCAGCGCTCCCTTGGGGCGGTGTATCACTGGCTGTTGGAGCTGGGTCAGCTTCCATGGTCCCCTGCTGCTGACTGCTGTGTGTCTGAGCCTACTGCGGCGGAGGTGTCGGCACTATTGGGCATGTGGTCCCGTTTAGATGTGCAGTTGGGGCTGTCCATGCAGGATCCATTCGAGGCCTACTACCTGATTGTCCACCACATGTCCTTGTTGGGGTACCACCGGGACATGATCCATTGGCCCCACCTGGTTCACTGGGTGAGGAACCTGGCCCCATGACCCGTCATGGCCCCCAGCAGCTGGCTGTGAGTCCCGGTGTGCCTCCTGACCCCTGGTTGCCTGCCCCCATGTGGGCTCCCGCCCAGGGGCTGTGTTCCACTGCCAACCCTCTCCCTGCTGTCCTTGCCATGCTGCTGTGTTGCCTGCTTCCCAGGGTGCTTCTGCCCCTGCCTGTGGCTCTGGGCCCCCTCCGCCCCCTCATCTGCCTCTGCACCTGGTGTTTCCCTCCGTGGTTGCCTTCCCCAGTAGGGCTGTAGTGGAATATCGCAGCGGTAGCTATTTCCGGCGGAAACAGTGTTTCCGCAATTAGTGGAACGGCATGGCATAGGCTTTCATTCCGCGGTTTCATTCCATGGTTCCGCGGTTCCGCTTATTTAATTCCACAACTTAGTGGAATCGTGGAAACATGACATTTTCGCTATTTCCGCAATTCGCCAGCACCAAAAAATAGCGGAATAGAGGTTTTCCGCGATTTCCGTAATTTTTCCGCAATTTTTCCGCAATTCCACAATTTGCAGAATTCCGGCGGAATTAGCGGAATATCCGCAGAAAAGTCGCGGTGTGGCATGGGCAGTTCCGAAATGGTGGAACGGAATCGCGGCGCAGTAAAAGCTGCTGCCGCATCAGCCCTATTCCCCGGTGCCTGGGTCCAGCTCTCTGCATGGCCTCCCCAACTCGCCTGGGTCCAGCTGACTGTCCTCACCCGCCAGTACTTCCTCCTGTGGCCCCCCTTGGGTGCCTGTTTTACCTTGGGGTTCTGGGGCCCCCGGACTTCCCCTCCCACCATCCTACCGGGGGGGATCCCCACTGCCCACCTTTCCCCGACCTGGCTGCCATCGTGTGTTGATCCCCGGTTGGGGGGGGGCAACCTGGGGACTTGTTCCTGATTTCCCTGGGATTCTACAGGTGACAAGCTTCGCCGCGAGCTCCTTGAGCGGCATTGGATACAGCTGCCTGCAGGGAGGAGTCATCTAGCCCGGGAGCTTTAAATCCCCCCTGCGCTGACCGGCGGTGTTGATCCCCACTGCCCACCTTTCCCCGACCTGGCTGCCATCGTGTGTTGATCCCCGGTTGGGGGGGCAACCTGGGGACTTGTTCCTGATTTCCCTGGGATTCTACAGGTGACAAGCTTCGCCGCGAGCTCCTTGAGCGGCATTGGATACAGCTGCCTGCAGGGAGGAGTCATCTAGCCCGGGAGCTTTAAATCCCCCCTGCGCTGACCGGCGGTGTTGATCCCCACTGCCCACCTTTCCCCGACCTGGCTGCCATCGTGTGTTGATCCCCGGTTGGGGGGGGAACCTGGGGACTTGTTCCTGATTTCCCTGGGATTCTACAGGTGACAAGCTTCGCCGCGAGCTCCTTGAGCGGCATTGGATACAGCTGCCTGCAGGGAGGAGTCATCTAGCCCGGGAGCTTTAAATCCCCCCTGCGCTGACCGGCGGCGCCGGAGGCGCGCGCCTGGGCAGTGCATGCAAGGGCGCGCCCTTGTGCGCGCAGCCTTAGGTGCTGGATGGGCGAGGGCTGCAGACCTGCCATTGATTTAGAAGGGACCCGTGATAAGCCTTGAGGGTGGGCCAGAAGAGAACTTGTGAGTAAATTACATTCTGTGGAATAATGCCTAAGAAAAGCAAGATGCTGGGGGCAATGACAAGGAAGAGAGCCAGACAACTTCAGCTGCCAGAGTGCCTCCCCTTGGCAGTAGCTCCCATAGGGCCCAAACAGGAGGGGTCTTTTAAACAAACTTTGTACCCGCTGACGAAGGTCATTGTTGAACAAGGGGCTGGGGTATCAGTTGGGGCAAGTCCCCCTGTATCTCCCAGACTGCAGGGCTCTGGGACTGTGGTGGCTGGGTCTTCCACCGATAGTCAGGGGTCAAAGTCGTCAAGCTCGTCTTTTCCGGATCCCTCCCTGCTCGAGTGTGCTAGAGCTTTCAAATGCCAGGGGGAATTTTCCTTAGCCTTGGCTGCTAAGTCTGGGGATTACTCAGGGGTCCCATTGGGACCCCGGGTATTTTCCCCAGAGCAAAAAAAGGGTTCTGTTAAGGACTTGGTAGGAGGGCCTGTGGCCCAATTTTGGGCCCCTTTGGCTGTGGATGGGGGCAACTTAGGGCCGGCCAGTTGTCCAGATGTAGCTCTGGAGGCTGAACTGCCTTGTCCAACAGACCAGGGGGGGGAGTTGTGGGGGGCCTCGAACAAATCTGTGCAGGCTAACCTAGGAGAAGGGGGACTGTTAGAAGAGCATGAGGGTTTGTTACCCTCGCCTGGAGTTTCTGGGCGGGGATCCTTTGAGGGGAAAGTGGTTTGTTGTCCCCAGGTGGACGATTTAAAACTACCTACAAGTGGACCCTTGGGGAGGGAGGGAGTTTTGGCTATTCCATCGGGTGACATGCGGGATCTGGGGGTTGTTGCGCCAGAGATTTTAACTACCCAGGAACAGCCTTGTTGCTGTTCTTTGCAGGTTGAAGCCATGAGGCTTCTTCTATCAAGAATTGAGGGGATTGATCTTAAACTCCTCCATTTTCAGCAACAGTTAAGTGAGCTTATGGAGTCCTTGAATGACCTGAGATGGAATAAGTCTGTATTGGCCACACAGAGAACGGAGCCGAGGGCTCAGATTCTGCCCCCGCATGGTTGGGGCCCCCCTAGGGTTCCATTTAAGATGGATGCGGATCAATGGGCTGTTGTTCCAATAGCAGAAGCCCTGTCTTTTACGATCTTCCCGCTTCCATCAGGAGTATATCCATCTTGGGATTCTAAGTTTTTTATTGCACGCCATATTTCGGTAATCCTGGCTTGTTATTTTTTGGGATCGTATATATCTCATTTTTCATATTTGCCATCTAGGGGGCGTTCCCTAAGGATAGTCATTTACTTTTCATCCTCTGGGATAGTCGACTGGCTTCTTTCTAATGCCCATTCTCTTAGTTTGTCAGAGGTTTTTGTGGCTAAAGTGTACCTTAAAAAGGGAATGGGTTCGTTGTTGCCTCATGGCTGGTCTATTTCAGCCCCTAGGGCGGGAATTAGCGATCGGACCAAATTAGGCAGGGAGGAGTTTAGTGTAAATCCTGATACTGGAAGGAACCGTGGGGTTAATAAAACAGCTGGAACAGAAGTTTTGTCTCCCTCTCCTACCCAAGCTCCAATTAGTAGGTTGCCTACCAGTGTGGCGATGGCCGAAAGTAAGCCGGATTATTTTCCCCTTAGGGCTTCTCCTTCGGCTGGGTCTCAGGTGTCCTTTTCTGGTGGTTTAGTTTCCCAGACATGGACAGGGCCCGAAATAGATATGGCACCTGTAGGCCAGGTGTCTGCAGTCCATTCAGGCCCCAATGTACTATTACCTTCAGCCCAGGTAGCAGAGTTATCATGCCCGATAGTTTCGAGCCCAGGTTTAAAGAATTATACAGTGGTTAGATCAAAGGCGGGCTTTCCCAGTAGAGGGGCGTCAATCTTGGATGAGTTGTTGGCGGTGGATCACTTTTGTAGATTCACTGTATGTGGCTCTTTGGGTCATTGCACTTAATGGAACGTAGCAATTTTGAGTGCTAGGAATGTCCCATGGGGAAATCTTATTTTAATTTGTTTATGGGGTGACCATGGGTAGGACTTGGGGCAAGTTTTTATGGTTTTACGGTTTGATGTTTGGTTTACGTGGTTTGTATTTGTTCGTATTGTGTATGTTTAAGCAATGGCCAATGGCTACGCTACAAATAAATAAATTGATCCTCCCGGGGGGGGTCTGTGTCTTTGAACCTGCTGCACTGCACCAACTCTCCTGCCTGCCCTCCATTGCCCCCTCGCCAGCGTGTGGGGTCCGAGTGTGCCTCCTGGACTGTTCCCGGGCCGCTCCCTGTGCTGTGTGGGCTCCCGCTGTGCCTTGGGCCCAAGCTCCCGGAGACCCCCATTCTGGGACTGCCTGTGTTGCTGTGGGGGTGCCCGTGCAGACTGTTCAGCTGTAGGGGTTGTGGTTTCCGTTGCCTGTGGCCTGACCTGTCCCTGTGCCATTTCCCCCCCTCTCCCCTGTTCCATGCCCCCCCCATGCTCAGTGTGCCTTGTGTGTTGTCCTGCCGCTTTTGTCGCCCCTTCCCTTCCTTTCCCTTCTCTGTGTGTGTGTGTGTGTGTGTGTGTGTGTGCCCGGGCGTGTGTTCGTGCTGTGTTTTCCACTGTGCCCCCGTTGTCTGTGTGCCTGTTGTGTGTGGTACCTGGCCGGCTCTTCTCCCTCTCCCCCCTCCCTTCCCATTTCCCTTGTGTGGGTGTTCCCTTTTGTGCCTTCTGGCTTCATTTGCCCTCAGGTGGCCATGTCTGTGTCCCACCCCTGCCCGGTGCCTTGTGGGTGTTTTGACCCCAGCTGGGAATCAGCAGCACGTCTGTTGCACAGCCCCAGTCCATGATCTGTCGGCCCATTTCCCTGCCGTGATCCCGGTCCCGTAACGTCTGTTCAGGGCTTCATTTGACCACGGGCAGTGGCTGTTCAGTTCACCACTGCATGGAATCCACTGTGGTGAATCAGGACCGTGTAACATCTGAAATCACCCTAAGTCTTCCTTTGTGGATAAGTTAAGGACAGATTTGAAAACATTTCCGCCCTCCAGTTCCTTGTCCTTATTGATGAATGGAAGAAGCCAACTATCTCTTAAACCTTGGTAGTAAGGGCATCTTAGCACAAGGTGTTCCACAGTTTCCACTTCTCGTGAACTGCAAGTACAAAAATGCAGTTCATGTTTGATATCAGCATACCTCCCCTCCAAGACTGCCGTCTGAATTTGTTGAAATCTTAAAAGAGTGTAATGGGATGAATGGGATATAAAAGGTATAGACTATAATAGCCAGTATTGCCGTTTGATATTTTCCGACTAGGTCTTCCCATTTCACTTAGATGTACTGAATAGGTTGGGACTGACTCTGCCTGGGTTTAGAAGTATGTGGGTCTACTTTGCATCCCGGTAAATGGACTGTGTAACTATGTGGTCTTACCCCATCTACCATTATTTGATATTTACGATTACTTATCTGCTTGCGCTGGCTTTGTTTAGTTAGTTGCTTAGGTCATTTTGGAACTGATGATTGCATAGGCATATAGGTTTATTATATCTCCTAATTTGCAATGTATTTACAGAATGTTATTGTTCAGTTCACTGTTGTTGTTATTTGGTGTTAAACCTTTGGCCATAATGAAAGCCCGTGCCGCAAATAAATATTAATTAATTAATTTATTAATTTATTATTATTATTATTATTATTATTTAAGTTCCTTAAATTATTTTGGCAAATAAAGAAAGAGGGAATGGTTTGCATTAAAGAAAGCTGGAAAAGGCAAATTTTTAAAATTATTTTTAAAAATTTCCTACTTTTCTTTAATATTATTACAACTGTGTCTCCTTAAAACAGCTTGTGGATCCATCGTATTTTCAGTCACTGAAGGAGCATACTATCTAACTTGAGACTCTGAAGCACTGCCATCATGTAAAGGTGCCTTCATTAACTGTACATGCAATGTAAAAATGCACTGCAAAATAGCACCAGTAACTTCATGGAAAAATACATGCCACGATGTATTGATACATATCCTGCACTGGCTGGGTCCATAATTGACTGCTGAGTTTCCAGATCTCAATAATATTGACATATGTTCTGAGAAGAAGAAAAAAAGTATCTGCAAGATGCCTATTGGCATAAAAATTAGAAATAACTGAATTCGCCAGGAGGGCCTCCAATGCTGGAAACTTTGCTGTTTATTGATCAGCTCCCTTCATAAAGGCACATTTTAAATGACTTGCAAGATGCTTTGAAGAATGTGGAATTAATTAATAAAGTCTGAACCTTTACTCAAGCCAAATAAACACAGCATTTAAAAAAGGGGGTCCCTTGATGAGACTGAATGCAGTGTTTTGGCTTCTAACAAAGAACAGAAAGAACAGAAAGGAAAAAATGTACATCTTAAAGAACAGAAAGGAAATATTCACACAAGGGTCTCCTCATCACAAATTCAGTAGCAAAGCCCACGTATTTGTATTAGGAGCTGAAGCAAAAAAGTTGGAAACAGTTACCAATGGTTTGTTTGTATGAAACAATAATATCATTTCTCCTAAATAGGGTGTAATTTTTTTATTTAATTTTTTTTTAACGGTTTATTTAAAATTTTATTGTTTCCATGTATAACCAACATCAATACATTTTCTTTACTGTCACTTTCTTTGACCTATATTTTTCTTACATGTATATCTGTCCGACAGTAATACTTCAATACTGATAACAAAACAAAACAAAACAAAAATCAAACAAACATCAAACAAAGTACAAACATTTTTGAACAACAGGATAACATCCATGTCCCTTTCGCATTTATCCCTTTGCCCAGTGTTCATCCTTCCCAGCTTCATGGCTAGTTTCCTTGGGCAGGCTCATTTCATATTAATTATCAATCTGCTTTAAAATGTCTTTGTTTTGTGGAGGTTTGTTTTCTAGGGCACACACAATTGTGTGTCCATACCCTTTTAAATTTTCCATCCTCATTCTGAATCTGTGCATGAAGCTTTTCCATACTAAAAAGGTACCACAGTCTCTGTGTCCATTCCTCTTCTGAAAGTTCATCCTCTGCTTTCCAATGCTTGGTGATTAAATTCAATGCTGCCAGAAACAACATTTTCACTGAGCTTTGATACCCCTTAATTCTTTCTCCTTCTGGGAAAAGGCCCAACAAACTTATTTCTGGTTTGAACGGAATTAGCTCTCCAGCTATTTTATTAGCTGTTTTCCAAATTTTCCCCCCAAACAAGTTGATCTTGCTGCATCTCCACCAACAATGCATATAGTCTGCTTTTTCCCCACATCCTTTCCAGCAAACACCTTTTTCCCCTGAGCCCATGGATTTCAATCTCATTGGGGTCAAGTAAAACCTGGTTGTTAACTTTGTTTGTATTTCTTTGACCTCCATTGAGAAAGCACAGTTATGCATGTGATTCCAAATCTTTTTTCCTCTAATTCCCCCATAGTCAAATTCAGATTTTTTCTCCACCTCTCCATATATGTTACCTTTTTTTCAAAACTCCACTTCTTCAATTCTTTATGTATTTTTCAAAGCCTCCCTGCCGCTTTGCTATTTTTAAATACGAGCTCTTCCAATTTAAACGGTTCTCTACTCCAATCCTTTTTGTCTGCAGTGGTGCAGACACTTTTCAGCTGCAGAAATTGGAAGTAATCAACCTTATCTCTTACCAGGCTTTCCATTTTTTGTATTGATACAAATTTCCCCATACTAAAAAGTTGTTGTACTCTGGTCAGTCCTGCCTCTCTTAATTTCCCACTTAGCACATTAGCCAGTAGGGGCGGGAAACCGGTACAATCCGGTATCCGATAATGCCGGTATCGGGCGTACCGGCATTATCGGATTCGGCCCCGGTATTCCGGCCCGGTACCGGATTTCGGTGTTCCGGTTTTTTTACATTGCAGCCATTTTTAAATGGCTGCAATGTAAAAAAAATTAAAGCCCCAGCCAAACAGTTTTTTTTAAAAAAAACCCTCCCCGAGTCCAGGCTGCGCGGGTGGAAGGGGGGACACCCCCCACCCACCCTGCCCAGCCTGGCTTTTTGTTGTAAAAGATAGATGAGCAACAGAGTGAGACCCCGAGGCGAGCCCCCCCCCCAGCACCAGCGGCCGCGGCGTCCCCGCAGCCGCAGGTAAGTATGACCCGATCCCTGGGGGGGGTGGGGGTGTTTAACACCCCCACCCCCCCCAGGGATCACCCCTACAGCGCGCTTGCCGCTTACCTTGGGGAGCTCCGGCGGCGGCGGGCGGCCCGGCGGCTTCAGCGCCGGCTGTGGCTGCCGGCGTCAGGACGCTCTAGGCCTTCCGGTGCACTTCCGGGTTTCACCGGAAGGCCTAGAACGTCCTGAAGCCGGCAGCCACAGCCGGCGCTGAAGCCGCCGGGCCGCCCGCCGCCGCCGGAGCTCCCCAAGGTAAGCGGCAAGCGCGCTGTAGGGGTGATCCCTGGGGGGGGTGGGGGTGTTAAACACCCCCCCCCCCCCCAGGGATCGGGTCATACTTACCTGCGGCTGCGGGGACGCCGCGGCCGCTGGTGCGGGGGGGGGGCTCGCCTCGGGGTCTCACTCTGTTGCATCTATCTTTTACAACAAAAAGCCAGGCTGGGCAGGGTGGGTGGGGGGTGTCCCCCCTTCCACCCGCGCAGCCTGGGAGGGGGAGGGAATTAATTTTAATTGATTGCATTGGTTTCAATGGGGACACAGCGCCCCATTGAAACCAATGCAATAAATCCGGTACCGGTATACCGGATTCAATCCGGAAATCCGGTTTTTGTGAAACCGGTAACCGGTAAAATCCGGTGTACCGGTACTGGTACCGGGCCCGCCCCTATTAGCCAGATTCAGATCCTTCATGTACAGTGAATAAATAGGGGTATATATTAGGGTTTGCTATGGTAGGGGCCGCCTGTGGCGCTGCTACGGACAGGGAACCGAGAAGTGTCCCAGAGCAGAGGGCGGAGATAGGCATGTCATAAGGGGGCGGGGTTCTAGCAACGACCGGCAGGACGCATACATTGAGGATTCCCCCGCAGCGCAGCAAGGTACGGGGGCGGTTTCTACAGGTAGAAACACGGCAACGCTCCTCATGTATTCAGGCGCAGTGAAAAGAGGGGCCAGAGCCTTAAAAGGGAAACACGGACTTTGCAGCGGCACCAGTGATCAGCGTACTGTGAGACTGGCCCCAAGTGAGTGGATTATCTGGAGAAGCTGTGCAAGGAGGAAGGTTTATTGTGGAGCACTGTGTGAATGTGCGTGTGTCTGAGTGAGTGAAGGCTGGGTGAGTGAGAAGTTAGTGTGGCAACTGAGTGGAGGAGTGCATGACTGGTTGATACCTAGAGCGAGAGTAACAAGGGTTGAGTGCTTGGGGTGTGGAGCGGATTGGAGTCACTGCATTGTTTCTCTATTACCTTACCTGGATCTTACCCCTGAGTGTTGAGCCCTATCCCTTTCCCATCCCCATGGACCTGGGTCCTCCCCCCCCTCCTTTCCCCACCTGAAGTCACATCCCCACTCCCTGCACCTCCCCATACACGTGAAGGGCTGTGGGTTGTGGAAGGCTGAGAAGGAGCAACTGGGGCACTTGTGCTGCGAGTGCGAGCGGGGGCTGAGCTCGAAGGGCGTTGTCTCCCCCTCTATGATGATAAGGCCTACTTTTGAAAGAGAGCACTAGGGTCAATTACGAACCTGAGGGGTTGTTTTTCCTTGTATCGAGCATATAGCCCCAAAGAGAGTGAAATTGGGTGGTGGGTGTGGGTCTCCCTTCATTGGGTCCCCCGTGTGGCCTTTCTTCTGGTTCCAAACCCTCTCTCTCGGTCCCCCCACCCTAACAGTATACGGCGATATCCCTAACCTGGTTCCTAGTTTTCTTTGACTTTCATTCCAGGCTTTTATCAACGTACCTGCGAATGGGTGTTCTCCCCTCACCTGTTTACTCAATTTGCCTTTGTCCACAATCAAATCTTTTAAAGTTTGGACCTGCAGCAGAGATTTCTCTAACTTCACCCAATCTGATAGTTCTACTTCTTGATACCACTCTGGTAAGGCACAAAGTGCCACCTCCTTGTGGTATAATTTCATGTCTGGAAAATTAATCCCCCATTTGTCTTTAGGTCTCAGAATAGCCACCTTCTTAATCCTTGGTTTCCTCCCATTCCAGATTAAGTCTTTTATCAATATATCTATTTCTTTGAAGAATTCTTCAAGGAGGAATATAAGAAGAGCCATCATCTTATATAGTATTTTGGGTTCTATCATGATTTTGAATAAATTAATCCTGCCCATCCAAGATACCATCATATTTTGCCATGGCTTGATTTCTTGTTTTAATTTTTTAACAAGTGGGGCAAAATTTATAGAATATAGTTCTTTTAAATTCTTTGGGATGGTCACACCTAGGTATTTTATGCCTGGTTCAGTCAACAGGAAAGGTGATATTCTTTTCAGGTGCTGTTCCTACTCGGGATTCTGACCCAAAATCATTGCAAATGATTTATCCGTTAACCTTGTATCCTGATATTTTTCCAAAATGGTCAATTATCTTTAATAGTTCCGGGATGGAGCTTTCTGGTTCAGTGATGTATAAAAGAAGGTCATCCACATATAATGCTAACTTTTGGACACTGTTCCCGATCCTCACCCCTCTTCTTAGCTCATTCTGTCTAATTGCATTAGCTAACAGTTCTAATGATAAATTAAAAAGTAATGGTGATAAAGGGCATCCTTGTCTCGTCCCTCTTTCTAGTCTGAAGTTGTCTGTTAAGCTGCCATTTATTATCAGTCTTGAGACCGGCTCCTTATATATTGCCTTCAGTCAGGTCATGAAATTGCCTTGAAATCCCATCTTATTCATGATCAGAAACAGACACTTGGGTTCTGTAAAATCAAAAACCTTCTCGGCATCAGCTGATATAATCATGCCCAAGTTGCTTTGCTGCTTTAGTGCATATACTATACTAACTGCGAATATGATCTTTTCCCTGCCTGCTGGGAATAAATCCTGTCTGATCTTTATGAATAATTTCAGAAATTATTGCTCTTAATCTGTTTGCCAGAATTTTTGCAAAAATGTTGTAATCTGCATTGAGCAGAGAAATTGACCTGTAGCTTCCGCATTGATCCTGCGACATACCTGGTTTGGGGATTAATGAAATAACTGCCTTGTAAAAGTCCTGTGGCATTTCTTCAGTTAATAGCATATTATTAAATACAGTTGTCAAAGGAGGGACTAAACCTTTGTAAATGATTTATAGAATTTGTTCGGGAAACCATCCGGACCATTTGCTTTGTTCTTTTTAGTATCTGCAATTGCCTCTTGTACTTCTTGATCAGTAAGTTTGGCATTTAGAAAGGCCATTTGATCTTCATTTAATTTTGGGCTTTCTATTTTATTTATAAAATCATTAATTTCTTCTTCTGTTGGGTTCTGAGTGGAGTAAATCTATTTGTAGAATTCCAAAAAAGCCTCCTGAATCCTCTCTGGTTCTTTGACAACCTTCCCCTGGCCATTTGTCACTTTTGTTATATGCACCCTTCTCTGTTTAGCTTTGACTGTTTGCTAGCAGCTTCCCCGCCTTATTGTTCCCCTCAAAAAAATACAATCTCATTCTATGAAGTTGGTCTTTGACTTTTTCTAATTCTATTCTGTTAATGATGCCCTTAGTTTTACCAATTTCTTTTTTTTAGCATTTTTGTTGGGGTTATTTTATTTTGAGTTTCCAACCTCTGAAGCTTTGCGTACGATTCTTTAGCCCATTGTCTTTTTTCTCTAGAAATTTTGGTTTGTAATGCAATGAACCTCCCTCTTATAACAGCCTTGGCTGCTTCCCAAAGAGTTACTGGTGAGGAGACTGAATTTTCATTGATTTCAAAATACTCCAGTAATTCTTTTTCTATTTGCTCCCTATTTTTGTTAATTTTAAGAATGTCTCTCTTCAGTCTCCATATTCTACTTCTGCCTTTATTCTCTGCTCCTATCAGCAGGGAGGTGATCACTGCATTGTGGTCAGAGAAAATAGCTGAGTGAATGAATGACTTCTGGCATCTATATATTTCTGTGTTTACCAAGAATACTAAGTCAATCCTAGTCTAACTGTTGTGCATGGGTGAATAGAAAGTGAAGTCCTTTGTCTTACCATGCATATATCTCCAGACTTCTGTCCAGTCTAATGATTGCACCAGATTTACCAGACCTTTCTGGAAGCTTCCAGGTTCACCTACCCTTGAATAATCCAACTCAGAGAGAGATGTGTTAAAATCACCTTACACAATTAATAGCCCCTTTGCATTGTCTGCCACTAATCGCAGATATTTCTGAAAAAAAAGCTGCTTTACCTTCATTTGGTGCATATATATTTATTAACGTAACCAGAGTGTCATCAAACTCCCCTATCAGGCACAGGAATCTCCCCTCTTTGTCCTTTATCATCTCGTCTACTTTAAAAATCCTGTTCTTTTTAAACCCAATTAGGACTCCAGCTTTTTTCTTGCTTGCACAGGAAGCATATATACTGTCTATATTTCTATTAGCAAATCTTTGCACATCTTTATCCATCAGGTGTGATTCCTGTATAAAGAAGTATCAATCTTTAGACTCTCTATCAAATCCCTTACCCTTCTCCTCTTTTGAGGGGAGTTGAGGCCCCTGACATTCAGGGTTAAAGCCTTAACTTCCCCCATGGAGAAAGTCCAATATTTTTCTTAACTCAGGTGCGGTTTTCTCACATTTAGGGTCACTTAGCCCTTTTGCCTCCATTTTATTTGTAGGTTTGTCTTTCCTCTCAGGGCTGTCTGCTTTGCAAATTCCCAATGTGCAATGTACAATGTCCCTTGTATTTCCATCTACTTCTCTTCTTCATACCTTTTGAACATGGATAATTAATAACCTGACTCTCCCCCTTTAACCTTCCCCCCCTCCCTTACCCCTCTTCTCTTTTCCCTGACATCCCTTTCCTTCCTCCTCTGTGGAGATCCTCTAGGGACTATTTGTCTTTTGATGTAACACATTAGTGTTCCATCTTCCCCCCCCTTTGCTCTTTTTATCATGCTTATTTTCTCTTCATCAACCATACCCCCCTATATTTAAAATCATTGACAATGTTTAAGAACCCAAAACTTTCTTCTCTTTTTCAATTTTACAATATTATCAGCTTTAGATCTTTAACTTTCTGTAACTTAATGAGCATTTGCCTGGTTGTATGCTGCTGCAGGCAATGAGGCCAGAAAGACCTCAAAATCCTCTGTGTTTCCAAAGACCTTCTTTTTTCCTTCTCTGGTGATCATCATGCATGCTGGAAAAATCAGTCTTGGCATTAAACCTTTTTCTATGAATGCAGGAAAGTATATGGACCATTTCAGCCTTTTTTTCATCATGTCAGAGGCATAGTCAGGCTGAATCTTTACTGCTCTCTGATTAAATGTTAGCTTCTGCTTTATACGTGCCTGCCTTAAGATCTGTTATTTTAGTTGGAAGTCACTGAATTTAACAATAATGGGGTGAGGGAGGGCTGTATTCTCCACTCTTGGGTGCCCGACTCTATGGGACCTATCCATACTTGCCACGTGGAATTGCTCCCTATCTGGTAAGTTCTCCTTAAGCAGAGCCTTGATCACATCACTCACCACTTCTGCCCCCCGCCACGACTCACTGATCCCAGTAAAACGCAGGTTTCCTCTACGCGACCTATTTTCTAGGTCTTCACACTTTTCTCTCAGTAACTCAGTTGTTTTTTTTAGTTCAGTAAGCTGTTGGTTTGATTCCAGGGTCTGGTCCTCCACCGCAGAGATCCTGCCCTCCGCCACTTCAATCCTCCTTGCTAACCCCTCCAATTTCCTGTTTCCCTCATCTACCAAGGATTTTAACTTTTTCATGTCTGCCCTGATTTCTTTTCTCATTTGCACTATTAGTTTATGTAGAGACTTGCCTGTCTCGTTCTCTTCTCATGAGTCTGATGAAATTGACCCCTTGTCAGTTTTGCGCACTTCTTCAGCCATGCTTGACTCGCTGG
>QEPC01002298.1:4694609-4706614 GCA_003113815.1 Sphenodon punctatus | reverse complement strand
GCTGTCCTCGGGGCCTTATGCCCCCGCTACTTCCGGGTGGGGGGGGAGGGGATAGGACAGCCCACGTGGCTGCCCTCTGTGTTCCCCCCCTAGCCCCCAACCTTACTGTTCTTTCTTGTCTCCCCGCAGGTATCCTGCGGGGATGAAGCAGCGGCAGCGGCGGCCCCAGCAGCGGCAGATGACGGCGGTGATGGCAATGGCGGCGGCGGCGGCAGCGAGGCAGACAGGCCCCCCCCGCACCAGCAGCAGCCAGCAAGTAAGTGGGGCCGATGGTCTTCCCAGGCTTATGTTTTATTGACTACAGACCTCACATTCAACAGCAACACCGGTCCAAGGGGCCTTAGTGTCATAAGGAAAATTTCCCTTATTTGCCATAAAATATTAAAGACTTCAAAATATTTCACTCTAGGGAGCTAAACAGTGTTTTTCCACATTTCAAGATTTGAAAAGGTCAGTTCCCTTTGGGTTAGAAGAAATAAGGGAAGCTCAGTTTGCTGTAATGGAATCTTCCTGCTGTGAATTCTGTGGCTGTCTACTGGACAACACCAGAAAGATACTGAAAATGACTGAAGCCTGTTCATGATTCAGAATGCTTCCCAGACGTTTTGTGGTGGTGGTGGTGATTTATTTATATAATTCTAGGAAAAGAATTTTGGACCTCAGAAGCCAAGAAAAAGACAAGACCCTGCCCGTTGGAACTTGCACTCTAATAAATGTCTTGATGAATGTACTAGAGCTGAAAGGAGTAACCACCAAAATACGTATAGCCAATGAAATTAAGGTACCCAACTCAGTTTGGTAACATCAGTGTAACAGGGTGGGCCTTGGCCCAGGTAGTTCCCCTCAGGATCAGACCCTGCCCCCGCAAACAGCCAGGACCACACCAGGAACTAGCTTAAGTGTCCATTTATTCAGCAGTGCAATATTCCTTCACCATATATACAAACCTATGGTTCCTATTGTTGCAAGTTAATAACTTTTATAAATTAATAGGGATCGATGATGGTGTTTAGTCTAGGACTCACAACCACACCATGGATAACATTTGTCTTATGTGTCCAGGGCCCTTGGAGTTGTATTCTGGAGGGTCCAAGAAGGAGACAGGGAGGGGACCCATGCTGGGCTGACTAGGAAGAGCTGCTAGCAAGCGATGAAGTGTGTCTGTGTGTGTATGGTCAGGAAGGGAACTGAAACCATGGAACTCACAACAAGTGTGGAACCAAGTCTTCCGTCCAATTTGCTATGGGTAAAGTCTCTTCTTTTACAGGGTTTTGAGACCCCCAGTTCTTTGGCCGCTTTTAGACGTGCACGTGGATCAGGCGTGGGAGTGGCGAAACAGCTGCGGTGCTGTTTTAGACGAACCGAAAGCGGAAGTTGTGCGCGCGATCCGGCGCCGCGCATTCTTTGCTGGCTGCGTATGTCACCCCAGAGAATTCAGCCCGGTTCGGTCGCGGTCAGCAAAGAATGCGCTGCGCCGGATCATGCGCACAACTTCCGCTTCCGGTTTGTCTAAAACAGCGCCGCGGCTGTTTTGCCGCTCCCGCGCCTGATCCCAGCTGCACGTCTAAAAGCGGCCTTAGTAGGCTGATGGGTCAGTTCCTGGTTGGTTTAGGAGCTTCATGGAGATACCAGAGGGGAGGTGTCCTATGGATGGGGAGGAGGATCCATTTGCATCATGCTCCTGCCCTCAGGGGTGCCTTAACGATGGTGCTTCGTGGTGTTTGGCCTGGAGCCAGGATGTCTGGTCATTTGGCTGGTGTTAAGCAGTTAGTCTTTTGTGAGATCCATCTGGCATCTGCTACTCCTGTTTAGCATAATGGTTTTGTTTACCTGTTCCAGCAGTTCTTCTGTTTGTGGTTGCAACACCATAGTTAACATCTGCTTAGAAAGGCCCTTCTGATTTCCTGAGAGGGAGTCTTTTGTTTTAGCTTCACACTGTTCTTTGGGGCCTGATTCTCAGGCATATCATCTGTTCAGCAGATGATTTCACTTTAGCAAGAGTTCATTCCTGGGGCAAGGGTTCATTCCTGGGACCCTAATCAGTAAGCCTGTCATACTGAGTTTAAAACTGCATATTAAATATTTCCTATCAAATCTAATCCTAACTCCATTAGCTCACAACACAGTCCATAAAGAGCTTCTTGCTCTCATCAACCCTCTTGGTCTCCTGTCTCCACCATGCAGAGCTCTTCTCTAGCTCCTGCTTCTCAAGCAGTTCCCCCTTCTTACTGAGCAAGCCAGAGGCTTTTACCTTCCACGCTCTGCCCAGGTGTGCCTCTGAGGCCCAGTTTTGGCCTCTTAAAGGGCCAGTATCCAAATGAACCCCTGCTCTGCCACACTTAGGTACTAAATCAGATTCTGATTGGTGCCTGTTAGGATGCCCAATTTGCCAAAATATCATTTCAGTTACTAAATTTCCAGTTTCCATTGCTGATTTTCCATTTTTGTATTACTGATTTTCCATTTCCATCATGTACTGAGATAGGGAAATGGCAAGAAACATTCATGAAAAAAATGAAACCGTAAGTTTCAATTAGGTGATGATATGGAAAATCAGTGGATAAAATGGAAAATTGACAACTTGGTAATCGTAATACCCTATATTTTGGGTAATTGGGTGCCCAGCTCAGTAAATGGTTACTGATCAGACGTCTGAGAGGCTTCCCGGAATTTGGGGTATTACCCATGGATTCCTTAGCTACGCATTTCAGCTGGAACTGAAGAGTCCACATTGCCAAGATATTCCTGTAGCAGGTGTGGGCTTGTGAGACATAAGTGCTCACAGGATCAGTACCAAGTCACTCTCAAAGTCTCAGGTAATTATCATAATACAGTCCTTTATGGTTACATCTTATAGTCTTGTCTCTAGGCCAGGCACTCAGGCAGCAGACCTCTGACCATTCACATACACAGTTCTCCATAGATACAGGTGTAGCCAGGCATCTGTCCTCTGGCTGGCTTACAAAGACTCACTCTCTTTGTCAGGCTTCTCAGTCTCCAGGCTTCATCTCAGGCCACAGTTCTCTGACAAAAATGTTGCCTCTTCAGGCTACAAACAGCTTCTGAGCCCACTTCCTGCTTCCTCTTGCTTCATACCCAAGAGTGTCCATGGCTTCCACCTCACTCCAACTCTCTTATAATCACAGCAGCCTTTATATGCTGCTCCCTGCCACAATCCCATTAGTCTAAAACTGTTCCAAAGTATGGCTTTGAGCCACAAACGACTTCATTACAAATATCCTTAGTAAAAAATACTGTCCTTCCTAGAAAACTCCCACAGTGCATCACTTTGCTGGCTGTGGATATCCCTGGTCAATAGAGAAAGAAAATATGCCAAAGTGGAACCTCTCTTATAAGTTTCCTCTTCTGCTCCAGCTATTATTATGTTTCAGTTTACAACCAGTTCACCATCTTGGAATTGCTCTTCAGTAAAAAAAATAAAAAAATAAACAGTTTCAGAATGGGAACAGTTAGAATGCAGCAAAGTCAAACATTGTTTATACATATTAGTCTCAACCAGCTAGAAGGAAACTAAGTTTGAAAGTTTGATGCATACACGTGAATATCAAACACATATTTATGCTTCTCTTTATATTGATTTATCTTTTGGGTTCCTCCTCCTAAGTTAAGCATGTGCAACTCCAGCTTCTAAATTTCTTGAATCTATTCCTGTCTCTATCTACGTTCGTCCCTTCTTTGTTCATTCTAGATTATATGCCCCTTAGGACTAGTCTTAAATCAAAAACAGCCGTTCCTGACTCAACAGAAAATCCAATGATGCCAAATGTTCAAGTCTGGAATGTGTTTCACAATTCCACTGCTTTTTCAATTGCAGATTCACAATTCTTCACACCCTCCATAAACTTTTTGCACTTTTTTCAACTTCTGTGACTCTGGTAGCTTTGTGTCATGGTGTTGTGGCTTTCCTGGATTCCAGCCCCATACCTTTTCCACCTCCAAATCCTCTTCACCCAATTCAGGGGGCAGCAGCTGGGGTTGGAGGAGCAAGCAGTGCTGCTGCACCTGTTGTGTGTCTGATCTGCTTGTACTGCGTCTGCCTCTTTCTCCTGCCAATGTAGCAAATACTGAAAGTACTTACTGAAGGGCATTCCTGAATGGGAACAAACAAATGTAGTGAAAACCTGGAAAGTCTCTACATCATAGTGGAAGGTGATGAATCCTCAGTTTTTCACAAAAATGACATTTGCTGTGAATTGTTGTTTCAGGATAGGGATCGGTCTCTAATCACAACTCTTCAATGCCAGGCTTGGGAAACAAGGGCAAGTCTGAGGCCAGGAGAAAGACTGGAAGAGCAAAGGCAAATCTGGGGGAGTAGGAGTGGGGAATGAAGCAGAAACAAGAATCAAACTGTTGTGCCCGGCTTCCCAAGACTGCTGTGTGACTTTATAACTGCACAGGCAGCCAATCAGGAACCTGGGTGTGGGTGTGCAAAGGTAGTAGTCAGAAACCTGACAGAAAGCTGGAGGGATGTGGCTTGGCCTGTGCAAACAAGCCCCTTGGTTAATTGCTAGGATAGAGGGGGTGCAGCCACATGAACTGTTACCACAGTTTGGGCAGCCTTACCGTTTGATGTAGTGTGTCATCTACCCGGCTGCTGACAGATGTTCACCCTGCAGCATAGCATAGCGGGCGGTCTATCCCCTGTGTTCTGGGGAAAAGACTGGGGACACAGCATGTAGCAGCATGGGATAAGGCTGCCAATGCACAGTAGCACACTGCCACTCATGGAACCAGACCCCATCTGTCCCACCACATGGCAAACTCTACTTCAGGGCTTTGAGTGGCAAGTGCTGTCTCCATTAATGTGCAGCCATATCATGGCTGAGCCTAGAATAGTGGACGGTCTAGGGAAGGGTGCGGATCTGGGCAACATCCCATATAGCCAGTACCTTGGCCCGGCGCATGTTGGGCCCTCCAACAGATGCCCACCCATCTGGCTTCCCTCAGGAGGAGGAGGGGGTCAGACTGTCTATCCTGCTCTCTGTGCCAGCCACAAAGTGTTGCAGCAGTGACTGCCCGTCACAGACCGAGAGGGAGATTGTGCCTTCCCGGCTCAAGTGGCTGCGCCCAGGCATGATGAGGCAGTGATGTCACAAGGTCAGCCACTATTCTAAGACCTCTGCGGCTGCCAGTTGGAGTACCAGATCCCAACACAACCCAATTTCCACCCACAGTTTACTCAGCCTCCCTGTGACTCTGAACTGTGCTCATTTTCTTTTCCAGATCTCATTTTGTTGCCCAAATTAAACTTGCACCCAAGGCAGTTGCCTACTTTCCTATACTTTATCATGAGCTATGTTTACACTCTTAGTTCCTGTTCAGGACACACAAGATAACTCAACAACTGAAACTCCATGTAGACACATTTTCTTTTCCAGCATATGAAGTCCATCTATCAATTGTTTACTTGGAAGTCAAATATGAACTTCCCCTTTAAATACCAGCTTTAGAAAAGTTGGGAAATTTCCCACAAAAAGAAGGTCCTAGATAACTAAAACAAGTTTAAAATGAATAAAAATAGAATGATCAATAAGACCTGTGAAAAAAATCATGACTATTCCATTTATCAAGGTTTTGTAGCCTCCTTGAAGTTTCTCTGCTATGCAATATTCAAGTCGGAAAGTTAGCATACTCCCACTTTTAATTGAAATCAGTCTATTAAAAGTGATCACACTTAGAGCTTGAAAAGCCCAACTAGGAATCTAGGTGGCATCAACGGTGCATTCCGTTCTCATAAGCTATTCAATTTATTTCTTGCAAGTCAAGTCATTTGATTTCAGCAATACAAATTTCACACTCCATGAGAAAAGCAGCATTAGAATTCAAATTGTTTTAGAAGGATGCAAAGATTATGGAAAACTCACATATGGAGGCTTAGGGGGGGATCAGCATTTTACCTCAGGAACAATGCTATTTTTTCTTCTCTAAGCTTATTCACTGTTGGTAGAAATATTTCTACAATCTATGGTAGCAACATGTGAAACCAAACTTTTAATGCAATGCTGAAGCAAGAGAAGTTGAATGTTAATACTTAATGCCGAAGGCCTAGTATTTTAGAAAACAAAGACAATTGATATCTGACTGGATTTTAATGCTCACCTTAAAACGAAGAGAGGCCAGTATAAATGAAGATATGCACTTCGATGCAACAGGTTTGTTTGGTAGGTCTGTCCCAGTGGTAAGTTGCTGCTGGGGTATGCCCCTTAAGAAGAGTTGAGGCTGCTCTTTCTTCTCTGAGCCAAACTCTGAGGGTGTCAGGAGACAGTATCTTGCAGTCAGGAACTATTCAGCAAGAGTAAGTGTATCAGATTATGGCCCTTACATGAGAAACCCTTTCGCGCCAGGTAGCATGGGGTTAAATTAGAACAGAAATGAACATGAGATTTTGTATTCACAGATATTAGCATTTTCAAATAGCCCTCCAAATATCTAAATGATATCCATAAATGAAATAGATACTTTCATGTTTGTTACTTCAGTTATTTAGGTGTTTTAGTTAGTCATTACAGCATTTTAGTTACTTTTAGGGCCAAAACTCAATTTTGCCTTTTTAAAAATTCTTATGGAGAATCAAGGTTCTTGACTCATTTTTAACGAGAATTAGTGCTGTGCTGAAACTCGATATTTGAAATTACTCTGTTTTTACTAGGTATCTTAGTATTCAACTTGGTTTTACTGAGTACCGAGTAACTGAGGAATTGGCCTGTAATTGGTACTCATATTCAGTACACGGTCCAGTACTTGGACCAATGGCTTTTCCTGCCCCTATATAAGATGACTCGATACTCAGAAAACACTTGGCATTCTGTTTTATCTTGCAGAGTATTTTACTGAGTAGCTAGCGATTATTTTTCCAAGTTTCCGAGGACCAGTCAAACACTCGGAGCCAGTCCTCAGAAACTTGGAAATACTCGCAAATAATTTGTTTATTATTACTGTCAGCCCTTATGAGAATCAAGAAAAAAAATGGTTCTCAACCATTTCTCAGTTGAATTTATTTTTCTCAATAAAAAATATTGTGCATGCACAAGATGGCAGCTAGGCCATTTTGCACATGTGTAGCCTTTTTCCAAAATGGAACCAGCAACATTCCCACCATTTTGGAAAAGGCAAGCCAGTCTGTGCATGTGCAGTGTTTTTTATTCCCCCCCCCCGAGATTCTTAAAGGTCTTTAGCAATGTTAGCAAGATCTGACCCGCTGACCTTGATGGCCCCTCTGTTGATGCCTTGGTTGATTTGCGGTATGCTGTGTTGACCCAAGCCATCGAAACAGTGGCACCAGGTGTCCGCTTTTTTTGCTATGGCAGCACAGGTGTCCCTGGTATATGGAGGACCAGAGGTTGCTAAAGCATGAGTGTAGATGGTTAGAGCATAGGTAGTGCTTGACTCACGCCAAACCCGACTGACTGCGACATGGACTGTTTTTGAAGGAGTATGCCATGGCTGTGGTAGTGGTGAAAAAGGCTTAGCATCTTCAAAGTGCCATCCAGCAGCGCTCCTCCGGATAGTGAATAGCTTATTAAATCCTGGCTGGCATTAGAGTTTCTAGCTACCTGGTGTGATGAGTTTTCCACCTACTTTACAGATAAAGTTTGGCTCCACTTGGGTGCTGCTACTCTGAGTGCAGAGTCAGAGTTTGCTGTTGGGGAGGACCGGTCTTGTCTGGTTTGTTTGGATCAACTTCAGTTTGTCTCACCCACCACTGTGGATGATGGTCTTGGAGTGGTGCAAGCAACCAGCTGTGAATTAGATCCAAGCCTGTCTTGGCTGGTGAAAGCTAGTTGGAAGACTCTGCAGCTGTTGCTGGTTGGGGTTTTCAATGCATCCCTTCAGAAAGGCAGGGTGCCTGACTGCCTCACAACTGCAGTTGTCTGTCCCTGCTCAAGAAATCCTCTCTTGATATTGACTCCCCTGCCAACTACCATCTTGTTTCTAACCTTCCCTTTTTAGGGAAGGTCATTGAACTGGTGGTTGCCTCGCAGCTCCACATGCATCTCGATGCTATTGGATTACTGGACCCATGTCAGTCGGGTTTTCATCTTGGATATGGCACTGAGACCGCACTTGTGGCCTTGGTTGATGATCTCCTGTTGGAAATCAACAGAGGAAATTGTACCCTGTTGATTTTGTTAGATCTTTCAGAGGCTTTTTATACAATTGAACCTGGGGAGTTGTTGACATGACTGCAGAACCTGGCAGGTAGGGATGGGTGAACGCGGTTCGAAAGTTCGGAGTTCGGCCCAAACTCAGCCTGTTCAGATGACCGAACCCAAAACCAAACATGAACCGACCAAACTGAACCCAATTCCGAACACCGAAATGACTGAACAGTTCTGTCAGTTTGGATTGCATTTGGGTGAGTTCAGGTGGCTAAAACATGGTGTCGCTGGAAGGCCAAACATGGCAGGGAGGGGGAGTCAGATGAGGAGCAGACTTCCAGGCACCAGGGGTAGAGAGGCTTGGAGTAGCAGCCAGCCTACCCAATCACCATCCATTTTTGCCTCAGACCACTGTCTTAGCAGTCTGCGATTGGCCATGGGCTAAGCTTCATGGAGCCAATGGGGCTTGCAGTGAGGTGGGCGCAGCAAGAAACAAAACTGATTGCCTCCCCCCTTCCCAATGCCTTCTGAACTAGTCACTGTTCCTGAACAGCAGGCGTTTCAGAAGGCTCCCTCTCTCCCAGCAGTTTTTGTTCCTTTCTATTGTTAATCAATTGCCATCCTCCTCCTATTTCACCCATCCAACCTATCTACCACCATATTCTCATTTATTTAGCCTAGCTTAGATAGATTTAGCTGTTATTTTTTGTTTTTATCCTTCCCTGTGTTCAATCTTCCTTCCTCCCTCCCCCCTCCATTGAATCATTTCCCTCACCGATATATTCCATCACTGATTCCCTTCTCAGCCCCTGTGTTTTTATTCATTTAGAGTAGGATTATTATTAGATTGATTTAGGTTTAATTTCAGTTTTGTACCCCTCCTTGTGTTGTTTGTGATTCCACCCCATCATATATATATATATATATATATATATATATATATATGAGCGAGAGAGACAGAGAGAGAGATTAGAGATTAGAGATAGTAGACAGTTGTAGGAGTTAGCTTAGTGATAGAGATAGTGTTTAGTGATTTAGTGTTTGTAGGAGTAGGCCTCTGTACTTATTAGATAATCCATTTAGTTCATAGCATTTAGAATAGTTAATAGCAGTTAGATTTAGTGTAGATAGATATAATATTACATAAAAAAATAAAATAAAATAAAATATATATATAAAAACATTATTTTGGAGGGAGAAATGGAGAAGGGAAGGAGAGACTGGTCTGCTGCCCATAGGGGAGGCAATGGGGCACGTGCCAGGGGAGTGGCAGCAGGCAGAAGCAGTAGCCAGAGGCAGAGTACATCATCACACACACCCCAAACTCAGCAGGCCTGCTTTAGGGCAACAGGCTTCAGCAGCTCAGTGTCACCTCCTGGCAGTATCCTCCTCCACTGCCACGCAGGGCACTGGAAGGCCTCCAGGACTTGGGGCTGTATCTGTCTCTGCTGCTGGTGGTGCTGGAGCAGGTGTTGGTGCTGCTTCTGATGTTCTTCCAGGGCCACCAATGTCCCCCACTGTCAAGGTGATCCCCAGCAGTCCAGAGGTGGTGGATCCCACCCCGGCTACTAGAGACAGGACCCGATACCCAGGCAATGTCAGAAGGGAGAGGAGTAGCAGCAGAAGCAGCACTAGCAGCTACAGAAGGGGGCATAGGGAGAGTGCCAGCAGCATGGCGGGCATGAACAGTCTATCCTCAGGGTCCCAGTACTCCCCTTCATGGGACATCACCGTGATCGCGGACAGTGAGTCAGAGGCAGACACTAGTGCTGCAGAGGAGATGTCTGCACCTGAGGTGATGGCTGAGCCTCCTCTCAGAGATGTGTCGCCAGAGCCACCAAGTTCTCCCCTCCCAGCAGCGCTGGCAGAAGTGAGTCAGCTGGGGCATGAAAGAAGGCAGGAGGGGGAAAAAATCCTCAGTCTGGGATCATTTTAAGCAGGTGTGGGCAGATGATCCCAGAGAGGTGCAGTGCACATTGTTCAATAAGCTTGTGAAGCGTGGGCAGGTGCTCGCCAGTCTTAGGACAACTGCAATGGTGAGGCACCTGAAATCATGCCACAGTGCTCTTCTGCTGCTCAGCAGGAAGGCAGGGAAAGTGGATACCAGCGGGTTCCCGACTGCATCGTCTTGTCGCCCAGCTCCTTCAGCGGGCCAGCGTCCTACACCAACTGCTGTTGCCTCTAGCAGCAGGAGCAGTATGGGGCCAGAACAGCATCAGGAGCATCACCAGCAACGCTGTCAATCCACCATGGAGGAGCTGGGGTGGGGGGGATCTGTCAAGGCCATCAGCAAAACGCTGTGGCACTGGCTTCCAAGAGAAAGCAAAGTGCCTGTAGGCAGAAATGATTGCCCTGGATGGCCAGCCCTTGTTAATTGTGAAGGACAAGGGCTTCCAGCGGCTGATTGGGTTCCTGGCCCCCAACTTTAAGCTGCCTTCCTGCTCCACACTGAGTCAGACCGTGGTGTCACAGCCCTACAGGGCTTTGAAGGAGTGGGTGAGGGAGCAGCTGGCTGGGGCTGGGGGAGCCACGGTCCACTTCACCTGTGGTCCTCCAGGAAGGCCCAGCACGCCTACCTGGCAGTGACTGCACACTGATGGCAGAACCCAGAGGCAGCACTTGGCAGTGGCAGGAGGGGTCTTGAAGCAGGGTATAGGTGGGCCCTGCTTCAGGCACAAGTCATGGACAGCTCCCACAACTCAAGGACCCTCGAGGCATCCCTGACCACTATGGTGAGGGAGTGGGTCACGCCAGGCGCGTCCTTCACCAAGGGATGTGTGGTCACAGACAACGCGGCCAATATCATAAAGGCAGTCCATGATGGGGGTTTCACAAGCATCCCCTGAGCCACAAACACCCTCAATCTTGTGGTGAAGGACGCTCTGGGATTTGGGGAGAAGGGGATTGGGCCAGGCACCCTTAGCTCCCTGGTCGAATGGGGGAGGAAGGTGGTGGGGTTCTTCAACCGCAGTGTGAAGGGCAGCGAGCTCCTCAGGGAGAAACAGGCCAAGCAAGGTCCCCGGTACACACACTCATCCAGGATGTCTCCACCAGGTGGAATTCCACCTTCCTGATGCTCGAGCAGCTTCTTGAGCAGAAAGCCACCTTGCATCATGTGGAACTGGAGGCAGACATTGAGGCACCTCCAGGGTACAACAGGGAGGAATGGGAGATTCTAGCTCACACGGTCTTCATCCTCAGACCATTCCTGGCCGTGACGGAGACCATGAGCACCTCCACTGCCACCCTCAACCAGGTGACCCCACTGGTCCATAGTCTCAAGAGGAGCCTGGACGAGATTCTCAGGGGGTGGGATCGTGGCTCTCCGGGCAGGAAGCTCTCTGATGAGACACTTGACCTGGAACGGAAGCTGAAGACGGGGCTGAGTATGCATTTTGATGAGCTCCTGCACTGGGAGGAATATGTCCTGGAAAACATGCTAGATCCCAGGATCAAGGGCAGCATGGCACATGAGACAGCAGTCTATGGCCTCAGGAAGGGTACGCTGGTGCAGAAGGTCTGGCAGGCAGAGCGGGCCATGCAGCAGGTCGCCCCTGGGGATGGTGGGAGTGGGAGCAGTGACCCCTTCCAGCCATCTGGGTCTATCCCTGGCCCCAGCCCTAGTGGTAGCAGCTGCACCAGCAGCAGGATGAGCAGCAGCAGCAGGACCCCTACTAGTGCCAGCAGCTCCTCCTGTGTGCAGTTCACTCTGGGGAGCATGGGGCCCAGCACAAAAGGGCAATCAGTGTGGCTGAGGGCAGTGGGGCAGGTGGTGCCCACCCAAGCTACCAGAGGGAGTGTGATGGTGCCTCAGCAGCAGTGGAGACCTACCAGGAGGAGGAGCCATGCATTGAGCCCAGCAGCGATCCCTTGGCCTACTGGGCC
>QEPC01002298.1:4653537-4692427 GCA_003113815.1 Sphenodon punctatus | reverse complement strand
TCATGGGTCTGGGGCCATCATTCCTCGCACAGAGAACCAATTTTCCAAAGCATCAAGAAAGAGCCACTCCAGCCCCAGGACCCACCATCAGGGTTCTGGGGCCCATGTTACTGGCAGAGAGGGCTGTGGCGAATATCTAGAAGCTGCCACTCTAGCCGCGGAACCCAACGTCATGGGTCTGGGGCCATCATTCCTCGCACAGAGGCATTGTCATTCCACTGTATCAAGAAACAGCCACTCCAATCCCAGAACCTGTCGTCAGGGTTCTGTCACCAAGTTACAGGCAGGGAGGGCTGTGGCCAATATCTAGAAGCTGCCACTGTAGCCCCAGGGTCCACTGTCATGGGTCTGGGGCCATCATTTCTCGCACAGAGAGACTTTTTCCGTACGCCCGAACCAAACCGAACACGACCGAACCGAACTGCTGAACCCGAACGCGGTGACCGAACCAATTGGGCGTACCGAACCGGACCGAACCGAATGGCCAAATCTGAACGCGATCTGTTCACCCATCCCTACTGGCAGGTGGTTCTGGAGTAGTTCTGCTCATTCCTGGATGGGAGAACCCAGAGAGTTGTGATGTACTCATCATCCCCTTAGGAGCTCCCTTGTGGGGTCCCACAGGGCTCCATCTTGTCCCCATTCATGTTCAATGTGTATCTGAGGGCCCAGGTTGATTGTTAGGAGGTTTAGAGTGAAGTGTCATCAGGATGAAAGCAGAATGTAGGGGTATGTCACTTCATGCATAATTTACAATCTGATACTCTGCTTTCCCACATAATATTATTCCTCAGTACTGTAGTGTGCAAGTATATCATAAATGTAGCAACAATCTTGTCCAAGTTACTACACTGGGCATTCAGTTACCACATTCCAAGATAACTCATAGCAGGAGGAAAAGCAGACTCAATGGAGAACAAAAAAAGAATGCAGGAGTGTATCTAGTGCAGACTCTGGTGCAGACAATGGAGAGTGCTAACAAACAAGACAACTGCTAACATTAGCCCACACCAGGCACATGTCCACCCTCTTGTTTATTATGTGTTCACCAGTTGTTAGGCCCATCCACCACCTGGCCACCGCTCACCTGCCACTCACAGTGGAGTCCATGGGTATTGCAGGTTCACCATGTGGGTGAATCTGGGCTAATGTGTGCCCACCTGTCCATGGGTGTTTTTACACACACATTTCTCCTGGATGTTTGCTGTAACATCCTGAACTTTCTGTGTGTCTAAATCACTCATCCAGATCTTAAACATCCGGATCTTTGAACTTCTGCATGAAACTTCTCCCAGAACTTTTGTGTGTAAGAGGTTCTCCTGGTAAACTGCTTTGCTCCAGGCAGCTGTGGTCACTTGGTTTCCATGGAAGCCTGTGACGTTTACAGCTGAGGCTACTTTAGACTGCCTCAGGGCAGTGTGTGTGTGTGTGTGTGAAAAATGAATCTGGAACGTACTTGTGGACTTGTAAACACAGAAGATTGAAACATCCAGAACTTTAACATGTGTCTAAAAATGCCCCATGTCTTGTCTATTAGGTTGTGTGTAGGATCCTCATGTCCAGGACTACCACCAGAATAGAGTTGCATCACCATACTCTGTTTCTCCAGTCATGGCCTGTGGATCTCTGCTATCTGAAGGACGAGGCAGCAGGGCATCTTAAAGTTAGAGATCCACTTGGTGTCTCGCCAAGAGGACAGCACATTCTCCCACCAGACTGTCCTTTTCTCCTTGACAAGCCTCTCAGTGAGTAAAGTACAGTCAGGAGCTGGCTGTTGCTGGCTGAAGCTGCATCTCTTGGCAGGCATCTGTCAGCAATGTCAGCATGCATCACCTCCCCTTGCAGGGCTTCAAACTTGCTCCATTGTCAAGTCTACAGTGTTGAAGCAGAACCGCCTTGTAAGGCCTCAGCCTCAAACCTCAGCCCTCTGGGTGTCTGACTTGGCAGCTGATCTGCCAGCACCACTGATGAGGCCTTTCTCTGACCCAGCTTCCCTCCCTTTGTCTCCACCTGTCCTGGTTCAGACCAGTGGCGGATTCTGCATTAAGGACTTGGGGGCAGTGCCCCACAAAATGCCCCAGTCCCTAGAGCTCCATGGCTGCTGAAGCTGCTGCTTCTGACCTGATCAGAGCAACACGCTCGGAGAACTCCATAAAGCAGCAGCAGCTGCTGCATCCAAAGTGAAACTGAGTAGGTGAATCCCCAGCCCGCTCTACCAGACTCACAGCTGAGAGCAGGCAGTGTGCAGAAGGCTGCTCTCTACTTCTGCTCATGTGTCTGCCTTCATGAAGATGTGAAGCAGAAGAGGGAGGGAGAAGTCTCCCCTTGGCTGCTACATTCCGTAGGTGGGTGCAAAGCCCCAGTGCAGTGTTGCAGTTCAGTCTACGGGATGGGCTACAAGCAGGGGGGCCGAGGGGCTTCTATACTCTCCTATGGAGCCCCTCAGCCAATAGTCTGCCTTTAAGGGCCATGGTAGCCAACAGGAAGAGGGAAGAGCAGCTGGAAGGACTGGAGCCATGCCTCCTGCCTGCCTTCCTCCTCCAGAGCCCAGCCAAGAAATAAAATGACTGCTGGAGCTTCAATCAGGGGGAGTCCTGTTCTTCCCCCTCCTGTTTTGGGCTCCTCTCCCTTTCCTTTACTCCTACCATTTGTGTTCCCCCTCTCCTTACCCCCCCTTCTTTACCCCTTCCATTTGTGCTCCCTCCCCCCTTCTCCCCCTCCCCTTCCCCCTGGGCTACCTCTCTCTTTCTTTCCCACCTTCCATCTTGGCTTCTTCTCCCCTCCCCTTTCTTTCCCTATTCCCCCTCCTGTTTTAGGCTCCCCCTTTCTGCCCTAGGCCTGACCCCCTTATTCTGGTAATGGGGGTGATAATGGGGTGCACTTGAGAAGGGGAAGATCCAGATCATGGATCTGTCCCTATGTTTGTGTACACTGCTCCCTAACCTTGAGCTCAGTCTTCCAGTGCAGATGTATTTTATTCTGTCCCCTTTCATGTTTTGGATCTGGCCCCTCGATCCATTCCAGTTCGTACTCCCAAACACTGAATGACTGACCTCCAGGTAAGGGAGCTGAGATGAGGGCATACCATGCATGCAGGGGGAGGGGAAGATCTGTGATCTGAACACATCTCTTCTTGAATGCAGCTCTTAAGCACCCCTTCCCCTAACTTTTATGCTGGGATGGGGAACCTTTTCCCTCATGGGGCCACTGTGAAAATTAGTAGAAACTCTGAGTGCCCACATAGAAGTTGGGGCCAGAGTTGCTTAAGGGGTGTGCTAAAGAAAAGGATCATGGATCTGCACCATGGGTCTGTTCCTTATATGTAGACACTCATCTCTCCTCACTTCTCCAGAGCTCAGACTTGCAGTACACTACTTAGGGGTAGGAACTGATCCAGGGATGGGGGGAGAAGGGGGCTGTGCATATGTGGGGCAGGGGGGGGGGGATCATGATAGGGGGGGGGGAAAATAAGGGAGGGGGGGGGGGGGGGGGGATCATGCGTGCATGGCTTTTGCTTTGGTTTGCCTCTATTAATCCTGGCTGCTCAGGGTGGGAAATTGTGTATGGTTTTGGTTTGCCTTCCAATCCAGAGTGAGACAGAGAAAGAAACCTGGTAAGAAACTGGAAATTCCCCCTCGTGTTGCCCGGTGCCCCGTGTCAGCCCCTACCCTGCCCTGAAGCCAATCTGTTTAAATCTAATTTTGTTTCTTCCCCTCCCCCTCGCCCAGCAGGGCAATCATGATTGGGGCAATTTTGTGGGACCAACTGTGGGCATGGCTGAACTGCCTCTGACTCGTCTTTATGGGCTTGGTCAGTGAGTCCTCTCATTGTTTTTCATCCATCCATATTGTCTGATTTTTAATTTTGGGGGTGGGGGTGGATTAGTGAAAGGGTTTCTTTTTTTTTCTTTGTTGCAATGCATTTTTATTATTTATTTATTTATTGCAGTTTATTGTGTAGGTGGAATGTGGGGGTTTTCTTTCACAAGAAGCCTGGCCATATGTTCTGGGTAATGTCTTGTTCTTGGTTACTCTGCTCCAGCCCCCTGGCTGCTAGGCTGCAGCAGCTGGCTTTCAGTTTACCTGCCTGGCTTGAGAAGAAGTACTGCATGGTTGGGGTTCTGGAGGAAACCTCATGCTGCATTTATGGAGTGCCTTTTAGAACGTGTTGGTTTTTCTGCACTCTGCTGCATGTGTTTTGGTTGTGTGGCTTTCTTTGTTGAACAAACTAAAGATGGCTTTCTAATATTTTTTTTGCTTGCTGTGTGCTAACCTGAGCATGAGGGAGCTGCACACTCCTCCCCCCCTTCCAGGCACACAGAGAGGCCATTTTGTGAGACCAACTGGAATTGGGCATGGCTTAGCTGCCTCTAGCTCTTCTTTAAAATGGCCGTGGACATGGCCTCTGACACAGTGGGCTTACAATCTAAGAAGGACAAGGATGAGAGGAGCACAGGGAGAGAGACACCCATTCCTAATTTTAGATTTTTTTTTTTTACATATGAGGAAACAAGGCTGTAAATTTCCATATTAATTTCAAAACTTGGGTTGGCTAGGATCCACCTACCCCTGGTCCCTCCCATTTCTGGCCCCACCCTCTGCCCCCAATCTGACCACTTTTAGATGAGTGTCAGATGTAGTGTGTTGAAGAAAGCACTTCCTGAAAAGCAGTGCAGGGTGCATTTAGATGCACCAGAAGTAGCCAGCTGCCATAGGAATTGTGACTTGCATGGTCTTTTTGAAGCCGTATTTGGAAAGCCTCAATATCAGGATTTTCCAAATGTGGCTTCAAAAAGACAGCGCGAACCGCAATTCCGATGGTGGCTGGCTATTATTGCTATTATTAAGTATGTATATAATACCAGCAATCTAGCTGACACTGAACAGTCATTAATTAGAGAATGGTCTTGCCTGGAGTTGAGTACAATTTAAGAGAAAGAAGGGAGGACAGATAAAAGAGAGGGAAACACAGGGAGAGATAGAGATACACTCACGATGTTGAGAAGGTGTATGTGCACATGCTTACTTTTCTCGGTATTCTGATAACTTCTGTATCTGTTACTTTGTCCACACTGGCAGTAATGCTTAGCGATTATGTGCACCATATTCTTATGCAACTGTTAGGTGTTCAATAGCACCTAAATAGTGCTAAAGAATTTGTTTAGGAATTCTCAAATACATTCAAGTATTATTTATTTATTTATTTATTTAGTAAATTTCTACCCCGCCCCTCCTGCAACGCAGCTCGGGGCGGCTTCCAACATTAAAACCATAAAATACAATAAAATCAGTACAAAAACAATCACAAAATACTTAAAACCTTAAATATTAAATATAAATATAACTTAACAGGGCTAGACCAAAAACCAAACACAAATGGGTAGGGGACTAAACACCCCCCTCCCCACCCTCCCTCCCAAAGGCCTGGGCAAACAGCCAGGTCTTACAGTTCCACCTAAATGTTAAAAGGCTTGGGGCCAGGCGATCTTCCTCCGGGAGGGAGTTCCACAGCCGCGGTCCCACCACCGAGAATGCCCTCTCCATCGTGGCCCCCCGTTTAACATGGGGGACCTCCAGGAGGGCACCCCCGGCAGACCACAGGAGCCGCTCTGGGGCGCGAAGGGCGAGGCGGTCCCTAAGGTATGAGGGGCCGAGACCGTGTAGGGCTTTATAGATCATCACTAGGACCTTGAACTTGGCCCGGCACACTATCGGCAGCCAGTGCAGAGCTCGGAGCACCGGTGTAATGTGCTCCCGGCGACCCGTCCCCGTAAGAAGACGAGCCGCCGCATTCTGCACCAGCTGCAGCCTCCGAGCCAAGAACAAGGGAAGCCCCACGTAGAGCGCGTTGCAGTAGTCGAGCCTCGAGGTGACAAAGGCATGGATGAGGGAGGCCAGGTCCGGGCCAGAGACATACGGACGCAGCCTACGCACAAGATAAAGCTGGCGGAAGGCAGCCTTAGCGACTGCCTCCACCTGCCGCTCCAGACGCAGGTCTGCGTCCAATACTACCCCCAGACTCCGAACCTGCTGAGCTACAGGAGGGCGAACCCCCCCAACTAGGGGGGCCACCACCCCCTTCGCCCTCCCCACCACCATCACCTCCGTCTTATCTGGGTTGAGCTTCAGTCTGCTCAGCCGCATCCAATCCGCCACGGCCTCCAAACATTGGGATAGCAACGAGATAGCAGGGTCTGGGTCAGTAGAAAAGGAGAGGTACAGCTGAGTATCATCAGCATACTGGTGACAACGCACCCCGAACCCTCTCACGACCTCCCCCAAGGGCTGCATATAGATATTAAACAACAGCGGAGACAAGATCGATCCCTGCGGAACGCCACACGGTAAAGCGCGGGGGCACGATGTTTCCTCCCCCAGCACCACCCGTTGGCTCCTCCCCGAGAGGAATGAGCGGAACCATTCAAGAACGGTCCCGCCCAGACCCCCCAGGTCACGCAGCCGTCTCAGCAGCAGCCCATGGTCCACGGTGTCAAAAGCGGCCGAGAGATCTAGCAGGATGAGAAATGTCGAACATCCTGCATCCATCTCCCGGCGGAGGTCGTCTACCAAGGCCACCAACGCCGTCTCGGTGCCATAGCCGGGGCGGAACCCAGATTGAAAAGGGTCAAGGAGCCCGATGTTATCCAGATGAACCTGGAGCTGGAGCGCCACTGCCCGCTCAATAACCTTCCCTAAAAAGGGAAGGTTAGAGACAGGTCGGTAGCTGGCGAGCGCGTCTACGTCCAACGATGGTTTCTTCAGCAGGGGGCGCACCACAGCCTCTTTAAGGCAAGGCGGCAACCTCCCCTGCCGAAAGGACGCATTCACTACCCTCGCCAGCACCGTCCCCAACGTCTCCCCGGAAGCTTTTATTAACCAGGACGGGCACGGATCCAGTTGACAACACGTGGCCCTCACAGACCCCAGGACATCCACCACATCGGCCGGCGTCACTTCCCGAAACTCTCCCCACAAAGATGGACCAGACGGGCCCTCCGCCCCCCCGCGCTCTTCCCCTACTGCCATCAACCCAGCGTCAAAGTCGGTCTGAATCCGAGCAATCTTGTCTGCGAAGTAGGTGACAAACTCCTCACAGCGGGCCCGGGACAAGTCCCCATCCAGGCGGAGGGAGGCCGGACTAACCAGCCCCCGCACCACCCGAAACAGCTCCGCCGGACGCGACTTCGCAGACGCTATGAGGACCGCAAGGAACTCCTTCCTCGCCGTCCTCACAGCCTCAACATAGGACCGCAAATGGGCCCTATGGAGAAGACGATCGGAGTCAGATCGAGTCCGACGCCAGCGTCGCTCTAGCCTCCTGCCTACACGCTTCATACACCGCAGCCCCTCAGTAAACCAAGGGGTCCTGCGGTGACGAGACCAAGGCAGAAGGCGTCTCGGAGCCACCCTGTCAATGGCCTCCTCCAGCAAGTTGTTCCAATGCCGGACCAGCTCATCCACAGAGTGGCCGTCCACGTCCAGGGTAAGCTCCCTCAGGACCTCCTGGAACCGCTGGGGTTCCATCAGCCTCCGAGGGCGGACCATCCTAACTGGTCCCTTCCCCTTCTGGAGGGGGCGCGCTAAAAGACCGGCCTGAAGGAGATAATGGTCCGTCCACGACAAGGGCACCGCTGTCACCTCCCCCACAACCGGACCCCCCGCCTCAAGGCCAGAGCCGAAGATCAGGTCGAGGGTATGTCCCCCCACGTGGGTCGGGCAGATCACCTCCTGGGACAAGTTCATAGTTGCCATGGCGGCCATGAACTCCCGCTCCGCCCCAACAAGGCCGGCATCGGCGTGGACGTTGAAGTCCCCCAGAACCAAAGTCCTGGGGGAGCCCAACACCACCTCCGAGGCCAGCTCCGCTAGAGCGGCAAGGGATGCCGCCGGGCAGGAAGGGGCCCGGTACACCAGCAGCACCCCTAGCTTGCCCCCACCCAAATCGAACACCGTGTGCAGGACCTCTACACCCATAATCTCCCACACTGGATACCTCCTAACAGGCCAGTCTTCCCTAAAAACAATAGCTACACCACCTCCCCTGCCACCCATGCGAGGCTGATGCTGCACAGCATACCCAGCTGGAACAAGATCCGCCAAAGTTGGACCGGCCAGATCTTCCTTATGGGTCTTCCTTGCCAAAAAGCACACCACCAAAGCCAGGAGAGCAGTAGGGTTTTCTTCTTGTATTTTAAATTTTACTTTGATACATGTGTCAGACCATCTTACACCGTCTGCTGCACAGGTGTTCTTGAGAAGATGGAGGACAACAGGGGGGCTTCACCAAGGAACAATTTTCTTAAAAGGAAAACAATTACTTCAGTGGTAAGAGCCAGCAAACGTCATCTGTGGCCAAAAGGTCTAAGGACTTGTAGAGAGGAACAACAGGCACAACTGCTAAAGCATAACAGGTTCTTATCCATCATAGAAGAGAAAGCTGAATTTCCCTTCCTCCCACTCTTGAGCATGAAAGGGTTGAGGTGAAATGTATAAAAGCAATGTCAGTCTTCTGCTTCATGACAGCTAGTTCGAGTCAAATGGCATACCATGAAATGGAGGCCATGAGAAACAATTACAGAGCATATCACGTACCTGAATAGGTTAGGAATTGAAGCCTTTCAGAGCTCATTTGTGGACTAATGTTATCATTTAAAGAAGGTTTGAAGAAATGGGCCTCCAATTTTGTTCCTGCTCAGGAATTCTTAAAACATATATTGTTTTATAGCTCTGTGATGCCAGGACCTCAAGAAAATGCTTAGACAGAACAAGGAGGTTAATTTTCAGAGCATTAAAGAGAAATGAGCTAGTGGTCCAGTGGAGAATTGGAGCTGTACGAATCTTTCACAATGTCTAGAAATACGTTTTAGGCAATGAGACTAAGCTATTTTTGCACTACCCAGCTGCTTGAAACTAGGGATAAACCCAGACCAAAATACCCTGGACTCTTACAGAACACAGGATATGGGCTTTACATTTCTGGTCCATTCACTGAATAGGATTTTACCTACAGGTGAAAACTGAAGAAAGATATTGATGTTCATCAGCCCTTAGTAGTCAGACTAGTGTTAAAATTCATACCCTTAGCAGAAGGGACCTGTCTCTGACTGTGGATTGTACATTGCCAGATACATTGCTGGCACAATAAGAATAATAATATAATAATCATTTTTGTATTCATAGACAGTATTTGCATTTTTGATAACTAATAATATCTTAATATTAGAGCTGAAATAAGTACCTGCAACAATGGGTATACCCTGGACATCCAGGCGGAGCTGCATATTGAGAAGCACTCCCAGACTGCAAACCTGGGGAACCAATGGGGGATGAACTCCATCAGTAACAGGGGACATCACACCCATCACCTTATCCACTAGCATCACCTCTGTCTTGTGGATTCAGCTTCAGACAACTTGCCCTCATCCAGTTCCCCACAGCTGCTAAGTATCAGGTAAGTACCGAGACTGCAGAGTCTGGGTCAGATGAAAACAAGAGGTAGAACTGGATGTCATCAGCATGTTGATGGCACCGAACATCAAACCTTTTCACGAACTCGCCCAGCGGCTGCATGTACACGTTGAACAGGAGAGGGGACAAGATAGAACCCTGAGGGACTCCACATGAGAGGTTCCGGGGGGATGAAGAACAATCCCCGAGCACCACCTGCTGAGTTCTTCCATCCAGAAATGAGCAAAACCAGTCAAGAACAATTCCACCCACCCTGGCTTAGTCCCATAGAAGGGTCAGCAACATCTCATGGTCAACTGTAAGATGTGTCAGAGTTTGAAAATTCAAATTTCATTTCACACTTGCCAAAAGTTTAAGAGATTAGGATTTGGAGGTTCAAGCCTAAGTCTACTAGGAAGCCTTAAAAAGAACAGCATGGTCAGTGCTCGGGACTAAAAGGACATGTTGATCTTCGCTAAGTTTCAAACATGATATTTCAGCATGAAATTATAAAGAGGATTTCTCTCCTAGGCACAGTACTAGAGCTGCTCCAACAAATGGAGGAAATTCTGAAGTGTTGACTGTTATTTTCATATTAACGGTGACAAAAAGACCAACATTGATTTTTTTGGCAGAAGGAAAATAGGGAATATTGGTTTGGAAGGTGCAATGCCAGCCTTGATGCAACTAGATTCTTGTGAGCCATGTTCTCCCCACAAAACACCTTGATGTTACAAATCCAAGGCTCTGTGTGGGGCATGGCCATGTTGATAAAGGGGCAGGAGAATGCTTTAGGTCTGCCACCACAGGGTGCCATGACATTGGGTGGGGTGGCTAAGTCAGTAAATGGGAGAGGCTAAGGCATTCCCCTGGCCTTTTCTAACATGGTCCCACCCCATGCACCATGGTATTATGGTGATTTGTGGGGGGATGGGGCCTCCTGCCATTGAGGAGACCAACCAAACCCAAGCTTAGCGGGACCAGTTGAATCCTACTGGGTTTGTAGCAGGTCTCATGGCTCTACTATATTTCCCATGATGCACTACAGGGCCTAGTAGTATATCTGGGACAAAAAAGATTTCAGAAAGGAAATACCCTGCTTGAAAGAAGCTTTTTCCATAGAACATTTTCAAACTTCACTTTTTATTGGAAGTTTTTCTGGCCAGTCCTACAGAGTATGTTTTTAGGCACCCCTAGAAAGTGGTTAAACTTTGGGAGAGGTTAGAGTGTGGGTCATGTTCTGTTGCATAATTCTAGAAAATGGAAAGTTCACACATGTACACCTCCATCTGTTCACAGCCAGCTTACACATTACAGGTGACAGAAGGAATTTGTACATTGTCACTGGCGATCCTTTGCTTTTAGATGATAGCATTAGTAATGTTGACTGCCAAGACATATTATCCCAGTGCAGACTAGTTAAGTATTTAATCTCTTTTCTTAGCTGTAGCTATTGCCAGCAGCTTTTTTTTTTTTACTCTGATTAATACATTTCACAAATCTTTGAAAATAGCATCACACAACAATTAATTTTTATTATTCCTTTTCTATCCAATTCGTATACATGTTTCTGCTCTAAGACTTATTCATAGGATTTTCCCATGCAATGGCAATTTCATAGAAAACAAGTTGTTCTACATACCCAAACTGAAAAATGCTGGTTTCCTAAGAGGGAGACAATGCTTGCTTAATACAAGTTAGTGGTATTTTTTGGGTACAAAATGACCCATGTCTCCCCTTCCAGGTAGACCTACTGTCATGAAATGTTAGGTGCCTACTTACCTATTGCCCTCTTACCAAATTTGATTTGAAATCAGCCTGTGGGAACAAAAGTTATTAAAAGGATAATGCTCAATGTAAGTTAATAGGATTCTGGGACTGAAAAAGGGACCACATTTCCTTTCAAGATAAAATTATAGAATTTTAGGGTTGGAAGGGACCTCTAAGATCTTATAGTCCAACCTCCTCCTCCAAGGCAGGATGTCCTATACCAGGGATGGCACAAGTTACCAACGCCACAAACTGCATACCGAAATCATTATAAGACCAAGAGCCATGAGAGAGACACATATGCATGCACATATGCAGGGACCTATGTTGTTCACTGTATTATCCCCACTGACAGCAATGGGGGAAATGCAGTGAACATAAGTAGTAACATAGGTCTTGCACATATGCATGCATGCACAAAGTTTCCCTGCTTCATGACTGGTTGGTGGAGCTGGTGCTTTATGATCCTGGTTGCTGAGATTTTGAGGGGCAGCTTCAGTTCAGTTGCTTAGACTTGGATAAAATGAAATAAGACACAGGACATATTAAGGTGGCATCGGGACCAGGACCATCCCCCGTCAAGAGCTTCACTTTATGTGGCTGCTGAACCACAGTTGGGCCACCCCTGCCCTTTACATTTACCTGTCACAGACAGACACTTGTACAGCCAGTTCATGAAAACATCCAAGGAAGGAATTTCTGCACTGTCCCTTGTTAACTTATTCCATTGCCCAACTGCTCTTAAAATTAAGACATTCTCCCTAGTATTCAATGTACGTTGCAACAATTTAAGCTGGTTATCTTTTAGTCTATTGTCTTTGGCAGTGGAGAACAAATGCTCTTCTTCTTTGTTATGGTATCCTTTAAGATATCAAAAAAATGCATCTTCTGTTATAACATTTGGGGTCTCTGCCTACTATTGGGCAGCAATCTCATTATAAAAACATAGATGCTTCAAGTTAATTATGGACCAGATTTGGTTTTCTCTCTTTTTTTCTTTTTAATAAATACAGCTACTTGTCTTTAAACCCATTTTTAAATGGGGACAGCTAGGATGGAGGTCTGTGTGTGCTGCGTGGAGTGCCCACACATGTCTGGTGAGTGGTGGGAAATCAAACGGGCTGGGATGGGTGTGCGTCTCCTACCAACGTATGGTTTGACCTGCTCCCACCCGGAGCATCCTGGATTTTCCCCCAATGCTCCATGCATGGGCATGAGTGGGTGGTGCATGGGTCACAAAAATACATGGCCACCCAACCACCTTCAGATGGGTGCTCAAGTGGGTGAGGGATGGGTGGACCTGCGTGGGTGTGTCCAGTTTAAAAATGGACAATGTTTTTTTCCAGAGCATTCTTAGTGATGACTCTACAAGAGTCATTTAGTAGTACTCACACATTTGCATGAAGTCTGCTTGATGAGAACCATTGGTTATCTGATGTCACACCACATGCCTAAGGGATGACGGTTTGCTGACATGGTCTCTTAGCTGAAGTGCCATCCCTGCAGTTTTCTGCCATTGCCACATGTTTAGGTCAGCATCAATAAATAAAATGATGAGAGATTTGGATTTTCCAAGCTGCTTCTAAATTTGGAGCTGAGAAATCTCTCCCACTGGCAAACATGGACAAGGGAAGAGAATTCAGGTCAATGACATTCTGCGCCAGGTCTTCAAGGGGCTGACATACACGTTTTTTTAATGTACTGTACATAAGAGCTTAGGAAAGCTGCATTACAGTTTGAATATAACTGCTGTAGTTTGTTAAGGAAAGCCAATACACATTGTCTGGGATCCCATGCCCCACGGATACTGTGCACGCACATGCCCCCAGTTTCCATGGGGAAGAATGTACCTGCAGTAAGGATCCGTGTGGTTTGCAGACAGCTGCGTGTGGGTGCAGCTATGCATGGGATCTGCAGGGCTTGGGATGAACCCCAGCAGTATTAAGTGCTATTGACATTTGAGAATAACGCTGATTAACAATCTCTGCTGAGCACTGGTGCTGACCCCTCAGTGTCATCAAGAACAAGCCATGGTTTGCATGGTTAATCTGTTCAGAAAGCTAACTGCTAATAGCTAATGTGTAAATCCATGCTGAACCTTTCATCTCTTTCCCAAAGGAAGAATTTGGAGTCTTCACTGGCTCTTTTGAAACCCCCAAATCAAGAGGGATAAATCCAGGGACAAACTTAGGAATTTTGCACCCCATGGCACTTTTCAGGCTGCTTTCCCCAACCCAAACCCTGTCCCCAAGCCCCGCTCCCCATGCTGCATGTTCATGGGTGGGGGGGTCCCCATGTGAACGACGTGGCACATGCGACTGTGGTGAGTTGGGGTGCGTGCGTGCACGTGCCTGCCTAACATGCATCCCCACTCACCCCGCATTCAAGGAGAAACCGGGGAAAACTGTGGTTGCTCCATGGGTGCAGATGAGTGGGGAGTGAGTGGGGATGTGTGTGTGGCCATGTGCACAACCTGTCCATGCACAGGCGTGTCCACAGACCGCACCCACCCAGAAGAGCTGTGTAAAAACAGCCTGTGAGGAGCCACTCAAAGAAGAACAGAAGGTTGCTGTCTTGTAAACAAGGTTCTTCAAGATGGTTCCAAGCATTCTCACAACACCCACCCTTCCAGCCCTACATGGAATTTTCTTATATTCCTAGAAAGGATTGAAAGTAACTGTCATTCTGAGGGGGAGAGTGCTTTTTATACTAGAGGAGCCCAAGACCATCATGTGGTCTATTATTTGAATATGGTGAGCATGCCTTGCACAACCCAGTTGTGAGAATGTTAGGAACCATCTCGAAGAACTTTCCTTACAGGGAAACAACCTTCTGATCACTCACATTGGGAGAAGTTGTTTGTAAACAAACAGTTTTATATCCCAGTCTGATGTTGTTGCTGCTGCTGCAGCAGCACTACTAGCAGTCAGACAGCAGAGGCAGGTGAGGAATGCAGACCCCCATGATGTGGGGATGCCCTGAACCCGGGCCTCCTCTAGCCCAGCTCAGGCATGGAGTTGCCCCCGTGGGGCCAGGCAGCGGCCCAGAGGGAGAAAGAAAAAGCCCATGGAGTGTGGCAGAGCCAAGATTGCCACCCCCCAGAAAACACTACCCAAAGCCTGGGACTAGGGGGCCTGCCCATAAATCCAGGCCTAGAAAAATCTTCGGGATCAGGAAATATATATTTGAATATATATATATTTTATTATTTTTTTGTGAAGGGAGAGCATGAGATCATTATTTAATTCTGAGTAACACTCCTAATCCAACTTCCCAGGGGTGGTCTCTGTCCATGGGCGCCCAGGAGCTGACTCACCAAACATCCCAGCATACCTGCTGCCTCCACCATTGCCGATTCCAGTGCTGCTGCTGCTGCAGTGCAGATGCTCCAAGCCTGGCCAGCCTGGCCCTGCACAACTCATTTTACTCTTCCTGCCTCCTACCCAATGCCCCCATGGCTTAGGTACTTACTGGCTCTCATTACCAGTAAGGGAAAGAGAGCAAGGGAATCTGTGCTGGGCCAGGCTTGAAGCAGCTGTGCTGCAACAGAACCACTGAAATCAGCAGCAGAGCCTCACACATGTGCAAAGTGCACAGTACTGAAAGGCTCTATGAGCTTCTGCGCATGTGCCTAAGCACACAAAGCCTTTTACCCTGTGCACTTTGTATATGTTTTTGTTTGGAGATTTTGAGCATTGGCTGAATATATTTTGGGATATATTTTATTAATTTTTCTGATATTTTTATTTTTGCTATTGTTTAAAAAAAAATGTTTGTATTTAGTTTGGATAGTGAATATTTGGTATGGATATTATTTTGTGCACTGACAGTGCAAGGGAGAAAAAATGCAGACAAAATTTTAATCCCCCCCCCCCCGTTTTTCTTGCAGACTTCTTATATTTAATATTTTTGCAGCAGTGTGAACACTTCAAAAATACTTGCTTTGCAGTTTGTATGCAGCCTTGTGTGGTTTTAGTGTTTTTGAAAGGGGAAAATAGTGTTAGCCCTTCTGAATTTTGTACCCCAACCCCTACAAGCAATCTGATATTACTAGGAATTTGGGATCTTAAAGGATTTTTCCATGTATTTTTTTCTCTTGTTCACTGGTCTGTTAGCTTGTAGGAAAGATACTGAAAGTGCTATATCAGAGGTGGGGAATCTTTTGCTTCCCAGGGACCAACTAAAACAATAGTACCAGCTCTGAGACACACATAAAAGTTTGAGGCAGAGAGGCCTGTGGAGTGCACTCAGGAAGAGAAGGATCCAGATTATAGATCTATGTCCTAGATCTATCCCCAGTCCTTGTGTGCATCTGCCCTCCTCTCTGATTCCTTACCATTGAAATAACAAATGTTATCATAATAATCAAAACAAAACAAACAATAAAAGAAATGAAACATTTGAATAAATTAATATGTGAATATTCATTTCAGATGTAGATATTATTCAGATATTTGGAGAACTATCTGAAAATGCAAATAGTATTCACAAATAGCAAATCCACTATTTGTTCAAGCCTTAATATTAGCTTGTTCTCCATCAGCTACACTAGCTGCTTTTGAACTAGCAAATCTAGGATATGCAAGCAACTGCCTCTTGCTGTATGTTCCCCTCACCACCTGAGAGGTAGGCTCGCCTCTCCAGTACCTTGAGTTAAATTTACTACAGGTTGGTGTGGGATTGGGTATGCCTTTTCTGTTCTGGAGCTGTACCTATGGAGCTCAATGCCTTCAGCTATCCACCAGAACCATTCACCAAAGGTCTACTTTACACAATTTAAAAATTTTATTTATTTATTTAATTAATTAATTATAAAATGTGTATGCTGCCCCCTCCTGCTAAAAGCATCTTGGGCCAGCTAACAACATATTAAAACAATTCAAAACAACAATACAATTTAAAACACTATTCAAACACAATATAAAAATACAGTATACCCCCCACCCTTACCCAACCCATCCACCCCCTCTCCCTCAGGAAAAGCATGGCGGAACAGCCAGGTCTTACATTGGGTGAAAACAGATATGATTCTAACCACCCTTTAACCACCCTGGGTGGTCATTTATGCATGTTTCAGGGCTGCATAGGGCACCAATACAGCCCTGCAACATGCATAAATAACCACCAAGGGTGGTTAAAGGGTGGTTAGCGTCATGTCTGTTTTCACCCATTGTCTACAGAAAGAAGGGAGGTCAGTAACCAGGAGGACCTCCAACAGGAGGGAGTTCCACAACCGTGGTGCAGTCACAGAGAATGCCCTCTGCTAGGTCGACACCTGAGAAACCTGGGGGATCTTGAGGAGGGTGCCCCCGGCCGACCACAGGGGCTGATCCAGGACCCGGAGGGTTAGGCGATCCTGCAGGTACGTGAGTTTGAAGAGTGTATAAAACCTATTTATTAGGGCTGTACCAAATAGTACTTCCGGGTACTCGGTGACACTTTGGTGTTCTTTCTGAAACCTTGGAATTCGGAGACCGAATTCTGGGATGTCAGAAAAGCTCAGAACTTCAGAAGGTGGACCCTCAGAACTTCAGAGCTATTTGGTGCCAACTCGGTGCCTCAGCAGGTGTTGCCATGTGCAGCAGCTGCAGCCATTTAATTGCCTAGCCAATCAGGGTGCACAAAACACACCCACCACTTCCTCTCTCCCCCTGCCCATTAATTGCCTGCCCAATCATGGTGCACAACAACAAATGCAGCCCTTCTCTCCCCCCCTCTCCCCTTCTCCCATTCACTGTATAAGGAGCTGCAATGCAGAAGTCTCTCTGGCATGGGAAAAAGAGGGAGAAGGGAAAGAGTGTTGGTGGAGGGAGAGAGTGATTTTAAAAAATAAAATAAATATATGAGAGAGAGAGAGAGAGAGAGAACACACACACACACACACAGGGAGGGAATACGTAGGGTGGGAACTTGGAGGAAATAGAGTGGGTGTATATAGTTAGATATTTATAGATAGATATCTTAGGAATTTATTAGGATATTTTAGGATATATTAGGATTTTATATAGCTATAGTTTAGGTTATCATATTTATATAGTTTAGGAAGGATATAGTTTTTTGTTTTTTGTTTTTTTATGAATAGGTTATTGTATATTATGTATAGGGTTAGGATAGCTGGCTAGCAGCAGGAGCAGGCCAGGAGGGCAATGGAGTTGGAGGCAGAGGTCCAGTTGGTGGAGGAGGCAGAGGCAGGGCCTGCCAGGCAACAGCAGCACCAGGCAGGTGCTGAAGCATTGAGGTCTGCAGTGTGGGACCACTTCTCCCAGCCCCAGGGAATGGACCGCACTGTTGCTCTGTACTCCTACTGCAACAGGGAGGTGTGGCGTGGGGGGCAGAACAGCACTTCTGCCCTCTGTAGACACCTTTTTCAGGACTTGGGATTGTCTTCAGTGAGGAAAGGGGGAGAGAGTAGGCAGGTGGCATGCAGTAGGGCCAGTGAGGGGGGAAAACTGTGCCTGCCATGCAAAGAAGGAGGAGGCAGCCCTCGTCCTCCTCATCCCCTCATCAGCAGAGGTGGAGGCTGGCCCTGTGCAGGGTGAGGAGGAGTTGGCTCTGCCCCCAGAGCTACATGGCCTGACTTGGCATTGAGTCTGGGCATGCAGCTCTGGACCAACTGTCCCAGGCACATGACTCCTTAGTGGAGCAGTAACATGACATAGGATATAGTCAGGTGGTGAATGTCCCTACAATGCCTACATGAGGCAGATATGGGAGACTAACTGTGCATTCTGCAGATCCCTGACTGAACGCCACAGGGGAGTAGCCTGGTGCTTGGGTGCTGCTTGTGCTGGTGGTGTGGAGGTGCCCCCACTGTCACACCTCCCACCACTACAACCCAGGATTCTCTCCCTATCCCGGGGTTTCCCAAGGGATACCTGCCCCTGCCGGGGATCCTGGTAACTGGTCTGCAGCTGCGGTGGATGTCAGTCCCTCTTCTCCCACCTCATCTGAGGCTTCAAGACGAGTTGTTGGTGTGAGGTACTCCTTGCCCTAAGGTGCTTTCTCCTCTGACATTGGGTAGTGTTAGGTAGGTAGTTCAGTATTACTTTAGTTATGGTAGCAGTAGTTTGATAGAATTAGATAAGTAGTTGTAGGAAGGTAATTAGGTTGGTTGTCATAGTTGAGTAGGATAATAAATAAATAATAATAATAATAATTAATACTTAATAATAAATAAAAACCCTCTCATGGACTGGTACCTTGTTGTGGTTGTGGGAGCTTATTTCCCTCTGTCCTGTACAATCTCTGAAAGCTCTTCATGGCATCATAATTAACAGACGGGACAATCATAGCTAGTCCAAACTGGGTCCCCCTCTTCCCATCCACCTGAGGCTAGAAGGTCTATCTGCATTAGCCACTCTGGTGCAGCTGTGCAACATACATGATCTCATTTGATATGTGACATGCAGCAACTAGAGTGTGCCCTGCTCTGGGCAGGGGCAGTGTGTGATCTGATCATGAGAGTTGTGCTACTTAAATTCCTCTCTCCTCTGAAATAGGGCACCTACCCTGCAGCAGCATGCAGCTGAGAAATGCATACAGTTAAGTACTACTGTACACTGCCACACCAGGCAGGGGCAGTGTGTGATCTGACGTATGCTACCCACTTACTCCTCCTTCCTCTATCCGTCACCACGGGGCACCTAGGAGCAGCCAGCCAAGAACTGATGAATGCAGCTTACAATGCCACTCTGGGCATGGGCCTTCTGATCATGAGACATATGCTACTTAAAAACTCCTCCCTCCTCTGAAATGGGGCACCTAGCAGTAACAGGCAGTGGAGAGAGAAATGCATGCACTCCTCCCACTCTGGGCAGGGGCAGTGCAATATCTTATGTTACACTACATAGTAATTCCTCACTCCGCCTAAATGGGGCACCGGAGTCAGACGCATTTTTGAAAAAAACACTACATGAAACATGACTAAATTTTATTGTCTTTTAGATTTTATTAATTTGGTGGTTTTAGGAGCTAGGCTTGTGCAATGATCTTCCTCAGAGAAAATACATTAGAGGTAAACAAAAAACTAAATTAGTTAAGTGAAAATAAGGACTTTGTTGTTGAAAAATTCCTTCCTGACTCCAAAGAATGGCAGTCAGAGAATCATCCCTGAGGAAAAGCTGGTGCTTTCTACTTTTGAATTGTCAGTCATTCAATTTAGAAAAAGCTCCAACTTTAAAGGAAAGGACAGAACACAAGAGTGAGTGCGTCCATCCTCCAATCCACTATCTCTCTCGATCATTCTGCAACACAGAAGAGGCACAAAAAGGAACAACTATTAGAATTAGAGTAAAACAGCACCAAAAACCCAACCTAAAGCATAATATTATTTTATTGTACTACTCTTAAATGAACTGTAGCTAACTACAGTGAATTTAAACAACATTAGCACCAACAATTAAAAAAACTCAACCTTACAACAGCAATAAAACATTATAGGAAACGCAATTCTGGAACTACAGTGTAAGACTAACAATTTAAGTTAACAAACCAGCCACAGTCATGACAGCAGTGACCCATCATCCTCACAACACCACCCCCTTCTCCAACCTCACAGAGTGTTTTTTTATGTGGGGCTTCCTCTGTGGACTATCCTCCATCCTTGCACTCACAGCTGCCAGCAATGACTCCCTCCACTTTGTGTACCATCACGTCACGTAGTGTCTTTTAGTGTTGGGTTTTGGGGGGTGGTCCTACAATGTCATTGGTTTTCCTTTCTCTCTGTGTTCTGTAGGGATGGGAATTTTGTTTTCGTTATTATGATAACAAAAATGAAAAAAATTGATTTTCATTTTTGTTATTGTAATAATGAAAATGACAAATAATAATAATGAAAACAACAACAAATACTAAATTTTGTTTTTGAAATAATGGGAAAACACAGAAAAAATATTTATGGATATACATTTTTTGTTTCTTATTCAATTCTGATAAAAAAGGGGGAGATTGTACCCCAAATGTACGGCACTATGTGTACTAAATTTCAAAAAGATTGAATAAAGGAGACCAATTCTAGAAGCAACTGAATGCTGTAATTTTTTTAAAAAAGCTCCATACACATTCCTGGCTATGGCTACACCTTTTTTAAATCTTCCATCCAATCTGCTAGGGATGGGTGAACCGGTCGTGGTTTGGGTTCAGTAGTTCGGTTTGGTCCGGTTCGGCTTACCTGTTTGGTTTGGTAGCTGAGTTCGGGTTCGGTTTGGTTGTGTTCGGTTTGGGCGTTCGTAAAAAGTATCGCAAGAACCCGTGATCGCGCCGGAAACCAGAAATTCGAGTACATGCGGAGCTTGTGTGGGTGAGAGTGTGTGTGTTGTGGCTGGCTGGGTGTTCAATTTTGATTCATGTGTTTTGGCTGTGTGGTATGTGTTGGTGTTGGTTTGGCTGGTTGGTGAGTGTTGGTGGGTGTGTTGACTGGCTGTGTCTGTTTAAAAAATAAATTTAAAAAAAATGGAGAAGAAGGTGACCAGTGCCACCATCATTAAATGCCAGGCCTGGGGGAAGGCCAAGGTGGCGGAGATGGTGGTGGAGGAAGAGGTTCCTCCTGCCGCCGCTGCTGGACCTTTGGGGGTGGTGGAGGAGCCAGACTCAGCGGGCACAACAGGTGCTGCTGCCAGGTATGTAAACCTTTTTTTTACTTTGAGGACAAGAAACTAAAGGCTCTATCCGTTAGAGTGAGCTCACTGGAGCGCGGGTGGGTGCGTAGGTGGTGGGCATCAGTCAGGCATGAACAGTGGGCATCATCAGGTAGCAGCGCATGTCTGCCACAGAAAGAGACGGTACTGTAGTGTGTGGGGCTCTTCCAGCAGTCAGGCACGAGCACGAGCATCGCCCCCACCCAAACATGTGCCTGCCAGCCATCCTTAGCAAGGGTTTCCACTCTCCAGTTGTCATCCCTACCTAGTACCCCCAAATAAGGACAGGATTTTCACGTGCCAGCCAGGGTCTTTCCAGTTGCCATCCCTAGCATCCCAGGGAGGGCAGGATTTTCATGTGCTAGCCAAGGTCTCTCCGTTTGCCATCCCTAGCAATCCCTAGCACCCCAAGGAGGGCAGGATTTGCACATGCCAGCCAGGGTCACCATCTCCCATTGCCATCCTAGCACCCCAAGGAGGGAGGACTAGAGGCATCATCATAAATGCATGATATTACTTAGGTATTGTTTATGTATTCCTGTTTCAGAGAGGAATAGGATGCTGGCCCCAGCTCTGGTGCCACACCACACAGGACAACGAGGTAGAGGTTGGACTCATCAGTGCCACCCCAGACAGTCAGCAGACAAGGCCCAATGCCTGGAAGTGGTTTGAAAAGCACGAAAAATACACCGTCTGGAAGGAAAGGCACAGGGGCTGGAACAACAGGGAATGGATTGCCCAATGCCCTATGACCTGTTAGGAACAGAAGTCCCCTGCAGAGAGAGATTATTGGCCACCCACCCACTTGTGGAGGAGACAGAATGCAGGTGGGGCTTTACACAGACCATTGGTCTGATGCATTATGGCACTTCTTATGTTCCTATCTTTTTATGTTCTTTAGATCTGCTTCAAAAGATTAAGGAGGCAGAGAGAGGGGACCACATTGAGGCAAGTCACCAATATTGAAAAGCTCCAGAAGAAGGGGGGGAAGGCAACCTGGAAGCACCAGCATGTAAACCCTTCCCCCTCTTCCAGCTCCGATGTGGAGTCCCCTGTACCCCGGGAGTCTGATGAGGGCAAGGCCTTTCAGGCGGAGGTGGAGAGGCATACCCAGGACTTTGTAGCTTCCCTAAAGGTGCAAGCAGCCACCATGGAGAACTGACTGGTGGAACGGTGGAACGGTTCCAGGTGGTCAAGGTGCAGGAACAGAAGGTGGAGGCGTACGCTCAGTACGTATCCACCGAGATGGCCAATCTGGAACTCTTCCGCCAGTCGGTCACCAAGTGGCAGGTGGCCGTGGCAGGGGCCGTCGACTATGCCATCTAGTACAGCTATAAAATGCTGGCGGGTGTGATGCCCCCTGTGCCTACCTCCCATGCACCCCTTCTACCTTTCCCCCAACAATGGTTTTTATTGTATTTTAATGTTGGAAGCTGCCCCGAGCTGCATGGCAGGAGGGGCGGGGTATAAATTTATGAAAATAAAAAATGAAAATAAACTTCCAGGGTGCTGTCCAAAAGACTGAATAAATAGATAGATAAGTTTCCTTTCCAGTTATAAATGTTTGGTTTTTGTTTTAAAATGATGTTGTTGTTGTTGTTTTGTTAATAAAAGTTGTATTTGTTGATATTGTTACGAGCTTTTTTTGAACTTTTCAGTCTTTTATCCCTCTGTGTGGAAGTTCAGGCTGGCAGGTGGCAAAATCTCATACAGCTTGTTGATCCCTACCAGCAGCACCTGGAAGCAAATACAGCGTAGTTATTAACCCAAAGATGTGCCAGCAGCAGGGTCTCAACATGCATACAGCCCCCCAGGAGGGGCAAGACTTGTGTCTGTGTGCGTGTGCCAGAGAGAAAGAGAGACAGGCACTTTGGCAGCGGGCGGTGGGTGCTGGTGGTTAGACAATGGATTGCTTGTTGCCAGGGTACAGAACCCTTTGCACAGACAGCATTTTTATGGGCCTGGTGGGTGGGGGCCTTTGACAGCAGCATGTTGCCAGGGTACAGAACCCTTTGCAGAGACAGCATATAGGCCAGGGGGGGGGGGCTTTGGCTGCAGCAAACATGGGTTGCCGGGGCAGGCAGGCAGCATGGCATGAGTGGCATTCAGGCAGGATTTGAGCTAGGCAACCTGGGTGGTCAGTCAGGCAGTTCCGGGAGCTTGGAATGAGAGGCAGGCAGGCAGGTGGGCTAGGCAAGCTTTGAGCTGGCAATGGCAACCTGGGCAGGCAGGCAGGCAGGCAGTGTGGCATGAACGGCAATCAGGCAAGCTTTTAGCTTGGCAGTCTGGGTGGCTGACAGACTGTGGCATGATTGGGAGCAGCAGCAGCCATGGAGTTTCCTGGGTACAGACCCCTTGGCTGGCACAGACAACATATAGGCCTGGGGGCCATTGGCACTAGCAGCAGCAGACACTGGGTTGCCAGGGTACAGAACCCTTGGCACAGATGGCATATAGGCCTGGCCTGGGGGCCATTGGCACTAGGGCTGTAGCGGAATATCGCAGCGGTAGCTATTTCCAGCGGAAACAGTGTTTCCGCAATTAGTGGAACGGCATGGCAGAGGCTTTCATTCCTGTCTCTTATACACATCTAGATGTGTATAAGAGACAGGGCACGGGCAGTTCCAAAATGGCAGAATGGAATCGCGGCGTGGTAAAAGCTGCTGCCGCATCAGCCCTAATTGGCACTGGCAGACATTGGTTGCCAAGGTACAGAACCCTTGGCACAGATGGCATATAGGCCTGGGGGCCATTGGCACCAGCAGACATTGGTTGCCAGAGTACAAAACCCTTGGCACAGAGAGCATATAGGCCTGTCCTGGGGGCCATTGGCACCAGTAGACAGTGGGTTGCCAGGGTACAGGACCCTTGGCACAGACAGCATATAGGCCTGGGGGCCATTGGCACTAGCAGAAGCAGAAATTTGTTTCTGGGACAGGCAGGCAGGTGGTGTGGCATTAGCGGCAATCAGGCAGACTGAGGCAGGGTTCAAGATTTGCAACCTGGGCAGGGGGGAAGGCAGGCAGCGTGACATGACAGGCAGTAGGGCAGGAGGGCTTGGGCAGGCTTTGTGTTAGACAACCTGGGTGGGAAGACAAGCACCTTGTCATGGGAGGCAGGAAAGCGGACTGAGGCATGCTTTGAGCTTGGCGGCAAGCTGGGCGGGCAGACAGGCAGCATGGCATGAAAGGCAGTAGGGCAGGCAGGCTGGGAAACCTTTAGGAACAACTACTTCTCCACCGACTTGGCTCCCAATCTCTGGCGGTGCGGGGAGTAAATGTCCCCAGCCACAGAGCTGCCTTATCTGACTGCCCTCATGACACAGGGTGGCAATGGAAACAAACTGTAAGCCTGCCAGCTGGCCTATGGCTACACAATCTCGGCCCGCCTATGTGACACTGACTGGCTCTTGCTATCTTGCGCTGCACAGTCTTTGCTAGCCTATCTGAGTGCCCTGCTGCCAATGTCCCAACCTGCCTTCCCAACTGCCTTTCATGACACGCTGCCTGTCTGCCCACCCAGCTTGTCGCCAAGCTCAAAGCATGCTTCAGTTCGCCTTCCTGTCTGCCCACCCAGGTTGCCTAGCTCAAAACATGCTCAAGCGAGCCTGCCCTACTGCCTATCATGCCACACTGCCTGCCTGCCCACCCGCCCCCCCAATGTCTGCTGCTCCTAGTTCCAATGGCCCCCAGACCTATATGCTGTCTGTGCCAGGCGTTCTGTACCCAAGAAACCCACTGTCTGCTGCTGCTTCCCATGACCCCCAGGCCTATATTCCGTCTGTGCCAAGGGTTCTGTACCCTAGTAACCCACTGTCTGCTGCCACTCATGCCACGCTGCCTGCCTGCCCACCCAAGTTGCCATTGCCAGCTCAAAGTTTGCCTCAGCCCGCTTGCCTGCCTGCCTGCCTGCCTCTCATGCCAATCTGCCATGACTGACTGCCTGCCTGCTCAGGTTGCCAAGCTCAAATCCTGCCTGAATGCCGCTCATGCCACACTGCCTGCCTGCCCCGGCAACCCATGTTTGCTGCAGCCAAAGGCCCCAACCTCCCAGGCCTATATGCTGTCTGTGCAAATGGTTCTGTACCCTGGCAACCTGCTGCTGCCAAAGGTCCTCACCCACCAGGCCCATAAAAATGCTGTCTGTGCAAAGGGTTCTGTACCCTGGCAACCAGCAATCCATTGTCTAACCACCAGCACCCACCGCCCGCTGCCAAAGAGCCTGTCTCTCTTTCTCTCTGGCACACCCACACAGGCACATGCCCTGCCCCTCCTGGGGGGCTGTCTGCAAGTTGAGACCCTGCTGCTGCCTGGCACATCTTTGGGTTAATACCTTAACTACGCTACATGTGGAGCCAGCCAGATGCTGCTGGTAGGGATCAACAAGCTGTATGAGATTCTGCTACCTGTCTTCCAGAACTTCAGCACATAGGGATAAAAGATTGTGTAGGTCAAACAAAACTTGTAACAACAAATATAACAACTTTTATTAAAACTATTTTAACAACAACAACAACAACAACATTATGAAACCAAAACCAAACATTTAAAGGAAACTTATAAAGGAAACTATTAGTCTCTGGGCCTGTCCCCCGGGACTTGGGGGAAAGGTAGAAGGCATTGGGGTGCAGCACAGGACTGAGGAGTGGCCACCCAGTTCTCTTCAACCTCGTAGTCATGGGAGATGACAAACTCCATGCCCCTTGCATGTTCTGATGCCACCTGGAGACCACCTGGGGGTACAGTTCCAGGTGTTCTATCTCAGCAGAGACATACTGGGCGTACGCCTCCACCTTCTTTTTCTCCACCTTGAGCGCCTGGAACTGTTCTATCAGGCGGTTCTCCAGGCAGCGTATGCCCATCATCATTTGTTGGCCAAGCCTCTCCAGTTTGGCCCAAAAGGCCTTGGGCACAGCAGACTCCCGGGGGACTAAACATCAGGGCTGAAAGAGGGGGAAGGGCTTACATGCCGGCACTTCTGGGTTACCTTCCCCCCCTTCTTCTGGTGCTGAGGCTCCATGGCCATGCCAGAATCCTCCTGATGCCTCACCGTCAGGCCGTGGAGCTTTTCAATATGGGCAATGAGCCCCGATGTGATCCCCTCTCTCTGACTTCTGATTCTTTTGCCACAGATCTAAAGAGCATAAAAAGATAGGGACATAAGAAGTGCCATACTGTGTCAGACCAATGGTCTGTCAAGCCCTGCCTGCATTCTGTCTCCACAAGTGGGTGGACTGGGTGGCCAATCTCTCTCTGCAGGGGACTTCCATTCCTAACAGGTCATAGGGCAATCCATTCCCTGTTTTTCCAGTCCTCATGCCTTAACTTGCATATGGCGATTTCATTGCCCATCTCATAAAACCTTCACACATCTGACCTTCTCCGCCGAATGTCTGGGGGTGTCACTGGTGACCTCCACCTAGGGGTCCTCCTTGGCCTGGCACCAGTGCTGGGGATGGCATCTAATTCCTCTCTGAAATGGGAACACATTAAGAATACCAAAGGAATATCATACATTTATGATGATACCTCTAGTCCTCTCTCCTTAGGGTGCTAGGAATAGCAACGGGAAATGTGACCCTGGCTGGCACGTGCAAATTCTGCCCTTCTTGGGGTGCTAGTGGATTCTAGGGATTGCAACTAGAAAGGCCCTGGCTGGCATGTGCAAATCCTACCCTTCCTTGGGGGCTAGTAGCGATGGCAACTTGAAATACCCTTGCTGGCACATGCAAATCCTGCCCTCCTTGGGGTGCTAGGGTATGCTAGGGATTACAACTAGAAAGACCCTGGCTGGCACGTGCAAATCCTGCCCTCCTTGGGGCGCTATGGATGGCAACTGAAAAGACCCTGGTGGCTGGCACGTGCAAATCCTGTCCTTATTTGGGGGTGCGTAGGGAATGGGATGGCAACTGGAGAGTGGAGACCCTTGCTAGCCTGGCACATGTTTGGGTGGGGGTGCTGCTCGTGCTCATGCCTGACTGCTGGAAGATCCCCACACACTACAGTATCCTCTCTCTCTGTGGCAGACATCTGCTGCTACCAACTGATGCCCAATGTTTGTGCCTGACTGATGCCCACCACCCACGCACCCACCCGCACACCTGCTGTAATAGACAGAGCCTTTCTTGTCCTCAAAGTTAAAAAAAAAAAAGTTTACAAACCTGGCAGCACCTCCTGTGCCCGCCGCTTGCTCCTCAACTGAGGAGCCGGCCACCACCACCAAAGGTCCAGGGGCAGCGACCTCTTCCTCCTCCTTCTCTGAGAGCATCACATTGGCCCCCAGCCATGGCATCAGCACAACAGCCTTCTTCATTTTTTTTTAAACATGCATCCAAGCCAACCAAAACACACAGTCAGTCACCCACCACACACCAACACTCACCAACCAGCCAAACAACACAGCCAAACCAAACACAAATAGCCAAAACACATTAACTGAACAACCACCCAACCAAACACACACTGTCTCGCCACACAGCTCCACACGCACTTGAATTTCTGGTTTCCGGCGCGATCACGTGCTCTCACGATACTTTTTCTGAACGCCTGAACCAAACACGACTGAACCGAACGGCCGAACCTGAACTCAGCAAATGACCCAAACGCCCAAACTGAACGCACGAACTGAACCACCGAACCTGAATCGCAACCTGTTCGCACATCCTTAACTGCTATACACAATCATACTACCAGATATCATAGATACATTGTCAAATCATCATGGAATTCTGTATCCATACTGGAAAAATGTATACAAACTAGACAAAACATTAAACTGTGTTGGACATAATTATGTTTATGACCCCCTCTACGGGTCTTTCTCAACAGCACTTCATAGTCCACTGAAGCAGAAGGTGAGTCTATTGGAATAATAATATAGATAGAGTTAATAGATCAATAAAATATCTATTACTTCAGTCTGGTCTCAGCCCTATATGTTATCCAAAGGGCGTACCTCCTACTAAACACAATTTCAGGTACTCAATCCAAGTCCAAGGTGCCCTAAATAACACAATACAAAACTGGGTTGATCCCATTTTAACCTCTTTCAATATTTAATAGAAATATACCAAAAACAAATTGTGTCCTAAATAAACACCAAATGTACTCACCCTCTGCTCAATTCCAAAACCACTCATAGAGCTTTTCAGACAAAAAGCCCCTTACAGCCAACTTGCTTCTAATGTAACAGGTTATACCATTTAAACTAATCAGAGTAATTAGTCCCATGTGATCAAGATTCAAAGTAATGCCTCTACTGAAATACACAGCCATTCTTGAGGTTGACAAAAATCTTCAATCCCTCCTAAAAGGGTACTCCCAACACCTACTACATTCAGAAGATTAAATCAAGTACAAATATAGTCCCCAAAGCAGTCTTATAAAAAAAATACCTTTTGTTGGATTTACTTCTAGCTTGATTTTTTTCTCTCTTATCCTTAATCTCCTTCATCCAGAATATTGGACTTGTTCTTATTCCATTAACTTTTATCCCATAATCTAGTATATCCATACTCTTGCTCATATAGATGGTGATGTCCCCACATCTGGAACACATTTGTTCTTACAATGTAGGTAACTCTGGGAAAAGATGTCCTTTCTTCTAATACATGATGACCTTAGGAGATAAAACCTGGCCAGAGCCCCCCACCCCACTCTCTGTATAAGTTATAACCATCATCATCACCATTTAAAAAGAATACACTAATTTAGCATGTCTGTCCCAAATTGAGATGTAAGGGAGACAAGGAAGTCCTTATTCAATATTTCTAAGGCAGTCAATCCCTCACATAGAATGTACATACAAACTTATTTATACCGAACTCCAAACCAGGCAACACTGTTTGTAATCTTATCCCTCAAAACATCTCCCAGGTGTCAATTTGAACGTTCAAGTGAGATAAAATGGAGGAAGCCTTCATAATGTCCAGGAATCCAAATTAATTATGTATAAATAAGCCTCTAAACCATCGAAATTGAAGCAAAATACTATAAAAGAAGAAGAAGAACTTGGTCATAATTAGCAAATAATTCTGCCCCAATCTATATTTTCATTCAGACCTGTGGGGACCAATGACTTCAACCTAAGAATCTACCTGCATTCTATTCTCAATAACTCTTTTTCAGAGTCATGAGTATCCATACAACAAAATGAAAAGTCATTCACAGTGTGGTCAAGATCCACAAAATGTTGTATTAAGGGTTCCATCAATCTCTTGCATCTAATATTTGACCGGTGTTCAATAATCCTATCTTATCTAGGTCTTTTAGTTTTCCCAATATAATTAAGTCCACATATACATTGTATAATATAAATCACCATAGGACTACGACACATAAATCTATGTCTAATTTCATAATCAGAAGTTAAATATGGTGAAGAAAAGACCCGGTTGGCCATATTGAGATGACAAACACTACAATTCAAACACTTGAAATTTCCCCCAGATCTCCCTCTCCTAATATAATGCTCTCTGCTGATAGCACTACGTACTAAATAATCCCCCAAATTCTTTGTTCTCCTAAAGGAGAACAAGGGGTATTTACTACACCGGGGTATTTCTTTCAATAAATGCCAATTATCTAATATGTGTTGCTTTATAACATGTGCCCCCAGTCTATAGTCCATAGTTTTAACCATCCTAATTTGTTACAACTCCTTATTTTTTGGCAGCAAAAGTGTATGCTGATCTGTATTTAGTGCTCTATAATAAGCCTTCTGTAACAGATCTCTAGGATAACCTCATTGTAACAAACTTCTTGTTAAAGTCCAAGATTGTTTCTTAAAAGTTAATATTGATGAATTATTTCTTCTCAGTCTCATATATTGACCAACTGGTATGATCCTCCACATATGTACAGGATAATAACTATCAAATTGCAGAATAGAATTGACCTCCGTTTTCTTCCTAAACAGAGTGGTTTGAATATTCTGTTGTACAATCTCCACCCTAACATCCAGAAAAGATATAGAGCACTGACTATATTCCAAAGTAAATTTTATCTGCAGATGTTGTGCATTCAAATACTCATGAAATTCTAATATGCTTATCTCCTCCCCTTTCCATATTAAAAAAGATCTTCCAAATATCTCCTAAAAAACTTAATATATATAAAAAAAGGGTTATGCATGCTTGAGCAAATAAACTTCTCCTCAAAGGAGGCCATAAACAAATTATCTAGTTCTGGCACGAACCGACAAACCGTCACTGTACCACTGATCTGTAAAGAATAATCCTGATCAAATCTAAAATAATTTTTAGTGAGGATGAACTCTGCCAGATTTATTAGGAACTGAGTAGGGGGAGTGTGTATCTCCTCCCTAGTATTTAGTAGGGGTGGGAAGTTTGGATCATCCGGTATTCGATACTGCCGGTATTTTGGTGTACCGGCAGTATCGGATTATTCCGGTATTTGGGGGGTACCGGTACCGGATCTTTTTACATTGCGTCATTGAAATGAATGGCCGCAATGTAAAAAAAGAAAAGGAAAAAAACCTCAAACATTTTCCCTCCCCAGTCCAGGCTGCGCAGGTGGAAGGAGGGACACCCCCCACCCCCCCTGCCCAGTCTGGATTTTTTTTTTTTAAAAAAAAAAATTTCCCCCGAAGTTCCTGTTAGTGCGGGCTCAGGATCGCCACCGGCGACCCAGAGCCCGCACCAGTAGGTAGGTGTACTTGTACTAGGGTGATCCCTGGGGTGGGGGTGGTTTAACACCCCCCCACCCCAGGGATCACCCTACCTCCCCACCCAGGGATCACCTACCTTTAGCGCTCCGGGCGGTGGTGGTGGCAGAGGCGGTGGTCCGGCAGCTTCAGTGCTGGCTGTGGCTGCTGGCTTCAGCACTTTCTAGGCCTTCTGGGGAAACCCAGAAGTTCCCCAGAAGGCTTAGAAAGCGCTGAATCTAGCAGCCACAGCCAGAACTGAAGCCGCTGGACCACAGCCGCCGCCGCCTCTGCCCCCGCCCGGAGCACCAAAGGTAGGCAATCCCTGGGTGGGGAGGTCGGGTGATCCCTGGGATGGGGTGTGTGTTAAACCACCCCCCACCCCAGGGATCACCCTAGTACCTGCTGGTGCGGGCTCCAGGTCACCGGTGGCGGCCCGGAGCCTGCACTAGTAGGGATTTAGGCTAAAAAAAAACGTTTTTAAAAATATCCAGGCTGGGCAGGGTGGGTGGGGGATGCCCCCCCTTCCATATGCACAGTCGTGGGGGGGGGAGGTATTTATTTATTTTCCATTGATTTCAATGAGGACAGTTCCCCATTGAAATCAATGCAATAAATCCAGCACCGGTAATCCGGTATTTTGCAACTGGTAAAACCGGTAACCGGTACTTTGCCTGATGTCCCACCCCTAGTATTTAGAACACATTCCAATACTAGCAGGGCTTCCTCTTGGGGAATGTTAGTGTAAAGTTATTCTACATCCATAATTCTAAGGCAATTATCAGACCCCTGTAGTTGTATTGATTGTATCAACTGAAAAAAATGCATAGAATCCCGAATATCTGTTTTTATCACAGGAATAAAGAGTTTTAGGAAGTAGTTCACGTAAATGACAGACTTCTCAAAAATAGAGTTAATACCAGAGACTATAGGTCTCCCCAGAATTGGCCGTTTTAGTTTGTGAATCTTAGGTAAAACATAAAACAAAAGTACCCTATCATCTGTTCCCAATAAGTAATCGTGAGTCCCCTCATTTATTTGGTTGCTCAAATATGCTTGCTTAACAATCTCCTCCAACATTTTCTTATAATGTAATGTAGGATCATAGCTCAATGGTGAATAATGTCCACTATCTGAGAATTATCTCTGAACTGCCTCTTTATAATCCAGACAATCCAAAATCACTACAGCTCCTCCCTTATCTGTAGGTTTTATAACAATATTATTATTAGAACCCAAGGAAACAAGGACTTCCCTATGTATTTTAGAATGATTGTGCCAAGAATTTAATTGCTTTGGGTCCAAATTCTGCAGAGCTGCCATCATTGTGTATTCAAAAGCTCTAATGCAATAATTATCAGAAACTGGATTAAACTTGGATTTCAGGCAAAAGGTCTCAATCTCTACCTCCTCTATCTGGGTTTGTTCCCCCCAATATTCAGCTAACAATTTTCCTCACCAGTTTCTGCATGTCCATAGAAGCTGAAAATAAGTCAAAGGATGGTGTTGGCACAAAGGATAAACCCCTCTCCAGAACCTCCAGTTCAGGAATGGTAAGTCTATGTTGTGACACATTAACAACCACAATAGATTTATTTAAGCTGGCATTTTCTAATATCCTGAATTGTTGAATTTTCCTCTCCTCCTCCGTAGGGGTTGTATCTCTGACCCCTGCTGAAAAAAATACTCTTTTGTGCGCACGCTGCACAGTTTTCAGCTTGCCTATCTGAGTGCCCTGCCAAGGTCTCAGCTTGCCTTCCCTACTGCATCTCATGCCACGCTGCCTGTCTGCCCACCCTGGTTGCCAACCTCGAACCCTGCCTCAGCCTGCCTTCAACTGCTCATGCCACGCTGCCTCTGCTGTGCCATGGGTTCTGCTACTGGGCAGTTCAATGTCTGCTGCTGCTCCGCTGATGCCTGGCAGCCTGCAATGCCTGTCCAAGTCGGGGTGCCAGGCCAGACACCAATCCCCAAGCCTTCCTGGCCTTTGCTGCTGCCGCTGGGTCTCAGACAGACAGCCATGGTGCCACGGGTACCCTTGGGGGCCAAGCGCTGAGCCTGCCTGCCCGGGCAAGCCAGGGTGCCAAGCGCCAAGCCTTCCTGGTCTCTGCTGCGGATGCTGCTGTGTCTCTGACGGCCTGCCATGCCCCCACAGGCCCCCCTGGAGCCTCCCAAGCCTCTGCCACAGCTGGACTTTCTGAACATTCGGGGGGTCCGAACTCAGCGGGACCAAACCCACGAACCCGAATTAAATTTTCAGACTGAACATCCAAACGTCCAAACATCCAAACCCCATTCTGTTCACACATCCCTAAGAAGAACCATAAACTTATTAAAACAGTTTGTTCTGAGTGAGCGTAATTTAGAAGTTTTCCAGAATGCTTTAACGGAGATCTGTAAAAAATTGAGTACGTCCTGCTTTCAATAAATGGACTCCATCACTGTCATACGGCAAAAGCAAACATTTTGAAAAATCCCCATCAAACCAAATCGGAGACCAATATCTTGCAGTTTGGAAATTATTCTATGACATTGGACAGGTCAGCTTTCATTGCTTGCAAGAAAGCAACACCTGTGAGTTGACCAAAATCATTTCCACCACAGTGGACCACAATTGCAGAAGGAGGTAGAAGAGATCTTTTCCTCTTAATCTCTTCCAGTTTGGGAAGAATCTCATACCATCTCATTCCTCCTCTTCCAAACCAGTAGAGGTTTTAAATTTTGTTGCCAGAGGGAAAGTGAAGCCTCTCTTCACTGGCAAACTGCTCCAATCATCTAACATAGGAATCTCCAATAATCCAGATCACTTTTTCTGTGTAAATTACAATGATGCAATCCGCTTCACACTTAGTTCACAACTTCGCACTGAGTAGAGTACTGTAGAAGAAGATAAGACACAGGTGTCCTCCAACTCCAAGGTACTGTAGCAAAATAGTACAGAATGCATGTGTTACTACTTCTCTGCTAATACCTTTATTAATTATTATTCTTATTATTATTCTTATTATTATTATTCAAAGGCCAGTTTGAGAAACACAATTCCCACCCCCACCAGTATGCCCTATGGCCCCTGGTATTTCCCCCATGCCCCTACGCTGTACATGCTCAGTCTTCCCTGTGCCACTAGCCCCTGCCAGTAGGCAATGGCATCCGAAAGAAACCAGAAGAGCCAATCACCCACTCCCAGACATGACCAACCCAGCACTGGTGCAAGTATTTCCCACCCCCTGCTCCCATGCAAGGTCACTCTGGGCCTGGGGGCCCTAGGGTGGGTGGGTGAGCCAGAGAGCACATGTGGTCCTCTGCCACAAGCCCCCGCAGAAAGGAAACCATGTTGTGATAACCAGCACACACACACACATGCCTGCCTCCATGCATAGTAAAGTACATCCAAGCTCTGTGGTAGGTGGGTTTGTGCATGGGTTAGGTCAACCATAAAAACAAGACTAGGAGAGAGTTAGCACATGGTCCCTCCTGTACCCTGCCATCAGGAAGAAGAGCTGCACCCATACATGCCAACCCAAACAGCCAAAAAGAAGGACACTATGTTTTATGTTAACAAATTACAACCAGCAGCACACACCCCCTCTCCCCTGTAGGGCAGTCCCATTTTCCACTGGCTAGGCCCTATACAGGAAGCAAGCAAGGCAGGAGGGTGTCATGGTACAACCCCCACCCCCCAACCATATATATTGCCGAAGTTTGGCCCTCATGGCTGGGTCCTTTGTGACTCACGTGATGCAAGGCACCTGGGTGGCACTGGTATGCCCCAGAGAGAGAGAGAGCACAAATGGTCCCATTCCCTGGCCTGCTGCACCTGCCAGCATGATGAAAGACAGAGTGAGAGAGACAGAACAGAAGACAGCACAAAAAACACCACCACCGCCACGTAATTAAAAAACCAAAAGGGTATGTGATCAATAAGTTCCCCACCCCACCCCTACCCCCAAGCATGGGTGTTTTCAGACGTTACAGGGCCACTTGGTCCCGTACCGAAAACAACCCATTCATTCCCTGCCGGGGTCACCCCGTCACGCCATATCAGACGTGCCGGGGGGATCCTGGTGGGGAATCTGGGAGGGGGCAGGGCTGCGTGGTGCAACGTGTGGCCGCACGGCCCCGCCCCCTCCACGCACCCCGCTGCCCGCCCTCCGGGGAGACGGGCGGGCGGCGGGGCCAATGCGGCTGTTGCGTTGGGCCACATGCACCATGGCCCCGGATCCCGCCAGGGATCCCGGGCCATGGCAACTGGCCAGACGTTACTTTTTTTGGGTCCCCGCTGGGGATCTTTTTGACCACGCTTCCCGGGACATTCCCCCGGCTATTCCGGGAAGCATGGTTCAAATTGACCCCTTGCGGGTATTGACCGTGGCGAACATCTGGCGGCCGCCAAACAGACGTTCGAGACACAGTGACCACAGGTGGGTATTCACTGTGGTTCACTGTGAACTCGTAACGTCTGAAAATACCCCATGACTCATGAATGACACATGCAAGGCTTGAAGCTGAGGAGTGGGTGGGTGGGAGGGGAGTGAACTGGAGTACTCCACCAAAGGCAATCCAAAGACTACATTAGCAAATAAATCGAATTGGTCAATTAATTTTCAACAAGCTTTTTTGGTCTGTATATGGCCCCATGGGTACCACCAGCCAGCCCAGCAGCCATAACAAACACACACAAGAAACCAGACATCCCCCCGCACACACACCTCTGCTGTGTGTGCCCATCCCACCTATGCAAGGCAAGCCCCCACCATATTAACCTGAAAGAAACTAGAAAGTATTCTCCCAGCACCCCTGCTGGTCACATCTTGGCAAAGTTCTTCAACCCACAGCCAAAGCACTACCCAGAAAAGCAGGCTAGCAAGAGTGAGAGAATCACTCCAGAAGACAACCCCACAAAAGCGCAACTGCATGCAGAAATCCAAAAAAACAGCAACAGTAGTGTACCCAGAGCATGACACATCAACAGCAGTGAGGGCACCCAATTTAATCCTTAAAGGTGTGTACCAGGGGCCCATGTCATTTTTGTTTTTCATTTCATTATTTAAATCTGTCATTTTCACTTTCATAAATATTAAATTGTCATTTTCATTTTTCCTTTTGTTTTCGTTTACCATTGGTTTGAATGGACAACACATTTTTGGTTTTAACTATTTTGTTTTTCACTATATGTAGTTGAACATTGAAGTGATTATACTGCCATTGAAAGGCATTAAGTGTACCAAAATCCAAAAAGATTGGATAAAGGAACCCAATTTTAGAAGCAGTTGAATTAATTAATTTTGCAAAAATCTTCCTATACATTCTTAGCTGTAACTTCTTTGCCTCACATTTAATGTAGATAAAACTTGGCAAGTTTATACCACTTTCCATATAATTACCTCTGCCAACTTTCAGAAGGATTGGACAAAGGGTCATGGTGGTATATGCAATTAACTTATAAATGTATGTCTGACTATAACATCTTTGTAGTCCTACCAGTGTCCATGTAATTTGGCAGGGATGTATATCACATGTTCACAATTATCTATGACAAATATCAGAAAGATGTGATAAAGGGTCTCAATTGTATATGTCTGCACACCATATGCAGAGAAGGAGCCTATGCCAGGGATTCTCTTACGTGCCACTGTGGTATAAGATTGGTTTGTGATGCCAATTGACCAGCAGAAATGTCATCCAAATATCCTCATTCTGTGCTGTGACCATCCCAACATCTATCCCCCACTTGTTACTGGGAAGTCGGAAACATCTGTTTAGGAAAGAGCCAATAGAGATTCTCTTAAGTCCGCTCTCACAGTGCTACAGGATGTGATTGTGATGATACTTGGCCAGCATGGATGTGTAAACTATGTCTCCTGAATTTGGGGATGCTATAAGTCCCAGTTATGTCCCTTCTATGCCCGCCTCAGGGCTGCCCCCTATGCCCGCCTCGAAGTCATTACCAATTGGTTCTGTAAAGCTGGAAGCATGCAGTAATTGGCCAATGAATGTGTCTGTCAGTCTTTTGGGTTGCTTCACATCCTCCCTCCTACAGCCTCTCTCCCCCTGCCATGCCAGGTGCCTGTCTCTGACTTGCACTGCATGTGCTGCTATTTATATGAATAAAGGTCTTCAAGGTGACATCTTCAATTGCTTATAAAATTGGGTCCCTTTCTCTAACCGTCCCTTTTTAGGGAAGGTTATTGAGCGGGCAGTGGCGCTCCAGCTCCAGGTGCATCTGGATAGTATCGGCTTACTATACCCTTTTCAATCTGGGTTCCGCCCCGCCTATGGCACTGAGACGGCGTTGGTGGCCTTGGTAGACGACCTCCGCCGGGAGATGGATGCAGGATGTTCAACATTTCTCATCCTGCTAGATCTCTCGGCCGCTTTTGATACCGTAGACCATGGGCTGCTTCTGAGGCGACTGCGTGACCTGAGGGGTTTGGACGGGACCGTTCTTGAATGGTTCTGCTCATTCCTCTCAGGGAGGAGCCAATGGGTAGTGTTGCTGGAGGAGACATCGTGCCCCCGCGCTTTACCATGTGGCGTTCCGCAGGGTTCAATCTTGTCTCCGCTGTTGTTTAACATCTATATGCAGCCCTTGGGGGAGGTCGTGAGAAGGTTCGGGGTGCGATGTCACCAGTATGCTGATGATACTCAGCTGTACCTCTCTTTTTCTACTGACCCAGACCCTGCTATCTCGTTGCTTTCCCAATGTTTGGAGGCCGTGGCTGGAGTGGATGCGGCTGAGCAGACTGAAACTTAACCCCGACAAGACGGAGGTGATGTTGGTGGGGAGAGCGAAGGGGGTGGTGGCCCCCCTAGTTGGGGGTCACCACCCCCTCATCAAAAATATCCCTCATCACTCACCACCCTAACCCACTCTCTCTCCACCCACCGTACCCATCCTCCCCACCAAAGGTCAGGTGGAACAGTGAAGTTTTACAATTCTGTTGAAAAGAGGGAAGATTCAGGGCTAAACAGGCCTCCAACATCAATTCCACAGCCATGGAGGAGCACCTGAGAAAGCCCTCCCCATCGTAGCCCCCCCCAAAACTCAGGGGACCTCAAGGAGAGCATCCCCTGATGACCACAACGGCTGATCCAGGACCAAAGGAGTGAGGCAATCCCACAGATAGGTTGGGCCAAGGTAATTTAGGGCTTCATAGGCAAGAACCAATACCTTGAATTGGGCCTGGAAGACTATAGGCAGCCAGTGCAGTGACTGAAGAACCCATGTCATATGTTCCCAGTGGCCCAATCCCACCAGGAGATGGGACACCACATTCTGCACCAGCTGCAGTCTCCAAACCGTCACCATGGGTAGTCCCATGTAGAGCACGTTACAGTAGTCTAACCTGGAGGTGATGAAAGCATGGTGACAGTGGCCAGCTCCGCGTCTGAAACATAAAGCTGAAGTTGACACACCAGATGTAATTGGCAAGAGGCACTCCTCACCACAGCCGCCAACTGTGCACCCAAACAGAGCTGTGGATCAAGGAGCCCCCCCAGACTCCATACCTGGGGAACCTAGGCCCAAAGGGCGCAATCTCACTACTTAAGAAAAGAATTTTTGACCAAGAAGTACAAACTGAGAATTCGCTGATAAATGCACAGAAAGTAGCCCCGTTATATTCCAGCATAAAATTGCAATCTGTGGAGTTCAGTTACCTGTTTCTCTGGACCGATTATTATGTAAGGCATGCACTGACATTGTTTAAACTCAATGGGTTCCCATCCGCTGTAGCACAGGGATGCTACGCTGGTATCCCCTGGGCCCTTAGATTGTGTTCGAATTGCTTTTTGGCCCAGATCGAATCCCTCCATCATGTTATTTTTGATTGCCCAGCCTACTCACAAACTAGAATTAAGTTTTTATTTTCCTATAAAGCTGAATGTTCGGCTTGGCGTACTGATATGTGGCTGGTTAAACTGCTCAGTGTCAAAGACACTGGCTATATCAGAGCCAAGGCTTCTTATTGCACTCAGGTGCTAAAAATCAAACAATTAATGATTTGATCTGTCATGCGTTGATGGTCTTTCTGCATTTATTCTAAGTGGGCCGCTATTTTGCGATGTGATGTTTTATTTATTCTTATTATTCGTATAGCTAGCTTTATTATGTCGTTATGTTATTTTATTATATCATGCTAACTTGTTTAAGCTTTGTTTTATTTTAATTGTACCTTTTTTTTTCTTTTTTTTTTATAAAGTCATTTTATTGTTAAATTGAAATACAATCACAAATAAAGAACATGTATAAACAGAAACATATATATAAAATACACACAGTATTCTTGATAGCTTCCTTTTGCTACTCTACCAACCGTATACCTGTTCGTCTAACCAATAATGCAACTAATAAAGAAAACTACAAAAATAAAATGA
>QEPC01002298.1:4620361-4639741 GCA_003113815.1 Sphenodon punctatus | reverse complement strand
TCCACATCCGCCTTGCCCCCTCCCTTCATACCTTCAGATCTCTCCTTAAAGCTCACCTCTTTTGCTCTGCTCTGTCTGACTCTTTATCCTGCTGAGCCACTATTTCCTATACCTATGGTCTGTTTACCCTTATCCTTGCTACATGGACCTGCCTGCTGTCATTCTCATCGTAACCAAGCCAAGTACGTGCACTTGAGACCTCGCATCTTCATGAATGTTAGAGCCCTTGTCTCTCCCTCTGCTCCCCTTCCTATGTCTCTCTCCCAGCTCCTGTCTCTCAGATTGTAAGCCCTAGGGGCAGGGACCATGTCTATTTTATTACTTTGTAAAGTGCCAGATACACTGCTGGCACTATATAAATGTTTGTTAATAATAATAATAATTAATAATCATCATCGCTCTCTTGCTCCCCCATCGAACAGCGAACAACTTGGCTCAAAACCTCCACTCCCCCAAAGGACGGATTGCTACTGCCCACTTGTTCTTCCACCTCAACCAGTAATACCTCCTGATCTTGCACGGCTTCCTCTACATCCCCGTCTCCCTGCATGGGAGTCTTGAAACATATCAAGGGTGCTACCGGGTCTGCCTGATCCCCTTTCTCTATCCCTTATGCCTCTAGAAATACACTACCCCCTGCCTCTGTTGTGGATCTGTCCGAACCGCCCAGGTATTGGACAGACTGTATACCTTCCAACTTCTCCTTGCTGAAATTCTCTCCCACAAGGCACTCTTGTGGCTCTGTATCTCATACTGGGTTAGATACCTCTGGTGGAACCCTACCTCCTGCCTCTACAGGGCATCCTCCAGTCCTGCCCAGAAGCTGGGCAGGCCATAGACCTTCCACCTCCCCTTTACTACTAACTTCACTCATAGAATACTCTTGTGGCGCTGAATTCAATGATAAATTCTGAAGCCTGTTGCTGATAGGCCTATCAGTGGGCTGAAATCCGGTATCCGAACCCCTAGCTTCCCTCCTATCCTTGGCCTGAGACTTGGGGGCTTGATTTCCCCCCCTGACAAGTCCCTGCGGGTTCCTAAACTTGCCCCTAGGGGGGTTCCATCCCTCCCTGACCCGCCTCACAGCCCTCCCTGGTTCCTGACCGAACTCAAGGCTGTCCCCGAGGTCATAGACCTCGCCTACCTGAACCCCCCATGAAAAAAGGAGGGGAGTATGAAATAGGATATGGGGGATTAGTCCGGGATCCCAAAAATAGATAATCAACCTTTGGTAGGGTCCTTGGGAAGGTAGCAAAAGAAAATGCTCGATATGATCTGGGGAGATAACAAGGCCTAAAATGGAGGAAAGATGGTGAATAATATCGTCCCTATTTCTCCAAAGGGGGGGAAAGCCCGACAGCAATGGTCTTACTAAAAATGAGAGGGCATCCCTCACCTGACATGGGCTCCTAGCATGTTGTTTCCCATAGTCCCCCCCCCCCGTTCCTTGGGTGCTCTAACAAGAGATCACTTCACTTTCAATACTCCCACTTCACTGGCTTTAATATTAGCATGGTCCCTAAGGCCACTAAGGCACTCTCCTGGAGATAGCTGGGCTGAAGTCTCAGTCTGACATGCCACAGAGGCAAGAATTTTACTCCCCAGTTGAACCGTCCTACCACGTTCTTCCTTGGGCCCCTTAACTATCTCCATTATGGCCTTCAGTTGGCAAGAATGCAAAGCCAACTGTGCACTTATGCCCTCCATCTGAGCCCCCAAGTTAGAAAAAATGGGTCCCGAGGACTGGTCCGCCATAGGCAGAGACCATTGCCTAAGGAGCCCCATACTAAGCGGAGCCGTATTTGACTTATTGTTATTACAAGAGTTTGAATTACAGTCCAACTGAAGAGGGACCTGGACAAAACAGTAATCCTCTGAAGGAGTCCAAGAAGTTGCCACTAACTCTGTATTTAGTGATGACGGTAATCTAGGAGGGTCCCCCGTTTCCTGCCCCTCCGATCTATCCAGTTCTCAGGAGTGCCCTCCAAAAGTCCTCCAATGTAAGTTGCCTGGCCTGGGCCTGGGTCCATGTTTCCATACCTGGGTTCTTCTTACACATCGTCATGTCCAAATCTAATTACACAGCCTCAAAGGGACCAACCGTAACAGGGGGGGCCTCCTGGGGCAGCAGCGGGAATGTAGAACTGGCCTGGCAGTGGCAAATGCAGCAGCTAGCGGATGGATGGTAAGTAGTGCTCGGATAAATAAAGTGCCCTCTTTCCCACAGGTGGACAGCAGGGAATCCTGGAGCACCAGCTACAGCGGAGGTGGAGGATACCCTGACGGTAGCTCCTGCGGCAGGATGTGGGTTAAGTTGCAGAGTGCTGTTCCAGGCATCACACAAATCAGTTACATCCACGGCAGCAGACATACGATGAAGGGGGGTGATGCCAACGCCAACTCGGCCCCACAAACGGCCCCGCTAATGGCTGACACCCTTTGGGTGGCACCCAAGGGCTGGCGCCCAAGGGTTGGTGCCCAAAAGTGCCCCAGCCCCTGTATAATATACCTTGGGGGAGATGAAGGCAGCCAATGAGTGGGCCCAAGCGCTAGCTTCTCCCCTGTTACACGCCTCTCCTCTCCCAACTGCACACACTCACACCCAAAAGGGCCCCAGCCCCTGTATAATATACCTGGGGGGAGATGAATTCAGCCAATGAGTGGGCCCAAGCGCTGGCTTCTCCCCTGTTCCACGCCCCTCCTCTCCCAGCTGCACACACTCACCCTCTGCCAAATATTAGTAAGATGTGATAAAGGGTTCCAATTTTATATCCCCACACATCATATGCAGAGAAGGAGCCTATGCCAGGATTTTCTTACGTGTCACTGTGGTATAAGATCAGTTTGTGATGCCAATTGGCCGGCAGAAATGTCAGCCAAATATCCTCATTCTGTGCTGTGACCATTCCAACATCTCTCCCCCACTTGTTACTGGGAAGTCAGAAACATCTGTTCAGGAAGGAGTCAATATTCTCTCAAGTCATCTGTCACAGTGCTTCAGGATGTGATTGTGATGATAATTAGACAATCTGGATGTGTAAACTATGGGTGATTTCAGACGTTACGTGGCTCCGATTCACCACAGTGGATTCCCAGCGGTGGTGCACTCATCAACCACCCCCCGCAGTCAATAAAATCCCAGAACAGACGTGACGGGAGCGGGACTATAGCAGGGAATTGGGCTGCCAGATCAAGGTCTGGGGTGGCACAACAGACGTGACTCCAATTTCCGGCCATGGTCAAAACACCCAGAAGGCACCGGGGAGGGACGGGACACAAACATGGCCGGCTGAGGGCAAACGAAGCCAAAAGTGCCTAAAGGGAACACTCACACAAGGGAAACAGGAAGGGAGGGGGAGAGGGAGAAGAGCCGCCAAGGTACCACACACAACAGGCACAGAGACAACGAGGGCCCAGTGGAACACACAGCACAAACACACGTCCGGGTGCACGCACACCCACACTTGAAAGGAAGGGAAGGGAGGACACAGCGGGACACACAACACATGGCACAATGGACACAGGGGGGAGGAGGGGACTCTGGACAGGGAAGAGGGGGGGAAATGGCCCAGGGACAGGGCAGGACACAGGCAATGGCAGGCAGAACCCCAACAACAGCACAGTCCACACGGGCAACCTCCCAGCAACACAGGCAGTCCTGGAATGGGGAGAAGCCAGAAGGTCAGGGCACAGGCACTGCGGGAGGCCACAAAGAACAGGAAGCGGTCCGGGAGGCACACACAAACCCCGAGCGCCAGCGAGGGTGCCATGGAGGTCAGGCAGGATAGATGGGGCCATGTAGCCAGTCTAATGGCACACACACCCCCCTTGGAAGCTGGGAGATGCAGTCTGAGGACCCCAGGACCCCGAGGTCACACAGGCACGCATGGGGGGGTGTGCAGGAGGGAGCGCAGGCATCCGAGGATGGTCAGCAGCACCCAGAAGAGCAGGGGGGCCATTCGGAGATCTGGACATGGACACTGGAGATAGCAGCCATGGAGGGGAGCACCGCTTGCTGGGGCAGGCAGGGGCGGTCGCCGGAGGGGGCTTGGAGCCACAGGCAGGGGCAGAGGTACCCCAGGAAGCAGGCAGCACAGCAGCATGGCCGGGACATCAAGGAGGGAACAGGCAGCAGACCAAGGCACCAGGGCGGAGGCAGGAGATCAAAGCGGGGCTGGTAACCGGGGCCGGGAAGGCACAGAGGGAATCTCAGCCAGCTGGAGGGGGTCACCAAGGGGCCAGGGGCCGGGTGGCCCACCAAGTGAATGAAGTGCGGCCAATGAAGCATGCCCCGGCAGTACCCCAGTACGGACAAGTGGTGGGCGACCAGGTAGTAAGCCTCGAACAGATCCTGCATTGAGAGCCCCAACTGCACATTGGAATGGGACCACACACCCGACAGCACCGACAGCTCCACTGTGGAGGGCTCAGACAAGCAAGAGTCAGCAGCCAGGGGCCAGGGAAGGTGACGCAGCTCCAACAGCTGGTGATACACCACCCCACGAGAGCTCTGGTACTCACGGGCCCTGTGTACGCAGCCAAAGTAGGACACGGGCAGGGCCCCCTCCACAAGACAGACTGTGTAGGCGACCAGGCTGCACACAGACAGAGCAGACATTGTCTCCACCACAGATCAAGCCATGTGCAAGCACCTCATCTCCAGAATGCACCCATCGGGAAAGGGAAGGAGGCCCAGCGTCTCAGCATGCAGTCGGCAATCACCTCATAGCCAAAGTAATGAAGGCCAGAGCTCAGGCTCGCATAGGTGCCTGACAGGCTGTCCGGGCAGATCAGGAGCAATTGCACGGCCGGGGTATGCCACAAGTCACACAGGGGCATGGTCTCATGGTAGGTCCATGTATAGGGGGGCCCATGAGGGCCCAGAGCAGGGAGCCCGGTGGAAGCACAGCCGGACATGGTCCCGCAAGCCAGGAGCTCTGACACCATGGACAGCGGGCCCCCACAAGCCCCGGAGGGGTGGGAGGGAAACTGGGGGAGCCCCAATGCCAAGCGATGAGGCCACTGGCTGCAACAAGGCATGGCAACATAGCGGGCATGGGGTGAGGACCCAGCACAGCTGCAGGAACCGAGCACACAGACAGGACAGCCAAAACACTAATCAGGCTGGCAAGGACACAATGTTGCCAACACAGAGAGGAGGGAGATTGATAACAGCAGGAATGCAGCTGCAGGCAGCACGCCTGGGTGTACACTGGGCCATTCGCAAGACCCCGGCCAGGGACAGCAGGTGTGCTCAAGGGGACGCCCCCTTTGGCCCGGACCTCCCACCCTACAGGGGGAGGACAGCTCAGCTGGAAGGAGGATTCCCCGGGCTGACAAAGGTGCCCCTGCTCGGTCACCGGGTCACGACCCAGGGGGTGGGGCACCGCGTGCCCCGGCCTAAAACGTGGCTGGCCGCACCCCAACCGGGACAGGCGACACCATGGAGCGGGAAAGGTTGGGCACCTGCAGGATGCACCTAGTGCTCTGTGCNACAGCCAACACACTAATCAGGCTTGCAAGGACACAATGTTGCCAACACAGAGAGGTGGGAGGTGATGACAGCAGGAATGCAGCTGCAGGCAGCACGCCTGGGTGCACGCTGGGCCATTCGCAAGACCCCGGCCAGGGACAGCAGGTGCTCTCAAGGAGACGCCCCCTTGGCCCGCCCGGACCCCGGGGGTGGGGCACCGCGTGTCCCGGCCTATAACGTGGCTGGCCGCACCCCAACTGGGACAGGCGACACCATGGAGCGGGAAAGGTTGGGCACCTGCAGGATGCACCTAGTGCTCTGTGCCGAGTGGTACCGCTTGCACACCGATCAGCTGCAGCGATGCACCTGGGCACCCTCCTGCAAGTGTGCATGGCCTGGTGCACTGCACTGGCCTGGAGAGCCCACCACTGCCACAGGTGCTCTCTGGCCTGGCTCAGTGGGTGACCGAGGCAGGTGACCGAGGCGGACCGGCGGGCCCTGATCCGCGGCCAGAGCAGGGCCGCTGTTCTCCACGAGGCGGCCGGGCACCTCCAATGGTGGAGGGAGACCATGCGGCATGCTGCCTTGCTCGCTATGCCCATTGCCCGGTGGGTATGGGTCATGGAGCAGGCACGGGGGGGTTGGTCCCGGGCACTGGCTCAGTGGAACGAGGCAGCCTGGAGGGTGAACTTTGGGATGGACAAGCTCACCCTACTGCGCCTTGCAGAGCTGCTCATGCCCTGGCTGGAGTGGCAGCACACCCCCTTGAGGGCCCCCATTCCCATGGTCCAGTGGGTGGCCATCAGGGTCTGGGTCCTCGCAATGCCTGACTCCTGCCAGTCTGTCTCGCAGCACTTTGCTGTCAGGGTGAGCACCATGGCCTGTATCTTCCGGGATGTGTGACAGGCTGTGGAGGATGTTCTCCTGGACCGAGCAATCCAGCTGGTGGACCAGGAGGCTGTGATGGCCGGCTTCACAACTGGAGGGTTCCCCAACTGCATCAGCACCGTGGACGGCACCCACATAGAGGTCCTCCACACTTCAGCTGGGGAGGCCATGGAGTATGTTAACAGGCATGGGTACCACTCCCTGCAGCTGCAGGCTGTCGTGGACCACCGGGGGTGGTTCCTTGACATCTTCATGGGCAACTCCCGATGCAGCCACGATGCCCAGATCATGACCATCTCCCCCTTCTATGCCCAAACGTATTGCGGGGACTTTGCGGACATGGGGATGACCTGGATCGAGGGGGTGCTAATGCCCCCCTCTATCCTGGGGGACCTGGCCTATCTCCTCACCTGGTGGCTTACGAAGGTGTTCCCGGTCGCCAGCACCCAGGTGCAGGTGCTGTACAATACCTGCCTGTGTTCAAGCAGGACCGTGGTCGAGCAGACCCTTGGTGCCCTCAAGCAGTGCTGGAGGAGCCTCACTGGCCGGCTGGACTTCATAGCGGAGACCTCGGCCCTGGTGATAGGCACCTGCTGTGTTCTGCACAATGTGTGTGAGAACAATGGGACAGCCCTCGAATACTCCATGCCCTGTCTCAATCCCAGACCAGTGCCTCTGTACGTGAACGCAGACAACCCGTGGGAGTACCATTACACCAAGTGCATCCATGCCGCCCTGGTCAGGCATATCAGCCAGGAGGCGAGGCGTGAGAGTGCTCAAACCCGACCCCACCACCCTGGGGCCCCTGACAGCTCCCTGGGCAGTCCCCTTGGCTGCCAATGGCCTGCCCCCACTCCTGGGCCCGTGAACAGACTACAGGATGCGTGGTATCCATGCATTTATTCTTGCACCCAAAGACATGTGCCCCCACACCACCACCACCACCACACCACATTATGCTGTTGCTGTCCCCCCCCACTACCCTTAGACAGCCCTCCCCCATACCCCTTGTCCCCTGCATCTCTGGGGCCACCCCCTTGGGTGGCCTGAGGGTGCTGCAGAGCTCTGGGAGCTCCCCTCCCCCCCCCGCTCTCCGTGTCCCCAACGGTGTCCTAGGAGGCCTCTGTGTCCTTTTGGGCAGTGGTGGTGGGAGGGAGGGAGGAACTGTGACCAGAGGGGCCCCCCTGTGCAGCTTCTCCCTCCGGAGGCCTACTGAGACTGGGAGGTGGATGCACAGCCCCAGCTGTCGTGGGGGCAGCTGGGGAAGCGGTGGGGGCACTGAGGGGTCTGGCATGGGGGCCTGCGCAGGCTGAGGGTGACCAGTGTGCTGGCCTCAGAGTCTGCCTGTCCAGCCAGAGGGTGGGGCTCTCTGGGCTGCTGTCGGGGGGGCTGCCAGTCCCTGGTGTTCCAGGGCATTCCTTCTGGGGGTCTGGGGCCTTGGAACCGGTGCCATCTTGTGGGGTGGGGAGGGGAGGGGGTACCTCGACCCATTCCCTGCCCTGGACCACATTGCTCCCCACGAGGCGACAATGGAGTCCTTCATGTGGAGTGTGCAGTCCAGGGCATCATAGCAGGGGGCGGTCCAGGCTGAATGGCTGGGCCACCGGTTGTTATCACGTATGGCCTTGTACCCCCTCTTTAGCTCCTTGGCCTTCAAGTGGCACTATGCTATGGTCCTGTGATGACCCGCTGCCTCCATGTCCCGCACGATCTCCCAGAACACATGTTCACTCTGCTGATTGAGCACGGCTCCAGTTGATGCTCCAGGGTCCCCCAGATGCGTATGAAGTCCTGAGTCTCCCTGTGCCCCCATTGCCCACCTCTGTGGTAGGGCCTTCTGCCCTGTGGACCCTCCAGCTCGTCTTCCTCCTCCTTCTGCTCCTCCTACTCCACCTGGTGTGTGCCAGTCTCCTCTGGGGGCTCGGGCTCCCGGGCCTGTTTCTGTGTCTGCAGGACAGAGGTGAGGGATGTTGGTTGGTTGCTGTTCTGCCCCTGTCCCATGGCCCACTCCATTTCACCCCCTCCTGCCAACCAGCCGGCTGCTCACCCCCCATCGTGCCCCTGTGGCACTGGGTCCGCTCCCCTTTGGTTCCCTTACCCGTTTCCGGAGTGCCTCCTCCCCCGGCCCAGATGTTGTCCCAGGGGCGGCCTGTCCTGGATTCTGCTGCTGCTGCTGCTGTCCCTCCACCTCTTCCATGAGCAGCACAATCACCTCCTCCTCTGTCTGCGCCTCCTCCTCCTCCCACCTTGCTCTGTCACCCACCTCTTTCCTCTCCCTTCCACCTCGCTCCATCCCTGCATGTCTCTGTGCAACTGTGTGCCCTTTAAATCTCCCTCCATGGCCTGTGTTGTAGCTCATTGACTTGCAGCGACGTTGTGTGCTTTGTCCCTGGCTGGGAATCATATTCTTTGATTATAGCCTCACAGAACTGGTGACTTCCTATCCTCCAATTGCTGTCATCTACCATCAAGAAGGAGCAGAACCAGTCAAAACCGTGATTCCTACTCCTACCCGGTCCTGCAGGCGCGTCACCAACATCTCATGATCAACATTATCAAAAGCAGTTTACAGATCTAATAGAATCAGCAGGGCCGAACGGCCCTGATCTACTCCTGGTGCAGGTCATTGACCAACACCACAAGCATAGTCTCAGTGCCATAACTCGGGCAAAATTCAGACTGTGAGGGTTCAAGGAAACCGACACGATCCAGATGCTCCTGCAACTATCGGGCCACCATCCGTTTAATAACCTTTCCTAAAAAGGGAAGGTGAGAGACTGTCCAATAGCTGGCAAGGGAGTCAACACCAAGCGATGATTTCTTGAGCAGGGGTTACACCACTGCCTCTTTAAGGCAGCCTGGCACCCTGCCTTCCCTAAGGGAGGCATTGACCACCCCAGCCAGCAAATGTCCCACTATCTCCAGGCAGGCCTTAACCAACCAGGATGGGCATGTGGATCTAATTCACAACAGGTGGCCATGACAGTCCCAAGAAAATCCTCCACATTGGTAGGGGTCACTGACTGAAACTGATCCCACAAACTAGGACAAGGCAGGGCTTTCATAACCTCTGGTTTCCCTACTGTAGAATGTGTGGCATCAAAACTGCTATTTCCCTACTGTAGAAAGCGTGGCGTCGAAATCATGGTGAATCAGAGCAATTTTATCTGCAAAATAAACCACAAACACATCACAGTGGGCACAAGATGACGACTCCACTCCAACGCAGAGGGAGGCCAAACTGAACAGCCCCCTCACCACCCGGAAAAGCCCCAACAGATGGAATTTTGCGGAAGCTATGAAGGCAGCAAACACACCTTTTTTGCTGTCCGCATAACCACTGCATATGCTTGTCAACTAGCCTATGTCGCAATCTGTTAGCTTCAGTACACGAATGATACCACCATCACTCCAACTGATGCCCCACCCACTTCAGCACCCGCAGCTCCTCAGAAAACCAAGGAGGCCTACGGTGCTGCTGCCTGGGAAGCGGACACCTTGGAGCTGTCCTGTCGATGGCCTCTGTCACCAAGGTGTTCCACAGCACAACGAGGTCATCAATGAGACGGCCCTCAAGATCAGAAGATATCTCACCCAAAGCCTCCCGGAACTGGTCCAGGTCCATCAGTCTCCTGGGGTGAACCATTCTAATTGGTTATATGCCCTTCTGGGTGTGGAACCAAAGGGTCCTGACTTTATAAGCAATGTAGTCATTTCATGATTTTGTACACATTTCCAGTTGTAGCATCTTTGTTCTCTGTTTTGAATGAAATTTAGACATGTCCCCTCATCCAAGGGATTGTGTCTGCCAAATTTCAGAAAGATTGGATAAATGGTCTAAATGTTATAAGCAATATCAGTGTTATGGTTTTAACGGAAGTTACACATTTCCTTAAATCTCTTGCAAGTGTTGCTTCTGTTTAAGTTATAGAGCTTTTGCTATTTTCAGAGATCTGCTTTTTTGAACATTTGTAGAGAGAATGAAGAAGACAGGAGGAGGTGGGAAGAACAGAGCAGGAGCAGGTGTCAGAGGCACAGGCACAGGCTTTGGTCATTGGCACCCCAAAATCTGTGGGTGCAGAAGGAAGACTAGGTGCAGAATTCTGCATTTTTGAGCACTTGCAGTGAGGCTCAAGACTGCAGCACACACAGGCATATGCACACAGAACAGAGCCAGCCTATGAGCCACACAAGATCTAGCCATGGTGGAGGAAGTGCAGCTTGGCAGCAGTTTATATTTTCTCCTCAATGCCCATCCTAAGCCTCCCTGATTGAAGTGATTGGGTACTAACAAATTGGAAGCCTGGGCAGCATCTTGAGAGAATGAGCCTAGACTAGGGATTCTATAAGGTTTGTCACAGCGGTACAAAATGGGTTTGTGATGCTAACTAGCCAGCATAAATGTCAATCATATGTCCTTGTTCTGCATGCTGTGCCCACCTCAACCCCCTCTGCTTGTTACTACAAAGAGCCAATAAGATATTCTCTTATGCCCTCTTTCACACTGTTACAGGGTATGTTTGGGATGCCTGCTGGCCAGCCTGGTTGTGTCAATCATGTCTCTTGCTTGCTGGGATGCATCCTCAGCCAAACCCAGGACACCAACCAAAGCAAAGCAGCTGTCCATCTGATGCACAGACTGATGCTGCTTTTCCAAGTTCAGCTGGCTGTTGCCCCAGGTAACACCACAGAGTTGTGGGTACCAACCATGACAGGTGGGTGATTGCCCGCAAATCTATGGTGGGGGTGGGGGGTGAGACATGCAGGCAGACCATGGGCCCTCTTCCCTGCTTCCTGAAGACCTGGTTATGTCCTGAAATTTTAATTTCCCCCCCAAACTTTTCAGTACTTATATTTTCATTTCTTCTGTTAAAATTGCAAAAGTTCAATTGCTTGTAAAAATTGGGGCTTTTATCCAAATTTTCTGGCATTTGTCAGAGATGATCCCTTGGGTGATGGATACAATGAGACCTGATTTCATCCATATTGGATGGGAAACAAAGACACTACTGCTGGAAATGTGTGCACAAGCAACAAAATGTAAACTGCTTATAAAATCAGGAAATGTTATCCAATATTTCTGAAGCTAGTCAGAAATTATCTCATTTGTGAGGAGTACAATCCATCCAAAATCCCATCCAAATTGGACAAGTAGAAAAAAATGTTACAGCCAAGAATGTATCACAAACCATGATGCTTATACATTTGGAACCTTTTATTGAATCATTCTAAAATTTGGCATGGTTGTTCCCCTAGGCAAGGGGTAAAATCTTTCTATAGTTCATGCAAATTGGATGGAAAACAAAAAAGTCAAAGCCTGAAATATACATCACCAGATTGTTATTCTTTTAATTCCAAAATTTCATTTTTATTTCAAAATTTCAGAATTATTTTTTTCATTTTTGTTATTACAAGAACTGTAATTTAAAATGTGATTTTCAGTATTATTATAAACAAAAATGAGTTGCACACTCCTATGCTCTATCAGTAGATCTCAATCTAGGTATAGGTCATCCTGCCTTGCAGCAGGAGGTTAGATTATTAGATGATCCTTGAGACGAACCCTTTCAATCTATGATTTGATGAATCAAATAATGCAGTTATCCCAAAGGGATGAATACACTAAATTAAAGACAACTCTTGACTAATTAGACTTGGCAAAAGTTTTAGCGGGTTAACTTTTCCCATGATATGGGGTTTTTAATTAAATTCTTAATTGGAGTTTACTTTATCTTTTCTGATAAGATAATACTTCAGTAGTTAGGAAGGTTTGTTCACTCTTTGAAAGTGATTCTAATGTTAAAATGTCATTATGTATGCAAATCTGTGCTATTTCATCTGCTTCTCACCATAATTGGTGTTGGTTAAATCACTAATTACTGATTTAGCAAAAACAGTTGGTTTAAATTAGATTATCAATTATAGTTAAGACTGAGGAGGGGAGGTTTCAAAGCAGAGCTGACATGAAGGATAGTCCGGTGAGGTGCTTTTCATCTTCAGAACTGGGTGGTACACTGTGTCCCTTTATGAATGGTCCAGTGAGCCCATGCAGAGACACGCTGACTTCAATATGGTTGCATGTGTGTAAGGCTGCAGATTTCATTGCAAGACTCTTGTTGCTTTTCAGGAATGTTTTTATTAGCCTGCAGATGATACATAGCACCCTCAGTTTGCATAATGTTCTGCCTAATGATTGGAGAGTTCCTTCTCCAGAGGTATTAATACCAAAATGTTACATTTCATTCTACTGTAAGGTGCATATTATTATGTATAGCAGTGGTTCTCAGACTTCACAGATGTTTTATAGTCTTTGTTACAATCACAATATTAATTTCTTCACATCTTTAGGCATTTGTCACATTGGGTGATTTTAGACAGATGGGCTGCTCTGGTGCTGGGCACACCAGCCTGCTTCACCCCTTGGTGGCCCTTCTGTCTAAAGGCAGTGTGGAGCTGGTTGTGCCTGATCTGGGGCAATTCTGCCAGCAGTGCTCCAAAACATCCTGCTGGTGGAGCGGGCCGACCAAACCCTGGACCCCAACCCAAAGCAGAGCTGCTGTTCATCTGATGCACAGACCGATGCTGCGTTCCGCTGGTCGTTGCCCCAGGTAACACCATAGAGTTGCAAGCACAAGCCTAAAGCATTGGGCAATTCCCCACAATTCTATGGCGGGGGTGGTGAGCCGTTAAGGGAGTCCAAGGGCCAGGGAACCCATTGAGTCCATCTGAATCCTATTCAGGCAGAGCTGGGAGCAGGCAAATGTGGGAATGTACCCTGGAGTAATTCTGGGGGTGAGCAGCTGGTTTACTGTTTTGTTCCGTTATTTGGTACTTTGCTCCTTTTGGTCACATTCTAGAGAGAGAAATAGTGGTTGCTGTGTTGGTCCCAAATTTAAGGAAACACCTAATGGAGTTAGCTGGCAGCAGATTTAAAACTAACAAAAAGATACCCTTATATATACACACCTTTAACTTGTGAAACTCATTGCTATGGGATAATGTGAAGGCCAATAGCGAAACTTGATTGGTTAAGTTCTTAGAAGGTAAGTCCATAAATAGTTGACAGCTTGGTCAGAGCATGAGATTTCTGATTGCTGGGAGCTGAGAGCGAGATTTATTTACTTATAAATACTTATAAAGTAAATAAATAAATACTTATAAAGTAAATAAATCACTTTATTTATGACCTGTTCGTGTACTTTGCTAAAGCAACTGAAGTTGTTCATTGTCAGAGACAGGATCCTAGGCTGGATGGACCAGTGATTATAACAATTTGTATGTTTTTATTATCCTTGCTGAGTTTCTGTGGTATGCCAGGGAGCTTTGTATAGCTTTGCAACAGACAAATTCCGTTTGAAAAATTTGGGATTGGCTTCAACACAAATTCAAACTGACTTTCCTTCTCATTTCTCCTCCTGTTATTTTCCCCACTACATCACTGAAGTGTAATACTTATGTTGTCAAAACTGTATTAAACTATCAGAGAGCTAAAAGGCAACAAAACAAACAAACAAGACTCTCAGAAGAATATTCTTTCCACACAAGTTATTTGCTCAACATCTTATTAATACATGGAGACCTCTTTCCCCTCGGCAGTCGAAGTCTGCTCTTTGGAGGCTGCATGAAATCACATGTAAAAATGCTAAGAGCAAATTCTAAGAGTTATAATAAATAAAGCACTTGTCATATTATCCATAAGTGCAGAGGTCTTTCTACTTCGTTATGCTCCTGTAATGGTATAATGGTTTTATTTGCATAAACCCCAGATCCCATTAAACTGTAGCTGCCTCTTCTTAAGCTGTTACAATTATATCAGTTTCCTGAACGAACATATTTATTTATTTATTTATTTAATTATATTTGTATGCCGCCCCCCATGCCCATGGCATCTCGAGGCAGTTTCCAACAATATAAAACAATTATTAAAACATAAAAGATCCACAGTATCATCATTAAAACAATTTTAAAACACCCCCCTGCAAAAGTTCAACCCACCCTCCCCTCCCCACCTCTGAAGGCCTGGGAGAACAGCCATCTCTTACAGGCCCAATGGAAGGCCATTAGACTCAGGACCAGCTGTGCTTCCTCTGGGAGGGAGTTCCATAACTGGGGCCCAACCACCGAGAACGCCCTCTCCATTTTAGTTCCCCGCTTTATGAAGGGGACTTCCAAGAGGGCACCCCCAGTGGACCGAAGGGTCCACCCTGAGTCGCGGAGGGTGAGGCGGTCCCTGAGGTACCCATGTCAAAGACCATATAGGGCCTTCTAGATCAAAGTCAAAACCTGAATCTCGCTCAGCACGTTACCGGAAGCCAGTGCAGTGCACAGTGCACCAGTGTAATGTGCTCTCGTCGGCCCGTCCCTGTTAGGAGACGAGCCGCCGCATTCTGCACTAGCTGCAACCTTCAAGCCAGCATCAAGGGAAGCCCCACGTAGAGTGCATTACAGTAGTCCAGCCTTGAGGTGATAAAGGTATGGATCAAAGTGGCCAGGTCGGGTCTGGAGATGTACAGGCTCAGCCTCCGCACCAGATACAGCTGGCAGAATGCCGCATTCACCACCATATGAACCTGATGATCTAGACAGAGACCCGCATCCAATAACACCCCCAGACTCTAAACCTGCTGGGCCACGGCGGGGTGCACCCCCTCCACAAGAGGGGCCAACACCTCCCCCACTCAGCCTACCACCATCACCTCCATCTTATTGGGATTAAGTTTCAGTGTGCTCTGCCGTAACCATCTCGCCACGGCCTCCAAACACCGAGATAGCATGGAGACTGCAGGGCCTGGGTCGGCTGAAAAAGAGAGGTAGAGCTGGGTGTCATCAGCATATTGGTGGCAACGCACACCAAACCCTCTCACTATCTCCCCGAAGGGCTGTAAGTGTGTGTGTGTGTATATATATATATATTAAACAGTAAAGAAGACAGGATTGAACCTTGAGGAATGCCACAGTCCAGGGCCCCCAGGACTGTTTCTGCCCCCAGGACAACCCGCTGGGTCCTCCCCAAGAGGAATGACTGGAACCACCCAAGGGTGGTCCCACCCAGACCCCCCAGGTCATGCAGCCATATCAGCAATAGCCCATGGTCCACTGTATCAAACACGGACAAGAGATCTAGCAGGATCAGTAGTGTCGAACGTACTGCATCCATCTCCCAACGTAGATCATCCACCAAGGCCACCAACGCCGTCTCCGTACCATGGCCGGGCCAAAACCCTGATTAAAAGGGGTCTAGAAAACTGATGCTCTCTAGGTGAGCCTGGAGCTGCAAGGCCACCGTCGGTTCAATAACCTTCCCTAAAAAGGAAAGGTTAGAGATGGGTCAGTAGCTGGCGAGTGCATCCACATCCAAAGATGGCTTCTTCAGCAGCTGGTGCACCACTACCTCCTTGAGACTGGGAGGCAAACTCCCCTGCCAAAGGGACGCGTTGACAACCCCCGCCAGCACCGGTCCAAATATCTACCTGGAGACTTTCACCAACCAGGATGGACAAGGATTTAGTTCACAACTTGTGGCCCTAACCGACCCCAGGATCTCCACAGCATTGGCTGGCGTCACTTCCTGAAACTTATCCCACAAAGATGGACAAGATGGCGCCTCCATCACCTCACACTCAATTCCTACTGTTTCTAGTCCAGTGTCAAAGTTACTCTGGATCTGAGTGATTTTGTCTGCAAAGTAGATGGCAAACTCCTCACAACAGGTCTGGGACAAGTCCCATCCAGGCGAAGGGAGGCCGGACTGACCAGCCCCCGGACCACCCGGAACAGCTCTGCTGGATGTGACTTTGCAGACACTATGAGGGTGGTGAAGAAATCCTTCTTTGGCATCCTCACAGCCTCAATGTAGGACTGCAAATGGGCCCTACGGAGAAGTTGGTCGGATTCAGAGCGAGTCTGACACCAGCGTTGCTCTAGTCACCTGCCTTCCTGCTTCATACCTCACAGCCCCTCTGTTAACAGGAGACCCCCTCCCATTTATGGCTACTGGGGGCAATGCACCCCAATATCCACCATTCCTTGAATTTCATGGGGGGGGGATTAGTCTAATTACTTAAACCTGGGTCTCCACGTGTTCAGAGGATCAGTCTGAGGAAAGTACGCACTACAGACAGTTTACGTTACCCTCATCAAATTACAGAAAGAGAGAGAAACAAGTGTTCAATAAAAACTGCAACAGGTTTATTCCACACACACACAAAATAGAGAAACACAGCCCAGGTCTTGCTGGTGGGATTTAAAAGGGGAAACACAAGTGGCTTACAGGGAAAATGAAAGTACGGTAGGAGAAGGGGGTATTTTTTTCCGGTGTCGGCTCAGTGATGGGGAGCGAGAGAACATGAACGAGAGAGAGAGAGAGGGCTTCCCCCAATTGACTCAGAAAGTCTGGACCTGCTTTTACCTTTCCTTGCCTGTTGAGATGGGACAGGTGGCCCACGGATCCAGCGGAGTTCAGGGGATGGAGGAAGAAGAAGGGGCAGACCAAAGTCTGGGAGATCCCTCAACTCAGACACGCACAGAGTGACTTGCACATATCTGGGTCCCAAGGTTTCTCAGAGGTTGAGGGGAAAAACCAGGGGCAGTTATCAGATGCTAGACAAAGGGTTTTGGGAGACTACGCAAGGTCATTGTGGGTACACAATGGGTTAACGAGGGGAGAAGTCATAACTTTTACTTCCATCACAAAGGTGACTCCAAGATATGCACAAGATATCTTTGACACACTGGGAAACTGTAAACAAAAAGTGGAGGGAGGGAAGGAAGGGCTAACGTCAGACTTCTAGGATACAATAAGTGTGTGTCTGGTTTCTCTTGGGAAATGTGGAGATAGGATGTTGCTGCTCTGAGTCATGGCTACCAGTCCTTTGTCACAACAGGGTGAGCACCCCTATCCTTAATGGCTCCATTCCTTATTCAGAGGGCTCTCACTTCCAGTCCTTTTGTCAACCGTAGGTTGGTATTTTTCCATGAGTGATCTCTTTCAGCTAGGAGCTAGGGTGGTTGGGCCCGATCCTTATTTTCCATGCTTCCCCCCCCCCTCCTTCTCTTCCATCCAGTGTGGGAAGACTATGTCTTTTCCACAAGCCTCCTGCCCTTGGTTGCCCTTGGGGGCTTTGCTGACCCCCCAGGTCCAAGTTAGTTGACTATCACATGGGGGGGGTTCATCCATTTTGGGGGGACCAGGGGTCCTGTCTAACACCTCGGTAAACCAAGGGGCCCGCGAAGACAAGACAGGGGCAGGGAACATCTCGGCGCCACCCTGTCAATAGCCTCCCCAAGCAAGATGTTCCAAGCCTGGACGAGTTCATCAACAGAGTGGCTGGCCAGGTCCAGGGTTATCTCCCCCGAGGCCTCCTGGAACCGTTGAGGGCACAGCTATTACATCACCCACTACCGGATAACACGCCTCAAGGCCAGAGCAGAACACCAGGTCAAGGGTATCCCCCCGCCCCCAATGAGTTGGGCAACTAACAACTTGGGACAAGTCCATGGTTGCCATGGCGGCCATGAATTCTTTCTCCGACCCCACAAGGTTGGTGTCGGCATGGACATTGAAGTCCCCCAGGGCCAAAGTACTAGAGGAGCCCAGCGCCACCACTGAGACCAGCTCCGCTAGAGTGGAGAGGGATGCTTCTGGGCAGGAGAGGCCCGGTACACCAGCAGCACCCCCAAATTGCTCCCAGCCAAATCAAACACCACATGGAGGGCCTCAATCCCAGGGATATCTGGAACTGGATACCTCCTAACTGACCACATCTCTTTAAAAATCATAGCTACACCACCTTCCCGGTCCTCGGCATGAGGGCTTGGTGAATGGGGTTGGTTTTGCACAAACATTTGTTATGGCTTTTATGCTGAAGCAATCTATTTGCAAATGATATTTTTTACTGGCTACCTAAAATGTTTAGAATAAAAGACATCCCTGCATATCAAATATTACTCCGACAGTTCATTATAAGCCAGTGGATAAGGTGTTGTACTTGGTCCTGGGGGAGTAGGATTCAAATTCCATCTTGACTATTGTTGGAGATAGGATTCTGGTTAGCCTTGGGCAAATCACTGCCTCTCAGCCTCATTTCCCCTCTCTGTAAAATGGGAATAACCGGGTTGTTGTGAGAGTGATTGTAAAATACTTTGAAACTAAAAGTGCAATCCAGCTAAAGGTGAAGTGCCATTAGTGTCTGTGCTGTTGACTGTGGATGTGTCGGATGTGACAGACAATATGACAAGTGTTACACTGGAAATAAGAAGGATTGACAGGCGCACAAGAGAAATCTGGTTACCACAACCCTATTCAAAACTGTAAAGGAATCAACCTCAGCAAGTGGTTTGCTCTGGTTGTAGAAGTGGCTAGGTAACTAGAAGGAACTATTCCTCATATAGATAGTGATGTGCGAATGCTCAGAAGGGCAGGGCTAACAATTACTATCTTGCAGCTAATCACACAGGGTGCAGCCACATAAGATGCTTTTGGCAGGCTGCCATGCCTTGGGTAGCCTTAACCCACTCTGGGCATCCAAATCATGTAATGCACTGAATTGTGTGGCTGGCAGCCACCAGCTGTTCCCCCCCATTGCGTGGCAAGCAGTTGACCCCTAGGCAATGCGTCCTCAGAAAAAGGCCGAGGACGTGTCACATAGCAGTCTTACCCAAAAAGGGTTAAGACTGCCCAAGGCATGGTAGCCTGTATGCCCAGACCCCTTCTACCCCATCATGTGGCAAGCACCATGATGGAGCTTTGAGCAGGATGGGCTTTTGCTCATCGCACGTGGCCACGTCACGGCCGCTGGCCGGGAGTGAGATTTTGGTCAGACTGGGGGAGAGAGATGGTGCATGACTGAGCTCCCACTCATGTGGTCAGTGCCTTGGCCCACCCTGGCCGTGGTGGGAGATCTGACAGCTGTCTGTGCAGGGGCAGCTGGTGGGTTCTGAGGTTGGAGGGGCAGTAAGGATGGCCGGCCCGTGGACTAGCTAGCCTAGGGGTGGAGCCAGGGCAATGGTGGACCAGTGGC
>QEPC01002298.1:4582350-4618528 GCA_003113815.1 Sphenodon punctatus | reverse complement strand
GGTCTATACTTACCGGCGGCTGCGGGGACGCCGCGGCCGCTGGTGCTGGGGGGTGGGCTCTTTTTTTAAACAAAAATCCAGGCTGGGCAGGGTGGGTGGGGGGTGTCCCCCCTTCCAGCTGCGCAGCCTGGACTCGGGGAGGGTTTTTTTTTTTTTTTACTTTTTTGGTGGGGCTTTGCTTACATTGCAGCCATTCATTTAAATGGCTGCAATGTAAAAAAATCCGGTACCCGGAATCCGGTAACCGGACCGGATTTACCGGGTTGAATCCGATAATGCCGGTACACCTAGTACCGGCATTATCGGATTCCGGATTTACCGATATTCCCACCCCTAGTGCCTGGAATCACCTTATATATGCTCTCTCGCTCAGTCTCCGCAGCAGGCAACCCCCACACTCTCATCACCACATGAGAGGAAAAGCCTGTGCAGAGACACTCTGAAGAAATTTAAAAATCAACAGTCACACAAGCACTCCCCACCCCCACTGTTCAACCAGCCAATCACGTCCACTCCACGCATGTCACACACACAACACATAGAGGCATGCTAATGCTCCCCCAACTCTGAGTCCACCACCCCTCCCCCCCAGGCGCCAAGGGCTATAGCCCCAATTACAACCTGCCATGTGGGTTTTGTGATCCATTACCCTCAATGAAAGCCTGCCCCCAGTGGCCGGCATGCATTGCCAGTACGTGTGCTGGACTGTACCCCTGACAGACTTGGGTGCGCGTTATTTAAAAGTTTGCCTTGCAGGGCTCCATCGGCTGTGTGTGGCTCTCTTGTGATTGTTTTCATTGGTGGTGCAGTGTAATCCCCCCCTTTCCCACAGCCCCGCCTCCCAGTCCCTTCCTTCATGCGATGTCCACCTCGGCTGCATTGAAATGATGATTGCAGATGCGCAGAGCCAAGCAACATGCTAGCACATGTGCAACCTGGAAGTTTGGAGCCCCGGTGCGGCTGAGACAGCTGTGCCGGGGCTCTGAACTCTACCGTAGTGCTGCCGGAAGCCTGGGTAACCCGGGATTTAAAGGTGAATTGCTCTCAGTTTGATTTGGGGTGTGGAGGAGGCCAGTAGGGCAGTGCCCCAGGCTCCCTAGGGCTGGCACCGCGCCTGGGTCTGTGTGCCAGACTGCCCCATGGGGGAGGGGTGTGTGTGAATGTCTGCCCCGTTCCCCATGCTGATCCCACAGTGTGCAGATGCACTTGCCCTCCACAGAGCCCCACAGGGACTGGATTCTCTTCAGCGTGTGTGGCTGCACCCATAATCTGATACGCTGAATGTATTAAGGTTACAATAGGTGTTTTTACACACACATTTCTCCTGGATGTTTGCTGTTACATCCTGAACTTTCTGTGTGTCTAAATCACTCACCCAGATCTTAAACATCTGGAAAACTTCTGTGTAGAACTTCTCCCAGAACTTTTGTGTGTAAAAAGTTCTCCTGGTAAACTGCTTGGCTCCAGGCAGCAGCTGTGGTCACTTGGTTTCCATGGCAGCCTGTCACATCTCAGCTGCGGCTACTTTAGGCTGCTTCAGGGCAGTGTTTTTGTGAAGAATGCATCCAGGAACTGCCTCAGGGCAGTGTGTGTGTGAAAAATGAATCCAGAACTTACTTGTGAACTTGCAAACTGAGAAGTTTGAAAGATCCAGAACTTTAACGTATGTGTAAAAATACCCATTATCCCATATTCCTTATCCCAGGGGGCTGTACTCCTTATGGTAACATACAAACAAGGCATATAAGTTTTTAATATCTGAAGGCAATTCAAAGCAAGGATATCTTTTAGGATATTCTTGAAATTCTTGTTTCAGTAGCATTCCTGTCCAGCACACAAGACATTACTATGATGAACAGCAATCTCCCTTTTTTATTCCTTGGTAAGAACTATTAATCATCAAGATTCAGATCTTTGGGTTTTTCTCGAGGTAGCCAATAGAAGCCCAGTACTTAATATATTAATTTTCTAAAGAGTTTAATTTTAAGTTCTTGAGATTTTACAATTCATTTTATTTTTATTTTAGAGCTACATAAAATCAGAGCTACATCACATATTTATATGATCTAGTAAATGATAATTTAATTTTTAATGCATTCCTATTTTCTTTTCTTGTTACATGATAACTGAGACCAGCTTTACCAGTTTATTGACCTGTTTAACCACATATATATTCTCCATTTCTTTAGCACCCAGGATTATACTTTTCTGTTGCATTTTTAAACCCTACGATTTTTCTCTTTATTATTATCAAACTTTTGAAACTCAGATATGAAACCAAATTATGAAATGTCTGAGTTTATTTATGTATTTGGTTATCAGTGCCATCTGGAGTAAGCAGAAGATTGAAAGAGAATGTAAAATTTAATGCAAACAAATTCTATTCTGCATGTGTTGATACATAGTCTGGTTTCTTCTCATAAGGAAGGATCCATGAAAGATCCTGAACCCACTGAAGTCAGTAGTAGCTCAGCTCTGTAATTGTCTGACCTCAGCAGAACCAGCGTTTTACTACATAAAGATCCTGACTTTTGATCAATTTGCCATGGGAATCCATTATTTATGTGCACTTTTATTAGAGCTAGTCAGCATTTTTTTGACAAGAAACCTCCTTTCAGATGAAAAATGTGGTTTTCATTGATAAAAATTACAGAAAAGCTTCACTTTTTCAGAAATGTTTTGATTGATTGAACCACAATTTGTTGAAATTGATCAACTATTGTCAACTTACATTAAAAACATTGATACATTATATTCTGCAGGAAACTTTGAATTAAGATGGAAAAAGTTTTGTCATTTTTCATCGGATGNCCTAGTACCGGCATTATCGGATTCCGGATTTACCGGTATTCCCACCCCTAGTGCCTGGAATCACCTTATATATGCTCTCTCGCTCAGTCTCCGCAGCAGGCAACCCCCACACTCTCATCACCACATGAGAGGAAAAGCCTGTGCAGAGACACTCTGAAGAAATTTAAAAATCAACAGTCACACAAGCACTCCCCACCCCCACTGTTCAACCAGCCAATCACGTCCACTCCACGCATGTCACACACACAACACATAGAGGCATGCTAATGCTCCCCCAACTCTGAGTCCACCACCCCTCCCCCCCAGGCGCCAAGGGCTATAGCCCCAATTACAACCTGCCATGTGGGTTTTGTGATCCATTACCCTCAATGAAAGCCTGCCCCCAGTGGCCGGCATGCATTGCCAGTACGTGTGCTGGACTGTACCCCTGACAGACTTGGGTGCGCGTTATTTAAAAGTTTGCCTTGCAGGGCTCCATCGGCTGTGTGTGGCTCTCTTGTGATTGTTTTCATTGGTGGTGCAGTGTAATCCCCCCCTATCCCACAGCCCCGCCTCCCAGTCCCTTCCTTCATGCGATGTCCACCTCGGCTGCATTGAAATGATGATTGCAGATGCGCAGAGCCAAGCAACATGCTAGCACATGTGCAACCTGGAAGTTTGGAGCCCCGGTGCGGCTGAGACAGCTGTGCCGGGGCTCTGAACTCGACCGTAGTGCTGCCGGAAGCCTGGGAAACCCGGGATTTAAAGGTGAATTGCTCTCAGTTTGATTTGGGGTGTGGAGGAGGCCAGTAGGGCAGTGCCCCAGGCTCCCTAGGGCTGGCACCGCGCCTGGGTCTGTGTGCCAGACTGCCCCATGGGGGAGGGGTGTGTGTGAATGTCTGCCCCGCTCCCCATGCTGATCCCACAGTGTGCAGATGCACTTGCCCTCCACAGAGCCCCACAGGGACTGGATTCTCTTCAGCGTGTGTGGCTGCACCCATAATCTGATACGCTGAATGTATTAAGGTTACAATAGGTGTTTTTACACACACATTTCTCCTGGATGTTTGCTGTTACATCCTGAACTTTCTGTGTGTCTAAATCACTCACCCAGATCTTAAACATCTGGAAAACTTCTGTGTAGAACTTCTCCCAGAACTTTTGTGTGTAAAAAGTTCTCCTGGTAAACTGCTTGGCTCCAGGCAGCAGCTGTGGTCACTTGGTTTCCATGGCAGCCTGTCACATCTCAGCTGCGGCTACTTTAGGCTGCTTCAGGGCAGTGTTTTTGTGAAGAATGCATCCAGGAACTGCCTCAGGGCAGTGTGTGTGTGAAAAATGAATCCAGAACTTACTTGTGAACTTGCAAACTGAGAAGTTTGAAAGATCCAGAACTTTAACGTATGTGTAAAAATACCCATTATCCCATATTCCTTATCCCAGGGGGCTGTACTCCTTATGGTAACATACAAACAAGGCATATAAGTTTTTAATATCTGAAGGCAATTCAAAGCAAGGATATCTTTTAGGATATTCTTTAAATTCTTGTTTCAGTAGCATTCCTGTCCAGCACACAAGACATTACTATGATGAACAGCAATCTCCCTTTTTTATTCCTTGGTAAGAACTATTAATCATCAAGATTCAGATCTTTGGGTTTTTCTCGAGGTAGCCAATAGAAGCCCAGTACTTAATATATTAATTTTCTAAAGAGTTTAATTTTAAGTTCTTGAGATTTTACAATTCATTTTATTTTTATTTTAGAGCTACATAAAATCAGAGCTACATCACATATTTATATGATCTAGTAAATGATAATTTAATTTTTAATGCATTCCTATTTTCTTTTCTTGTTACATGATAACTGAGACCAGCTTTACCAGTTTATTGACCTGTTTAACCACATATATATTCTCCATTTCTTTAGCACCCAGGATTATACTTTTCTGTTGCATTTTTAAACCCTACGATTTTTCTCTTTATTATTATCAAACTTTTGAAACTCAGATATGAAACCAAATTATGAAATGTCTGAGTTTATTTATGTATTTGGTTATCAGTGCCATCTGGAGTAAGCATAAGATTGAAAGAGAATGTAAAATTTAATGCAAACAAATTCTATTCTGCATGTGTTGATACATAGTCTGGTTTCTTCTCATAAGGAAGGATCCATGAAAGATCCTGAACCCTCTGAAGTCAGTAGTAGCTCAGCTCTGTAATTGTCTGACCTCAGCAGAACCAGCGTTTTACTACATAAAGATCCTGACTTTTGATCAATTTGCCATGGGAATCCATTATTTATGTGCACTTTTATTAGAGCTAGTCAGCATTTTTTTGACAAGAAACCTCCTTTCAGATGAAAAATGTGGTTTTCATTGATAAAAATTACAGAAAAGCTTCACTTTTTCAGAAATGTTTTGATTGATTGAACCACAATTTGTTGAAATTGATCAACTATTGTCAACTTACATTAAAAACATTGATACATTATATTCTGCAGGAAACTTTGAATTAAGATGGAAAAAGTTTTGTCATTTTTCATCGGATGAAAACCTAGTTTTCCTGCCAGCCTTTTATTTGGCATTGTTGTCAACCAACAACTGGAGCAATTTTGAATATTTTTGTATTGTTGGCAGGAAGGGAGACTGAACTCAATGCTGGCTAATTATAAAGCTAAACTAAATGTAAACATTGTGACGCACAGGAGGTCAGTAGAGAGCATTATGTGGAAACATTCTGAAAACAGGAGCATGTGCTAGTTTACCACTTAGCCCTAATTCAAAGAGAGTGAGGCCGCATTCCCATCTGCGGTGGAGAAACCCACAAGGGAAGACGCAGCAGCGGGGAGGAGCCAGGGAGCAGAAGAAGACTGGTGGTAACTGCTACCATGGTTTGGAGCAAGGTTTCTACTGTCTGTGTGGAAAAGTCCCTTTAGCCCTTCATCTACTAGACTACTGAAGGATATTTCTCCCTCCAAGAAGGGTTGACTCCATCATGTCATCCTGTCCTAGGATCACATCACCCCCTATCAATAGCAGGGTGGAGGCCACAAGAATAATTTCCTTACAACAATTTCAGATATAGGTTGGCTCAACCACAGTAGTTCCAGGTCACAAGTATTTTGCTTGTGACCCCATTTTGAAACTTAAATATAGATCCTGTAACTCCAGACAGCAGCAAAATATAGAAAATATCAATCAGGATCACGACCCTAACCACAAAGATGCGAGTCTTGCCTATGACTGATTTGCACCCGACAGTGAACACACTCTGCCAGTTGGCAATCCTCCAACTGAGAGAAGTGCTCCCATACTGGGAGGACTGACCTGCAGGACACTCCTCCCACCTTCCTACAGGTAGGGACTGCTGCCTTCTTCCCTGAGGGGGTGGCAAGAGGAGGAGAAGGAGAACAACATGGAGGAGGAGGAGCAGGGATACCCACATGACTTCCCTCACTCCTCAGATCATTCACCAAAGAGCTATCAGACCCCATGCTGCTGCTGCTGCCAGGAGAGGCCCATGGAACAGGCTAAATAATGCTGCTACCAGTTGATGAAGGGCTAAATAAAGGCCTGCTTGGGGCACTGCAGACAAGGAAGATGTGCCCAAACTCCCCATGAAGAATGCCCACCGTGATGGTCTGGGGGGGGGCAGAGGAGCCTGCCTATGAGGAGGGGTGGACCCGCCAGTATCACCCCCCAAAACCAGCACCAGTAATAGGCAGGGTGCTGCCAGTACTACCTCCGCTACCCAGTGTGCATTTGAAAAGGGTGCACAATTGCCTTCTCTTCCCCTGCCCTCCAGTACCACTAATTTCCTTGCTCCACCACTTGCCATAAAACCGGCTGCTACATCTCTCCCGCTCCCCCCAAAACCATTGCTACTGCATAGAGGGGAATGCTGATTGCCTTATGTTTTTGCCCTTGCCTTGGCTGCCCCAGGGCCAGAAACAACTGCCCTTCCGGTTCTCATAATAATGATCTATATACATCTATGATGCAATAGATATATAGTAGATGAGTAGGTGTGTGTGTGTGTGTGTGTGTGTGTGTGTGTGTGTGTGTGTAATTATATTTATCATAAATACTATATATTATAGAATTTTATATATTAGGGTTAAATATGTATATTTAAGAACATAAGTAGTGCCATACTGAGTCAGACCAATGGTCCATCAAGCCCAGCATCCTGTCCTCCAACAGTGGCCAATCTCGATCGCATGGGAGAAGAACCAATAGTCACAGTGGGCAATCTATTCCCCGTTGTTCACTCCCAGCTCCCGACAGTAAGAAGTTCATCCGTAAGCTACTTGGTTAATAGCCATTAATGGACCTACTCTCTAAGAACATATTGAGGCCTTTTTAAAACCTGACTATACTACTGGCCTTGACAACGTCCTCTGGTAACAAATTCCATAAGTTAAATATGCATTGAGTGAAAAAGTACTTTTTAAAATTGATTTTAAATCTGCCGGCAGCTAGTTTCATGGAGAGTCCCCTAGTTCTAGTACTATTTGAGAGAGTAAATAACTGTTCCCTATCTACTTATTCCACACCATTCAAGATGTTATAAACCTCTATCATGTCCCGTCTCAGTCTTCTCTAAGCGGAAGAGACCCAGCTTATCAAGACTCTCTTTGTATGGAAGCCGTTCCATACCCTTTATCATTCTCGTTGCCCTTCTCTGTACCTTTTCAAGTTCAGCTATGTCTTTTTTGAGATGGGGCAACCAGAACTGCGCACAATATTCCAGGTGTGGTCGCACAATTGATTTGTATAGAATCATTATGACATCTTCAGTTTTATTCTCTATCCCTTTGCAAATAACTCCTAACGTCCTGTTTGCTTTTTTGACTGCTGTTGCACACTGGGCTGAGGATTTCAGTGTATTGTCCACAATTACTCCCAGATCCTTTTCCCGAGTGGTAACTCTTAGCTTAATACCCAGCATTGTGTACGCATGGTTTGGATTACTTTTCCCTACGTGCATCACTTTGCACTTGTCCACATTAAATATCATCAGCCATTTAGATGTCCAGTCAGTCTCGTAAGATCCTTTTGCAGTTCTTCACAGTCTGCTCGTGCTTTAACTACATTGAATAACTTGGTGTCATCTGCAAATTTGATCACCTCACTCTTAATGCCCTTTTCAAGATAATTAATGAATACATTAAACAGCACCGGTCCCAATACATATCCCTGGCTGGGGCACACCCCTTTTTATATCTCTCAATTGTGAAAACTGACCATCCAGTCCTACTCTTTGCTTCCTATCCTGTAACCAGTTGCCGATTCATAGTAAGACACTACCTCCTATCCCAAGACTTTTTAATTTTCTCAAGAGTCTTTTATGTGGGACCTTATCAAATGCTTTCTGGAAATCCAGGTACACTATATCTACTGGGTCTCACTTATCCACCTGCTTATTTACACCCTCAAAGAATTCCAACAGATTAGTGAGGCATGACTTATCTTTGCTAAATCCATGTTGACTTGTACCCATTAAGCCATATTTATCAACATGCCCAGCGATTCTGTTCTTAATGATAGTTTCCACCATTTCCCCAGGCACAGTTGTCAAGTTTCCTGGTCTGTAGATTCCAAGCTCACCTCTGGATCCCTTTTTAAATATTGGGGTTACATTTGCCACCCTTCAGTCCTCAAGAACAGTGGCAGATTTTAGCAATAGGTTACATATTACTAATAGTAGGTCTGCAATTTCATATTTGAGTTCCTTCAGAACTCTGGTATGAATACCATCTGGTCCTGGTGATTTGTTAGTATTTAGTTTTTAAATTTACTCTAGAACCTCCTTCAGAGTCATGTTGATTTGTGACAGGTCTTCCAATTCATCACCTACGAAGTAAAGTTATATATGTGATATGTTTTATGTATACAGTATATATATAATATTGTATATATTGTATATATATAAAACTCAGTATGTATATATAATTCAGTGACACAAGTCACACACTGTGGGTGTTTTCAGATGTGATGGGGCGGCTTTGCCCCATCCCAAAATACAACCCAGAGATTCCCCGCCGGGATCACCCAGGCACGGCAAACAGACGTGCCAGGGATCCCGGTGGGGAATCAGGGAGGGGGTGGGGCCGCACGGTGCAATGTGCGGCTGCACGGCCCTGCCCCCTCCACGCTGCCTTGCCACCCGCCCTCTGGGGAGACGGGTGGGTGGCGAGGCCAATGCCACCACAGCGTCTGGCCGAGTTCACCATGACCCAGATTCCACTGGAGATTCCGGGCCGTGATAGCCGACCAGACGTTACTTTTTTTAATGACCGCCTGGAATCACTTTCACCATGCTTCAGCTGATTTTTGCACCGGTAGCCCGGGAAGCGTGGTTGAAATTAACCCCATGTGGGTATTCAGTGTGGCAAACATCTGGCGGCCGCTGAACAGACGTGCAGGGCACAGTGACCACATGTAGGTATTCAGCGTGGTTCACTGTGATCTCGTTACATCTTAAAATACCCATAGACACATAAAGGGGAAACAAAGACAATTGAAAAATCAAAAAGCAGACAACACTGGCTGTAAAAAAAGTCTGAGACACAGAAAGACAGACAGATCACAAAGGAAAAGGAGGATGGATAGAGATAAGTAGCCAATCTTTCTCTTTCTCTAGTATTAGTCTGCCCATGGGGCACTCTCTGCAAGTTGTCACACCTTTTTACTTGGGGTGCTTCCAAGTGACCAGTGTCTGCCTGCCTGCCTGCCATTTTCTCTACCTCATATGGTTTCAGACCATTTGGGACACTTCTGCACTTTGACACCATGTCACACTTTGGGGAGCCAGTGACAAAGCCTGTGCCAGTGCCTGTTGCCGTTCCTCTGCATACCTCCTGCTGTTGCTGCCCGAATGTATGTCTCTCTCTCTCTCATACATCCTTCCCCCCTGGGGTACTTTCTGCAAGTTGATGCCCTGACACAATTTGGGGTGCAAATACTTCCTCCTGGGGTGATCTCTGCAAGTTGATACCTGCCGCACTTTAGAGGCCTTAACTGAGACTTGAGCCTCATTGTGGATTATTAACATATTATAGTTGAATGGAGTTAATCCAGAGCCAGAGTAAAAGATTTACCCCATGTTTACATTGTCTGGCTCTAGTGGGAAAGCTCATCCCCTGGTGTGTATCAGCCTAGGTGCATCAGTGCTATTCTTTTTTGTACTACCAAAGGATTTGGTGATCGTCTTTAAAACAAACCATTTTAAAAGAAGATGACTTGTGTATTGTCTCCATGGGCTCAAGAGCCAGTGATAGTGCTCTGGTCTCCAGTTGTAGTTGTTAAAATAGAAGGCAGGAGGCTAGAGTGAACAGACATAAAAGACTCTTCTGGAGGCAATATTTAGCAAGATTGTCTCATAGTTGAGCAGTAGCTAGGGTAGCAAAATGTCCTGGCTTTGGTTGAATTTCCCATTTTGGGGGGTGGGGCTGGAAAAGCGTCCCATAGTTTTCCTCCAGAACTGTAAAAATCCTGTCCCTGCTGCTGTGCATTTCTGAAACAGGTATAGCTCACCCTGCTACCGTGTTCTGTAGCACATGCTAGAGGGCCCTGGAACACTGTTTGAAAGAGCACATTTGTGGAGAGGAGAAAGGAAAAAGCAAAATCCACTTTCCTGCCTAATGCTAGAATTCAGGTGCATATCGCCTGGGAAGCCTGAGGCTTTAGCTCATGACAAGTGAACCATAGATGCATGGCAAAGGCAGATGCTGTACAACCAGTGCATGGCTCATATGTGCATACAGATTCTGTCTTGTCCTATAATATCAATCACCAGCTTAGTGAAAGAGCTTGACAGACATCAGTGCTGGATGCAGTATTACATGAGATTCTTATCATTTCATGGCTGTTCCCAAATCCAGGCATACTACATAGTAGCAGGCAAGTGAGTGTTCCTTGCCCATTGTTAAATATTGATCGTTACTCTGACCCTAAAAAAGTATAGATTCTCAGCTGTTATAAATTAATGACAGGAGTACAGAATGCAGTGGAGCTGGGCTGAGTGACACAATGGCAGGATCTGGAGTATTTTTCTCTGCCACCCTAATGGCAGCCAGAGAGACTCTCAACTTAGTTAGAATGGCACCACAAGGCTAATTTACACACCACCCAACCCTGCATGTTCTATTGATTTCTTCTGCTGAACTTTCTCATGCTAGAATGTAAAGTGGGGATTAGAGGGATTCAGACGCTTAGTCTTTTGATACTGTGTAGGTGATTTCAGAGAACTTGGTACAGTCCACTTAGAAAGTCTATGCCTTCTTGTTTTATCAAAGCTCAAGGAGCAAAATTAAGGGGAGAATGCAATGAAAACAGAAACATTGAAGTATTAAGAGTGGGATGGATTAATGTAATGTAACCTACAGCCAAATACGTTTTCACACTGAACATCCTTGTAAATACTTGTATTCACCCAGCCAAATTTGCTATTGAGTGGACTATGACAAGGCAAATCTCAACATTTTGAGTACTTTATTTCATTTATTTCATTTATTTACTCCCAAATTTATATCCCACCCCTCCAGCTAAAGCAGCTCGGGGTGACTAACAAATTATAAAACCACAATAAAAGTCATAAACAAATAATAAATAAATATAAAAATAAATAATAAAATTAATCATTTGCAGGAGGCATAAAAAACCCAAACCCCTTCCACCTTAACCCAGTCTCCCCATCCCTCACCCATCTCCCTCACCAAAAGCTTGGTGGAACAGCCAGATCTTACATTGTTGTCGAAAAGAGGTGAGGTCAGGGCCACCTGGGCCTCCGCTGGGAGGGAGTTCCACAGCCTCAGTGCGCCCACCGAGTACGCACTCTCCATAGTTGCCCCCGGGATACCCTAAGGTCTTTCATTAAAGGCACCCCTGGCTGACCGCAGGGGTCAATCCAGAGCCTGGGGAGTGAGATAGATGGGGCCCAGGCCATTTAGGACTTTATAGGTAAGCACCAACACCTTAAATCAGGCCTGGAAGACTATAGGCAGCCAGTGCAGAGAACGGAGAGCTGGTGTAATGTGCTCCGTTCTCTGCACTGGCTGCCTATAGTCTTCCAGGTGTGATTTAAGGTGTTGGTGCTTACCTATAAAGTCCTAAATGGCCTGGGCCCCATCTATCTCACTTTCCAGGCTCTGGATTGACCCCTGCAGTCAGCCAGGGGTGCCCTTAATGAAAGTCCTTAGGGTATCCCAGGGGCAACTTGTCCCCATAAGGCAGGGGTGGGGAACCTCAGGCCTGGGGGCCAAATGCGGCCCTCAGGAAGTTTTTATGTGGCCCTTTTCCAGTACCTGGATCTGGCCCTTAGATCCATTATCTACCCCAAAGCACTGAAAAACTGAGCTCAGGATAATGGAGCAGAGAGGAGGGCATGCACACAAGGGTAGGGGACAGATCCACAGCACAGATCCATAATCTGGGCCCTCCTTTTCTTGAATAAACCCATTAAGCACCCCCACCCTCAACATCTATTTGGCTCTCGGAGCTTGCAACAATATTCAGTGTGGCCCCCAGGACAGAAAAGTTTCCCCACCCCTGCCGTAAGGAGACAGGCCACTGCATTCTGCACCAGCTGCAGTCTATGAAACATCATTGTAGGTAGCCCCACATAGAGCATGTTACAATAGTCCAGTCTTGAGGTGACGAAAACATGGATGATAGTAGCCAGGTTGGAGTCTGAAACAAACAGCCAATGCTGCCAAACCAGATGTAACTGGCGAAAAGCACTCCTCACCATGGCCTCCACCTAGACATCCAGGCAGAGCTGGGGATCGAGGGGCACTCCCAGACTATGAAGCAGGGGAACCAGGGGAGGGGGCAATCCCATCAGTAATGAGGGACGCCAACCCTGCCACCTTCCCCACTAGCATCACCTCTGTCTTGTCAGGATTCAGCTTCAGTCGGCTCGCCCTTATCCAATCCCCCACATCTGCCAGACACTGGGTAAGCACCGAGCCTGCCGAGTCTGGGTTGGATGAAAACAAGAGGTAGAGTTGGGTGTCATCAGTATATTGATGACACTGAATGCCAAACCTTCTCATGACTTTGCCCAGCAGCTTCATACACATATTGAACAGGAGAGGGGACAGAATAGAACCTTGTGGAACTCCACACGAGAGGCCTTAGGGAGATGAAAAATGATCCCCGAGTACCAGTCGCTGAGTACTTTTAGCCAGGAAAGAGCAGAACCATTCAAGAACCTTCCTGCCCACCCCAGAACGGTCTCACAAGTGAGTCAACAACATCTCATGGTCAATGGTATCAAAAGCAGCTAACAGATCTAACAGAATCAGCAGTGTCAAATGACCCTGATCCAATTCATAGTGGAAGACATTGACCAAAGTCACAAGTGCAGTCTCAGTGCCATAATTTATTTTATTATTAAAATGTATATGCCTCCCCCTTCTGCTATAAGCATCTTGGGATGGCTAAGAACATTAAAAAATATATAACTAAGATACAATTAAAATAACATAAAATCCCCAGATTAAAAGAACCCAAACCCTCCCATACCCAACACACCCACCCCATCTCCCTCAGTAAAGGCCTGGTGGAACAGCCAGGTCTTACACGGTCTACAGAAATAGGGGAGATCAGTGTTCAAGTGGACCTCCAATGGGAGGGAGTTCCACAGCTATAGCACAGCCACAGAAAACGCCCTCCTCATGGTTGAGACCTGGTAAACCCAGGGGACCTCTAGGAGGGCGCCCCGGCCAACTGTGGGGGCTGATCCAGAATCCGGAGGGTGAGGCAGTCCTGCAGGTAGGTGGGGCCCAGGCCATTTAGGGCTTTAAAGGTCAACACCAAAACCTTGGATTGGGCCCGGAAGACTATCAGCAGCCAGTGCATAGAGAAGCACCAGTGTAATGTGTCCGTGTCAGCCCGTCTCCTTCAGGAGATGGGCTGACACATTCTGCACCCGCTGCAGTCTCCAAACCAGCACCAAGGGTAGCCCACATAGAGTGTGTTACAGTAGTCCAGTTTCGAGGTAATACAAGCATGGACGATTGTGGCCAGGTCCGAGTCCGAGACATACAGCCTAAGCCAATGTACCAAGATGTAACTGGCGGAATGTCCCCTTTGCCACAGCTGCCACTTGGACATCCAGGTGGAGCTGAGGATCCAGGAGCATCCTCAGACTCCGGACCCGAGAAACTAGGGGAGGACGGACCTCATCAATGATGGAGGCCATCAATTCCCTGGTTTTCCCCACAAGCATCACCTCCGTCTTGTCAGGATTTAATTTCAGACAGCTCGCCCTCATCCAATCTCTGACAGACACTTGGTAAGCACCAAGACTGCTGGACCTGGGTCAGATGAAAATGAGAGATATAGCTGGGTGTCATCAGCATATTGATGACACCTTACACAAAACTCCCTGAGAACCTCCCCCAAAGGCTGAATATACACACTGAACAAGAGAGGGGATAAGATGGAACCCTGTGGGACCCCACATGTGAGGCCCCGGGGAGATAATGAAAAATCACCCGATACCACACGTTGGATTCTCCCAGCCAGGAAAGAGCAGAACCATTCAAGAACAGTCCGCTAATCCCTGCCCGGTCCTGCAGCCGAGTCACCAACAGCTCATGATCAATGGTATCAAATTCAGCCCAGAGATCTAACAGAATCAACAGGGTTGAATGACCCTGGTCCAACTCATGGGAGAGGTCATTGACCAAGGCCACAAGCGCAGTCTCCATGCCATAATCTGGATGAAATCCAGACTGCGAGGGATCAAGAAAATTGATCCGGTCCAGATGCCCCCAAAGCTGTTGAGCTACCACCCATTCAATAACCTTCCCCAAAAAGGGAAGGTTAGAGACTGGCTGATAAGACGCACTATGAGAGATCCAGAAAACCAATATGGTCCAGATGCTCCTGAAACTGCCGAGCCACAACCCATTCAATAACCTAACTCAATACTTAAATGATTAATTTGACTGTTTTTTAATTGTCAGAAGAAAATAGAAATAAATGTAGATTTTACCTGCATTTTTGCACTATTTAATACTTCAGAGAAGAAATAAGCCATGAAAACAATGAAACAAGGCAAGTGCAGCATTAATTTTTTTTCTCTGAAGTATTTCTCTCCATGAGCCTTAAACCTGCACTGCAGGTGGTTGGGTAGAGTGCAGCTGCTCCCTGATAATCAGCTGAGGAGTGGAAGAAGCAGCATAAATCCTGATGTGCATGTTTATCTCTACAGAAAAGTTAAAAAGTCTCCTTCCTGCAAAAGATCCCCCACTACCCTACCCTAAAAATTTGCACATAAGATGTGCAAAATTTGATCCATAAGATGGTATTCCATAAACAAGAATTGATCCTGCAGTCAATACATCAAAGGCTGTTAATAATTATTTAATTTTATTCATTCATTAATTCATTCATTCATATTTTTATGCTGCCCCCTCCTGTTTACACATCTTGGGGGGGCTAACAACATCATCAAAACACATAAAATTCCAAAATATAAAATATTAAAATAACGCAAGGAGAAAAAAACTCCTCCCCCCCCCCCCCCACACACACACACCCATCACCTGTCTCCCTTATCAAAGGCCTGGCAGAACAGCCAGGTTTTACACTGTCTACGGAAAGAGGGGAAGTCTAAGGCCAGGTGAACCTCCAATGGAAGGGAGTTCCACAGCCACGGTGCAGCCACCAAGTATGCCCTCTTCATAGTAGACACCCGGGGAACCTCTTGGAGAGCGCCTCTGACTGAATGCAGTGGCCAATCCAGGACCCGGGAAATGATAGCCCATACCAAGTGGATGTTTGCCTGTTCATTAGGTGTTTGCCCTCACCGGCCACATGGTCACCACCCACCAAACACGCAATCCCCAGCCATGGTGGGGACCCAGAGAATGCGGAGCTTGCCAGGTGGGCAAATGCTGGCTAATGTGCTCCCACATGTATGTGTGCTGTCAATTACATTGTGTGAAGACTCCTTGTATTCAAGACCTCCAGCACAATAGAGTCATGGGTGAAAACTTAGGATGTTCCATGGAGCAACCACTTTCTTCCCAGCTTGCTCTTACTGCCATGTATGTAACGTCTGCCTTAAAAGCCTCACATGCCATTTTCAAACATATACTGCTCCACATGGATCCCAAAACAAGGGTAATGGCTCACTAGAGCTAACTGGATTTTTTTTCCCCCAAAGTGCCTCCCCCTTCTGTTCTCACAGATGTTGTGCAGAACACATGCAGCAGTCATGAGCAGCAGAGCGGTCTCAAGCTAGAAATCAATTCTGGCCAAAATTGCCCACCAGTGCTGCTTCAGAAGACTAAAAATTCGCTCCACAACAGACCATGTGGCACTGAGCTGGAAAATACTGTTCCAGTGTGCGGGCAACACTGTAGGCCTTCATGAGTCATGGTTTCAGTCGGTAGTCAGAATCCCTGAGACAACTAGTGACATGAGAACTCCCTCAATGCATGCTTCAGTGTAGGCTCCAAAGTCTCCAGTGTACATATGGCCAAGAAGGGAGACTGGTGAGATGCAGGTGTCCTGGCTCATTCTGGACCACCCAGACAGCACATCCATGAAATGGGCCCCATGATCCACTACCACTTGAAGAACCATGGAGAAAAACCCCTTCCAGTTCAAATAGTCATGCTTGTTATGAGGAAGCCAGATTATAGCAATATGACTCCCTTTAATCACCCGTATACAGTTTGGGAACTCCAAACTGGCAGGTGTTGAAAGCCTGCCATTACTTACTCAGGGTCAACAAATTACATGACACAGTCCAGCAGCACATCCATGATTGTCGTGTAAACCTCCACTAGTATCATGCCAGCCATGGAGGTGCTAATGCCAAATTGCTGTGCAACAGAGTAGCAGGAGTGGTGAACTTCCATATTCTGCAGACCATGCACGAAGCTTTTGAACTGCATGAAGAAAGGGGACGATGCCTAGCTTGAATTGGCTTTGCATCATGTGTGAGATGCTATTGGCTACTATTGGCCATGTGTAAAACATTTACAAAGCTTCTATTGGCTGTATGCGCATTTGTGCACCTGCACTGCCATTCCAGATAGCAATTAAAACTACATAAACATTCCTGTGAGGTGGCATAAATAAGAATTACAGCAATTCACTTCTGAAAGAAAGATGTACCGCTTGTACGTTAATAAAAATTGAATGATCATTCACCAAAGTGTGAATTCCCACAAAATGTTGTGACAAGTACAAGAGAACACACAGCAACTCATTTAAAGTTTTTTTAAAGTTTTAGAAACAGGTATGTTTACTGTTTGTTAAAATGGAGGAACTCCTGGATGTCAAAATTAGGGGAGGGTGGGCAGGTGGTTGATCTTAAAAACAGGGAGCACATTCAAGGCAGTGAAGGTCAGTGTCCTAGGAATGTATGTGGGAGTAGAGATGAGACATGTGAAATGCTATCACCCATTGGTTAAAAGCTACTCATAATTATCTATTGAAAGTAACAGTTTTTACTTGCACTGAGCATGAGGGGTCATAATTCAACAGAAAGTTATCAGTGTGGGTTGTCTGCCTAGGAACACCAATGGCTTACAATAGTGTAGTGTAGTGGCTAAATGTGCAGTACATGGGCCAGGAAGGGGGGTCTGGTTCTAGTCTTGTCTCCAGAAACTCACTGGGTGACCTTGGGCCAGTCACAATATTCTCTCAGCCTAAACAACCTCACAGAGGGTATAAAAGGTGCATGTTTGACTAGCAGGTTTATGTGAAATGAGGGGGATTACAAATCCCAAAGAAGTCAAGAAACTGTGATTCTGCCTGCCACTACATTACTGTGAGCCATAGATGTGAGAAACCAGGCGGCAACATACAAAGCTTCATTATTTACTTTCTATATGAAATTTTACTCAAACTGCTCAATAAAGTCTTCTCTCAGCATTATGTGCATAACAAAAGGTTTGTTCCAGGCATCGGGTGCTTCCATTGCTGATATGAAGTCTAGGGGTGTGCACTAGGGACCCAATTCATATTTTGTAATTTTGTTATTAATTCATTATTATATCATTTGTAATTAATAATTTTGTTACATATAAATTAGTTATCATTATTAAATTTTATTTGTTCCCATTGATTTCTATGGATAATTGATTTATGGTTATAACTTCCTCATATGTTATCCCATTTTCTTGAGATTTTGACTGACTATACCCCTTATCTGAGGGATCATACCTGCTACATTTCATAAAAAGTATAGATCCTACAAGCATTTTAACTTTTGTGGTCATGATTTTATAAGCAATTTAATCATTTCATGGTTTGTACACACATTTCCAGACGTACTGTCTTTGTTTTTCATCCAATTTCAATGAGTTTTGGATAGGTTGTTCCCCCAACCCAAGGGATTATCCCTGCCAATTTCAGAAAGATTAGATAAAGGGTACCAATTTTATAAGCAATATCAGTGTAATGATTTTAACAGAATTTATATGGAAGACATAGGATATTTTCAAACATGTCAAAGTCATGCTTTGCCACACTTTGCCACACTTAACCCTCCCCCCCAGATTCACTGTCATGTCTGTTTGCAGGTATCCAGATGTTCATCACGTTTTACTCTGTTGGCACCCTGGGCCGCGGTAGCTCCAACCACAGATTGCGAGGTCAGAAAATTGGGAACAGCTGCCACATTCAGGAAAAAGCATGGTAAGGCACGCCATTATGTCAGTTCAGGCTCACCCAAGCTGTGGTCAGATAGCCCTGCCCAGAAGGGGAGTGAGCACGCAGAATGCGGTTGTATAGCAACAATGCAGCAATCCAACTGCAGCAGGCAATTTAAAGGCACCGCCAGCTCACAGGTGCAGCAGGCATCTGGGAGCCAGTCAGCCTTGAACCTGGAGTGGTCAGACACAGAGGCTCACATAACTCACATCAGCTGTTCCCCCGGAGAGCTCACAAAAGCCACCGTGGAGTTGCAGGCAGTGGACATGTGGTCGGGGTCTAAAAGGTAAATGACACCATGGGGGAGGGATGGGGAGCAGGACAAGGGGTCACAAGCTGGAGTAGAGGTCACTGATAGATAATGCTGAGAGAGAGCTAACAGTCCTACAATGTTCCATATCCACAGGTGTCCTGGAGGAGGAGGATGACTGGAGGACGAGAAACAGCAGGGAAGCTTCCCTTGAGGCCCGGGAAGTTAGGTATCAACAAGGCAATGAAGAGCAGAACAGGGAGGTCAGAAGCAGCCTAGGGAGATGGGAGTGGGGGATGGGTCTCCACAGGCCACACCACAGCCCTAATACCTGTAATCCCTTACACACAGGAGACCAAGGGCTCATGGGAGACTCGCCTCAGCCCAGAGAGCACCCCACCCCTGAAGCAGGTAGGCAATGGGAATGAAAGGGAACTGAGGCCATAGGGAGGTAGGCATGGATGTGCGGCTGTCTAGGCCATGGGGAGACACAGAGCCCTCACCGCACACCCACTGGTTGCACCTGCCAGCTAACCCAAAAGGGCTGGAGTAGCATGCCCCACACACAGGTCACCAAAGGTGGGAGGGCATGAGCCACATCTTCAGACTGACACCCAGGGACAGGCATAAGAGCACAGTGCACTGCACATAGTATAATGGGACAGAAGGGCCATACGATGGGACTGGGTACAGAACCCATGGCCTCTTGGAGCCCGGGAATGGGCCCACACTGGGAGGATATCCTCACCGACAGTACATCATATCTCTCACTCCACAGATCAGGAGTCTGGAGATGAGGCAGAGGGCCCAGCAGGACTGGTACTGGGTGCCCAGTGAATGTGAGACTATCATGCCTTGGTGTGTTGACGCAGAGAGGACCTAGCCGAGGATCTGCTATGGATGGGGACACACCAGGGGGAGGACATAAGGAGCAGTTTACCACCAACTGGCGCCATCGTCATGTTTGTTTTGCCGCCATGGACCATGGTGGCGGGTCTCACTTCCCTGAAGTGGTGGGGAGTCTCACTTCCCTGGCTACCGGACAACCCCGCAGTGAGGAAACAACCTTTCCCCGGATTGGGGCTAAGTGTGGTAGCCCCTTCCTCACATCATGTCTGAAAATTTTCTACCTGAGTGTATGTGTTACACAACTTTCAACGAGCAGTTGCCAATCCTAAATGCATTTTGGGTAACAATAATATTATTTTTGAAAAGTATATAACAGATATTTAACCACAAGATACATGGGGGAGGGAGGGGGATTTTAAAGGAATAACAGAACTTTGCCTGAAAACATTTATCATCCCTGACTGAACAGGACGACTCCAATTGAGCCTTTCAGCTGCAAATGTACTGTTTTAAAAAGCATTTGTATATTAAATACATTGTTTGTCTGGTAATGTGTGGTTGTTTTAAATCTTTGGAATAAACAATGTTTTATGACCTCCTGAAAAAAAGAAAAAGAAATGTATTAAAATAAACTTGTGGAAAATTAAATAAAATCAATGTGACTTAAATCACATTGAAAGAACTAGAGCAGCCTTGAGAACAGGAGCACAAAGAGAAATGTCCTCAGCACGGTTAAGTGTTCCTGTTCATTATTCTCTCCCAGCCTGATTTTGAAATGAGATTTGTCTCCCTCCCAGCCCATTCTCTTTTTCTCCTTGATCCCATGAAGTCATATCATGTGCCTGCTTACACCATCATTTGGTTGTCATGGAATCTTTTCTGGATGGAAAAACTTCAGCCTTGTGACTTCATAATCTAATAGGCCATTTGGAATCTGAGGTAGCAGACCTTGAAGAAACAATATAAGCAGAACACCTAGTGCAGTGGTTCTCAAACTGGAGGTTGGGCTCTCCAGGGAATGGGAGAACAGAAGCCATTTAGGGGGTGGGAAAGCAGGAAGCACTACAGCTGGCAAACACGTAACTTCACACTCTGACTGAATTAGGGAGAATCTCCAATATAATGGTGCAGAAAGAGAGAGAGAGAGAGAGAGAGAGAGAGAGGGTGGGGATGGGGAAGCAGAAAACAAGAGAGAGAGGAAGGAAGCAACAGTAGTGTAGGAAGAGAGAGGAGAGAGAGATAGCAAGGTATATACGTTTGTGTGTGTTGGAGGAGAGGCCTGAGCTACCACAAACAAGTGGAAGTGCGTGGTGGGGCCGGCAGGTTTAAAAAAGTTTGGGAACTACTGGCCTAGAGGATAAGGTGTGCACTTGGACCTTGGAGACCAGGAGTCAAATCCCTTCTTAGCCATGAATTTGTTGAGTGACATTGGAAAAGTCATTATCTCTCAGCTACAGTCTGTAAAATGGAAATAGTCATGACCTACCTCACAGGGTTGTTGTGAGATTTCCCCCTGGCACGCCAGTAATGGAAGCCATAGAGGAGGGGTTGTCATGCTCCCCTCAGAGAATGGGGCAAAGTTGAGGGGTTTGGCTGCACTCTTGATGCTGTAGAATGCTGCAGCAGCGAGCATTGATGGGGATGCGGCCAGAACGGGCAGAGAGAGAGCATCCCAGATGATGCAGCCCCGGCAACCGGGGAGCCTCCAATTGGAAGAGCATGGGCTCAGAAGCCCCGCCTCATTTGGGGGCAGGGTTCTTCCTCTGTGCGTCCTCGCCTCTGACAGCTATTCGCGGCGGTGAGGTAACGGAGGAAGCTGCGCCTCTTGGTCTCTCCTCTTGGCAAGCGGCCTACCGTCTGGTGTGAGATCAATCCCCTGAAATGGGGAAAACAAAAGCAAAGTCATGGAAAGTCTGCACCCTGGCAGCGAGGGGAGGGTCAGATACCAGGGCTGGGCCCCACGTGGAGCTAACAAGCTTGCCGGGGCTTGGAACAGCCAGTTCAGGGTCCAGCATAGTGGGAGGGGCAGGGGCTGTACTAGGCACCCTGCAGGACAGATTGGCTGGATGCAAGGCCCTAATGGGCCACATGGCCATGGGGCGAGAGCAGGCCACCCAACAATATCAGCCCTGCTGCCACTGGGCCTTGGTGATTCTTCCGGCACTGCATCACAGCCGGGCCCAGCTGGGTTCCCTGCAGTGCCGATTCCTTTGCAACAGTCATCAGTGGGAGGGGGCGGCCCTGCTGGGTGGCAAGGCTTGGGGGCTGGTGGGATTACATCCTCTACCCCTGTCGGATGCATCCCCTTCCAGGCCCCTCTTCAGGCAATGGGAAACAGCCCATCAGGCTGGCAGGGGTCTGTAGCCAGGGGGAACATGCTTCCCATTCAGGTGGGTGTGTGGCAAGACACCATGGAGTATCAGACAGTTCTACAGGGGGGTACCCCACCCCAAGGGCCTGGTACCCCCCCTCAGGGCTAGCACCTCCTCCGGAGCTGAGGAGAGGAGGGCAGTTAGTGATACCCCCGTCTAGATACAGGCTCGGGGGGGAAGGAGATGGACCAGCCATGTCTCAGACAATGGACACCCCCCACCCCACCCCACCTAGAGGGCAAGAGCCCAGTCCCGTGCTCTATGTGGAGGATCACAAGTGGGGGGGTGACCCCATAGCTCCCTTTCCAGGGCATACTGGGGAGGAGAATGTGCTAGGCCAGCCCCTACCCCCCCTAGTGGTGGGGGTGGCCAAGGCCAGGCCACTTTTGTTCCTCGCAGGGAAAATGGACACCAGCAAGAGGGTAAGAGCACCAGTAAGGCCAAGGCCAAGGACGAATTGGCATGAGGAGTGGTGGAGGCACTCCAAAGGCTTGCGGTACTAGAGAGAGGACTCCAGTCGATGGCCCAGGAGTATCACCCACAGGCCCTCAGGCCTGCTCCGGGATGCCAGGTCCCAGGTTATGGAGGTATGTGGGACCAAAATGGGGGTGCCTCCATGGCCAGGTAAATGTAGGCCCCACCACAAGCAGTGGGGGGGTTAGTGTCAGCAGGTGTAGTATGGGGGACCATTTGAGGGAGCAGCCAGAGCCAACTGCCAAGTTATATCGCACACTGGGGTGTGGGAATGGGTGCTGTTCCTTAGTTGGTTCTCCCCTTCACTGGTGCCAAGGGGGCCTATGTTTGGAGTACCAGCAACCCCTGGACAATGCGGGGCCTGAGTGGGGTACACACTGGTTTCCCCGTCATCCTCCCCTCTTCTGGTGCCGAGTTGTTCTATGGTAGGAAATACCGATACCCCCCGCCTATGGTGTAATGGGTCATAGGTGCCTGCCCCTGGCCAACATGGCCCACCGCCTGCTGCAATTGGGGGACGTTTGACATACAGGCCCCAAGCCACCCAGGTATGGTCAATGCAGCAGCAGGCACCTATCACCATGGCTGGTGCTTCAAGGCCTCCACCCCCATTGGGCGGCAGGTATGCAGATGTTTTGGCCCCCATTGGGGCCTACCTGCTGCATTCCACTAGGGAAAAAATATGGAAAAGGGAATATTTGGATATCGTCACCCTTCTGTTTACTGATCTCGTACCAGACCCAAGTAAAAAGGGGGACAGTAAAGACAAGGAGCACTTTAAGCGCCCCAAAGTTGACTGGAATTGGGTGAACTGGATGTTGGTTTATTCCATATATCAGGGTGTGATAGTCCAGGCGTACCCTGAACGAGCCTATGTGCTCATGACATATGCGAACATTGTCCGTTGTGCCTATGATACAGGCCCTTCCAGGGCCTGGCTTAGGTATGATGAGGCGTTCTGCCAAAGGCTGTCAAATACCCCAGGGCTGAAATGGGACACTCACGCCCCGGATTTGTAGTTGGACTCGATGAATGATGCTGCCAACGCGCTGAGAACTGATAGTGGTCATGTGTTAACCTGGGGGGGGGCACCCTCCAATGATCCCTTTCGGGGTGAGGGCCAGAGGTCCCAGACACAAGGGGGGAGTGTTTGTTGGGAATTTTCCCTATCCGGCAGGTATGGCTGCAGATTTCGACATGCATGCCCCATCTGCGGGGGAAATCACGCTGCAGCATCATGTACTAAAGGGCGGCAAGCCAGGGGGAAAGGGAGATATGGACAAGGAACCCCCGGAAAAGGGGGCCAAAGTTCCCTGTTGGGCAGGGATGTGGGGAAGGGCCCCAACTCCAGTCAGGGCTGAGCGGTTGGTGCGAGCTCTGGCAGCCCACCCGGACAGAAGGGAGGTGTTGTACATAGTTGACAGGTTTTGTCATGGTTTTAGGCTTCCAGTGGGGGAGGTGCAACAAGGAAAAATTGCCCCTATCCTCAAATGGGTATCAGGATTGGAATATGTGGTGGAAGCCAAGCTGAGCAAGGAGATCAGGGAAAGGAAAGTGGTTGGCCCCTTCTTAACACCACCATTGTTGGGCATGATCATATCCCCTTTAGGGGTAGTTCCCAAGAAAGCCCAAGGTGAATTTTGACTAATACACAATGTATCTTACCTTCGAGGCAGATCAGTCATCAACACTATCCCCAGGGGACTCATATCAGTACAGTACGTGCCGTTTGACACTGCAGTCCAAATGTGATATTAAATCGGCCTTCCGCCTCCTACTGGTCCACCCCAACAGCTTTCACCTATTGGGTTTTCATTTCCAAGGCCGTTTCTTTTTTGACCAGGCGATGCCCATGGGCTGTTCCATTTCATGCTCCGCATTTGAGCGGTTCAGCTCCATGGTAAAGTGGGTGGTTGGCCAACAGGTTCACAGAGGTGAAATCACGAAATATCTCAATGATTTCCTCTTTATTGGCAAGGCAGGCAGTTGGGACTGTGCTGTGCTGTGCTCATGGAGACTTTCCAAAAAGTGGCAGAGGAGTTGGGCATCCCCCTAGCCCCAGAGAATTAAATTATTTATTTATTTATTCATTCATTCACATTTATACCCCACCCCTCTTGAAACAGCTCAGGGTGGCTTACAGTCTCAACAAAATATTAATATACAACTAAAAAATATTTTAAAATACTCATAAAATTACAACAATTAAAACAGGACCAGGGAACATAATAATAATAAATAGATAATAAATAAGTGTGGAGGGGGATTAAAAAAGCCCTCCCCCCTCTCCCCCCCCTTCCCCAAAGGCCTGGACGAACAGCCAGGTTTTGCAAATTCGCTGGAATGTTAAAAGGCTTGGGGCCAGGTGAGCTTCCTCCGGGAGGGATTTTCAAATTTGTTGCTCGGCCACCGAGAATGCCCTCTCCATTGTGGCCCCCCGCTTAACACGGGGGACCTCCAAGAAGGCACCCCTGGCAGACTGAAGGAGCCTCTCTGGGGCGCAAAGGGTGAGGCGGTATGAAGAGACAAGACCATGAAGTTATAGATCAATACCAAAACCTTGAACCTGGCTCGGCTCAGTCTTGGCAACCAGTGCAGAGTCCGGAGCACAGGTGTTATGTGCTCCCGATGACCCATCCCCAAGAGGAGCTGGGCCACCACATTCTACACTAGCTGCAGCCTCCGCACCAGGAACAAGGGCAGCCCCACATAGAGCGCATTGCAGTAGTCCAGCCTTGAGGTGACGAAGGCATGGATAAGGGAGGCCAGGTCCGGGCCGGAGATATACGGATGCAGCCTCCACACCAGATACAACTGGCAGAAAAATGCCTTCTCCACTACCTCCACCTGTTGCTCCAGGTGGAGATCCACGTCCAGTATCACCCCCAGACTCCAAACCTGCTGAGCTATAGGAGGGCAACCCCCCCCAATCAGGGGGACTGACACCTCCCTCGCTCTCCCCACCAACATCACCTCCGTCTTATTGGGGTTGAGATTCAGTCTGCTATGCCACATCCATTCCGCCACGGCCTCCAGACACTGGGATAGCACCGAGACAGCAGGGTCTGGGTCAGTTGAAAAAGAGAGGTACAGCTGGGTATCATCAGCATATTGGTGACATCGCACCCCGAACCCTCTCACGACCTTCCCCAAGGGCTCCCCAACAGTGGAGACAGAATGGAACCCTTCGGAATGCCGCAGGATAAAGTGCGGGGGCAAGATTTCTCAGCCCCCACCACCACCCACTGGCTTCTCCCTGAAAGGAATGAGCGGAACCATTCAAGAACAGTCCCGTCCAGACCCGCCAGGTCACGCAGCCGTCTCAACAGCAGCCCATGGTCGACGGTGTCAAAAGAGGCCGAGAGATCTAGCAGGATGAAAATGTTGACCATCGTGCATCCATCTCCTGGCGAAGATCGTCGACCAAGGTCATCAACGCCGTCTCGGTGCCATAGCTGGGGCGGAACCCAGATTGAAAAGGGTCCAGGAAACCAATGCCATCTAGATGCGCCTGGAGCTGGATCGCCACCGCCCACTCGATAACCTTCCCTAAAAAGGGAAGGTTAGAGACAGGCACGGAAGGAGAGGGACAAGAGCTACGAATGATGGAGTAGCCACCACAATGTAATCAAAATATATCTTTTTTATGTGTGAAAAAACAAGTATATAAATCCAGTTGGGGAACCCCAAAACAGTACAAGCAAAACAATGTTCTCCTGAGTGATATAGTGTGATTAATGAAAACCTTGAACTGAACACAATAATAAATGTGTAATAACAGTGTGATACAGTGTACCTTTAATATGGACACATTGATAAAATGCAAGTTGTCTGTTGTGATGGACAGTCAAGTTGACCAATATTCTGTAAATAAAGACACAGTTCTATGATGTCCTGCTGTGATCAGGCATTCAGTTTGACCAAATAAAGATGGCCAATGTTGTATATGGAACCACAAATCTGTAGTATCTTGCTGTTATCAAGCTGTCAGCTTAGCCAAACGCGTTTCGGGAGTAAACAAGAGACCCCCCTTCTTCAGTGGCTTATGCTGCTATACTTCATATCTAAAGAGAAGGAAATCCCCCCCCCCAAAAAAACAAAAAAACAAAGCAGAATTGTGAAGCCAAGGCTGTGGACAATATACTAATACATTATAGGCAGGAAATGCCATATAGTGTTACAATATAACAATGGCCCCTCCAACCCACACAAACCTCCTCAATGTATAATCTACCAATCAATAGAGCAATACTATATAGATATCACAGTTTTCATGAATGGAGAGTCAGTAAGTAAAAGAAGTTTATTTGCAGGGCACTGCCCTTTAACAAATGACATAACAATGAATACAAAGTAAAATAACATACAACATACATCGAACCTGCTATTCGGGATCCGGATAGTAATTGAGAGCCAGCTTAGGCGTATTATCTTAGATCTATTCCTGCTATCATTCAATCTTTCAATCTTTTGCCAAAGCCCCCCCTAAATCCAAGGCACTTAAGGCAGAAAAGGAAAAAATGGGCGGCGGATGTTCCAGACAGCCACTCCAAATCTTGCCACTGCTCTAGAGTGTACTGGGGCGATAGGCCCGAGTAAACTCTGGGTGTCTTTGCGTAGCAGAAGAGGGTCCAAAAGAGGGCCCTTTAGGAATTTGGTTCTGGGGCCTATAAGAGCAGGGCAGTGGAAAAAGATATGTTCAGTTGTATCCACCGCCTTCAACTGGCATCGTGGGCATAGGCGCATAGTCCGTGGGATTTGCTTATATCGCCCCTCCATAATTGCTGAGGGGAACGTGTTGGTCCTCAGCCTAAGATATGCTATACGTTCTTTGACATCCTCCCAAACAAAAAGGTAATAAGGGTCAGAACACTGGGGGTTGGGAGGAGTATATGCGGGGGCTATCTTTTGAGCAAACAGAAGAGCCCCCTCCAATTGGATCGTTTGGTCCTGGATGCGTCTCTTTATCAGGGACTTTATAGCTACCCGTCCTAGGTTTGCAAGGGCTTCGGGGGAAAATCCCAGCAAGGCAACTTCTTGTTTTGTCTGGTGTAGTTTTCATGAATGTAGTATCCTGTGTTTGCAGTCAGGGGGCACCAGGACTCACTTTCTCCTCCTGAAACAGCATCATGTGACACTCCTTAGTCATATCCATCCAATATATCTCTGCTCTATTCCCACATAAGTCCTTTGCCACCCAACCAAGGATGATTGTCTCACCTGCACTCCAAATGTGCACATGTAGTTTGTGGCAATGTCTTTCTTTCTATATCCAACTCTATTCCTGCCAGGACTGTGTGTGTTATCCCCTTCTGCCTCTGGTTAAATAGGCTATCTTATGTCACATGATGCAGAAGGGCAATTACACATATCTGCATGTAGCATTCTAAACACCTGGGGATGCCTGATGAATTACGAGCTCAGATGCAAACTCTAAGGGCTGTTTGGCAGGGTCTATATCCTGCACTGCATGCACTCTCACCTCCCCATTCAGGCACCACTGCTCCCAGTCCACCATGGGAGGCTGCAGTGTTTTTGAAGAGAGCAGATAGCTCTCCATTATATTTAATAGAGGTGCTTAAATTTATTGTCTCATATTGCAGTGTTATTGAACCACCCCTGTCAGTTGTATAATGATCTAAAGCTAATCCACACACCCTCATTTATCTCCGTAATCCTGTGATTCCATGGTCCCAATCACTGCCATCAAGGAGTAAACTGCAACAACATGAATGTAGTGATATAAGGATAACATGTACAGAATAAACAATATGTAACCAACCGTACAATTTTAAGTGGAAAAAACGAAGCGCATTCAGTAATCTAGGCTCCAAAATATACTATTAAGCCCAAAAAATCACCAAAATCTCATGCCTCCCAGCTGAGAAGTTAGAAGGGTTAAAGGCCAAGGTGGAGACATGCGACTCTGGAGTAAAGGTGACAGTTAGGGAGTTGCAATCCTTAGGAGCCTTAACTTCGCTTGCAGGGTGGTAGCCCCGGGGTGAGCCTTTTTGTCCTGCCTTTACAGGAAGCTTCAGGGTAACCCACAGCCACATTACCACGTACGAGTCACCAGGGATATAAAGGATGACCTTAGGACCTAGACAGCGTTCCACTCAGAATTTAATGGGGTTAGTTTTTGGAGGAAAGATCTGCAGCTAGAGGCCGAGTTACAAGTGCACTCGGACGCAGCTGGCGGCTTGGGTTTTGGGATATACTTTAGGGGGAGATGGTGTGCTGCCCCATGGCCTCAGGAATGGACAGACCAAGGGATAAACCAGGATTTGACGTTCCTGGAGTTTTCCCCAATCGTAGTGGCTGTGCACCTCTGGGCAGCCCAATTTTTGAATCGCTCCATCCTTTTCTGGTGTGACAACATGGCTGTGGTACATATAATTAACTCTATGTCACTGAGATTATACAGGTTCATGGGGCTGGTGAGATAATTCATATTAATGTGCCTGAAACACAACATGATGTTTGTCACCAGGCATGTGCCAGGTACAAGCAACAGCATAACAGATGCCCTTTCTCATTTCCAGATGGAGCGCTTTCACTCCCTGGTGCCTGGAACCTGCTAAACACTGGATCCTCTGCCACTGGCAGGGTGGAGACTTGGATCCTAGAAGTATTCAACATCATACAGGGACCCCTGGATGTATGAACCCGTGCCACTTATGATCGGGCATTTAGGGAATTTCAGGATTTCTGAGCACATAGGGGTTGGTTGGTAACATTTCCAATCCCGGAAGCACAAATGTTCCAAGTCACCCTGTACTTGAGGCACAGGGGGGCGGCGGTGGGGACCATTGCAAGTAAGCTGTCCACCCTTAATTTCATGATCGCCTTGCTGGCTGCCCCCCCTCCCCCATGGAGGTTTCTTCGCCTGTAGGATCCTAGAAGGATGATCCTGAAAGAGGCCCAGACACCCGGGCCCCCATCACTCCCCACCTCCAGGTGAGGATCTGTAGTGTCCTCCCCCAGCTGTGCAGTGATCAGTACGAGGCTGCGCTGTTTTGGCCGGCATTTAAAATTGTTTTTTTATGGGCATTCAGAGTCAGCGAACTCGTGGCTGAGTTGGCCCATGATAATTCAGGCAGGGCACTCTCTGTGGGGGACATACAAATTTGGCAAAATACCCTGCAGATTAGGTTACGATGGTCAAAGACGGATCAGTGGCAGAGGGCAGATTATTTCACTAGGGGGGGAGGCTGTGAGCTGTGCCCAGTACTAGCCCACGAGGGGTATCTGCGAGCCCACCCGACGATTGTTGGACCCTTATTTTGTCACTCATCGGGGTCCCCCCTTACACGATATCAATTCACAGCCATTCTGCGAAGGTTTTTGGCCATCTTGGCATCCCTGCAGGGGAGTATGGGTCCCATTAATTTAGGATAGGAGTTGTGAGCTCTGCCGCTGTGGAAGGTTTGCCTGAGCATGAGATCAGGGTGTTAGGAAGGTGGAGATCCAGGGCCTACAGGAGATACAATCGAAACCTCCCCCAGTAATCAATTCCTTTCTTTGTGTTCATGCTCCCAGGTCCAACAAGGTTCCCCCAGAGAGCTACAATCTGAATAGTCGGACACAGTCTGGTGCACTGGGCTGGGAAGGCAGCCAGGCAGACCTGATGGGGAATCCAGTTGGGCCTCTCTGCCAGAGCCGTGATCCATTGGAAGGGTTGCAGTGGGATGCAGTGGCACCAACTACTACCTTGCCTCGGGGCGGAGGCAAGGGGACATCCGCCAGGCATGTTAGTCATTCACCTGGAGGAAAATGATCTGACGACGGTAAAAGGGGTCCAATTAATGATTGACATCAAAGGAGACATACTTGAAATTGAGAAGTTGTTTCCTGGGGTGGTAATTATATGGGCTGATCTTGTGGGCCAACTGAAGTGGGTGGGGGCAGAACAGCGCAGGAAAGTGGATAGAGCCCGACGCAATGTCACCAGAGATGTCGGGAAGTGGGTCACCGGTAGAGGGGGATTTGGGGTGAGCCATCTGGGCATCACATATCGCAACCCACAATTGTTTAGAGTGGAAGTGCATTTGTCCCCAGCTGGGAATGACAGTTAACTCGCCACGTTGATGGCGGAGTTGTTTAATTTTTTGGAGAGTTAACAGAGTAGAGGTGGGGGACGGGCCCATCTGAAGTAAATATCGGTGGTCCCTTAGTGGCGGGGGTCCAGTACTGGTATAGAGTTTAAATAGAAATTAAGTAGCAGTGCAGTCATCTCCTTAAGAGATATGGAGGCAACACCGGGCACATAGGCAGGGCACGGCCAGCGCCAGCGCCAGGGTTAGTGTCCTAAGGAAGGGTATTCTGTGACAGCGGGCAGGGACATGCACGATCCCCAAACTTGCAACCACCTAAAATCCTTACTCCTGTCCAGAAAGGACACTGTCCCCTTTGGGCCAAGGCCGCAGGCAGAGGACCAAAAGGGGAGACGATGAATGATGCTGGGGAATGGAATTGGAGGGCACATCCAGGCCATGACCCCTGGACCTTGTTGGTTTGACAGTTAAAGGTTGTAAGTACTGGACCCAAAATTGCTAAAGGCAATTTTCCCCCACCAGGTTAATTTGATTTGAGTAAAGAGTGCGGGTGTTAAAACCCATGAATTGTGTCCTTGTCTCATTCTGGATGCGCCGACAAAGATATGGATTGCAAACCACTTAGAACACTTAAAATATTATAATAATGATTAATTTAAAATGATAACATTTATCGGTGTTGGAAATTAGTCAAGAGCAGAAAATGTGATTGAGGAAGGAATGTGTGCTCTTGGTTTAATATCTGGTTCTGTCTAGATTCTTCAAAAGAATGCAATTTAGAACAGCCCATAGCTGCTCTAGTTTCTTCTGGATAGCACTTTGGCCCTAAGACATCTCTGGAATCAGTGCAGATTGCAAAGTGTCTCAGAGACATTTTGGCCTGTCTCAGCTTCAGGTGTACTGAACATATGGGTCAAATTCTACTTCTGTAAGATGAATCAGGCAGAGCAATACAAAGCTAAGAGTGTGAGTGTCATTCTGAACTCAATACTTCTCATCTGTGAAAACTGGGACACCTGCAAAACACCCCCTGACCCTACGTATCCAAAGAACTACCTCCCCGTTTATGCCCCTCATGGCCTCTAAGATCACATATGAGTACTCTCTGGCAAGTTCTATCATTGCTCCAGGTCTATGTGACCCAGGTATGCAGAAAGGCTTCACACAGAGTTTTGCATTTTGCTTATTATTTCATGTCACCACCATTGTGTAGTTTTTTGTTCTACATAAACTATGTGGCTTTTTTTTCATTTATTGTTTTTTTTCCCCATTGATCATGTAAGTGTGAAATTTAAATACTGGACCCATCCCCTGATGGCTGTGCCCCACCAACCTAAAAGACCAAGTCACCAACGGCAGGCACTTAGCTTCCTTTCCCAAGCAATGACTAAAAGGCTCTCCTTTGCAGGAGTGTGATCTCATGCAAACAGGTCTGTCTTTCAATTATCAAGACGTACAACACTTCCCAACTTGAACATATCCATACTACCATCAAGCTGCATCCCAAGAGTGTTTGCAATACTGAGCACCTCAATAAAGGGGATCCCTTTGAACAATATGATTTACAGATGAAGATTGCATGTTTGCATTCCATTATCACCCAGATGGATTTCATGCACACACCGACTCCTCTGAGCCCAGACCCAGATGTTTCTTGCTTCAAGACTCTCTGATAATGCAGAAAACAAATGAATAACCATTTGTCTCATTAACAGCACAGTTTATAAGTGCTGTACAGGAGGTAATTTGGATAAAGTTTGTGTAGTACAGAGTGTGGAGGAATTTTTATAAGGGACCCTATAAAATTAAGTTACACATAGCCAGAGTAAGGTAACATAAAATGGCAGACAGATGAATGCTGGGTAAAAACCATTCTTTGCAGAAGTGAGCTTTAGCCTGCTAGATAAATATAATCATTAGACTAGTTTGGGTTTTGGTTCACGCTACAAGGTCTGGGAAACAGTTTCATGCATGATAAACGTTGGACAGAGGGATGCCACTCCATTCTTCCTTTCAGCAGATAGGAGAAAACAGCCCTGCAGATGTTCTAGTTAATTGGCTTTGTTTAGGCACCTTACTTTATAAACAGTCTAGCTTATATTGTTTTGAGATTATGTTGCTGAGTATGTAAACAATTGCTGTAACCTTTTACCTTTGTATGATGTTGCTTTGAGTGACATGCCTGTATCTCTTTGCTTGAAGTGTAACCTATAAAATACCTATGTAATCTGCAATCCAGCAGCCCAGACTGTCTCCTTGCATGGATTCAGTTCTTCTCTCTCTCTCTGCGCTTTGAGATCAATAAAGAAACTCTGACAGATTTAACCAACATCAGTGTGTGAGTATAAAATATTCCTCGACAGTTTGGTGCATTGGCCGGGAAGGCTCTTAGCCCGGCTGGTTCCAGGGGGGGCTGCGGACCGTCTCTATCCCACCTTCAGGCATCAGATAAGGAAAGGGGCCTTTTTAAATCCCTATGGAGGTGGGTGAGGGGCTGCCTGTAGGCTCTGGAAGCTAGACCATTGGTCAGATGCCTTCTGAAACTGAGTGGGTCAGAACTGTCAGAGATTCTTAGTAGTGTAGTGTAGTTAATAAGTAGTGTAAGAAGACTAGTCAGTAAAAGTTCAGTGGATCCACAGAATCCTGCCAAGTGGGGATTCTAAATACATATGCAAAATCCGTGGGGGTTGGGAATCCTGCCAGGAGAGGGGGTTTCTAAATGCATATGTTCAATCCTGCTGAGAGGGGATTGGAAATCCTGCTGAGTGGGGATTTCAAATGTAGAGTATTTTATGTGATGTGAATGTGTTTCCCTGTGTATGTGACCACTAACGGAGTCTGGGACTAAGTTGAGTGTTGCATAGCAAGGCTGCCTTGAATTGGGATAGCTGCCCTGAATGGGGCTAATTACCTACCAGACAGGGTGGGTAATTTTGTGGATGTGCGCCTCTGTGGAATCCTGTGCTTGGTAGTGTGAGTGTGTTTTACTTCCCAGTTTTCAAACTGAGGGTTTGACTGAAAGTTGGTATGTCTGTGGGAGTGAATCAGCAGGAGTGTGTGTGTTGTTAATGAGCTCAGAGTTGCATTTAGACTGTGCTCTCTGTAGTTGATCATTAAAAACATGCCCTTGTGTGAAAATCCTCTGTGTGTGTGAAAGATGGGGGCCAGAGGGTCTAAGCAGCTCTCCACCCCGCCAAAAGGAAGTCCTGTGTGGTATATGTGTACACAGTATGGTCAAAATGCTTGTAAATTCTTGGATGTGTGAAATAGGTGTACCCAGGATTCCTATGAATTACAGTTTCCTTTTATTGGCTCTTATTCTCTGGAGAAAATTGATCATCTCTGAGGAGCTTTGAAGTCAAACAGCTGTAAGGTGTCTCTGACTCAGTGGGAGGCATTTTATGACTGTCATACTGAAACTTCTAAAAGAAAGCAAGAATCAAAGATTAGATCTTTTCTAGATTCTCAGGAGAAATTAAACACTCAATTGGCTAAGTATAAAGAAAAACATAGAACTGAGACTGTGCACACGCCTAGTGCCCCGGTTGCAGACTCAGTGTGTGTGCCTAGTGCTCTGTCTTGTGAATCTGTGGTTCCTTTGTATCCTCAATTTAAATCGCCTGAGGGCACAGATGAAGAAACTCCTGAGGATTTATTAGATTTTTGCAGCCCTGCATCTTTACCACCAGATCCTAACAATGCTGGGGTGCCACACCTGCAGCAGTCCCGGGGAGCTCAGGGAGCACAGTTGCTGCCTTTGCCAGAATCTGTGCAGGCAGTCCCCCTCCCTGATAGCACAGGCGGAGCTGATGCATCCGGCTCTGTACTCGAATCATTTTCAGTGGTGTCAGCTCCCTTGCAGGACAGGCTGGTATGTCACTGAATTGAGCTCAGCTGCTTTAGTTTTGTTTTAGGCTGCACGAGTTTTAATTGGTTTTCATCATGTGGATAACTTTGCTTAAGAATCCGCAGGTGTGTAGAGCAATTAAATAAGAAATGTTAAGAACCTCCAGTAACTCAATTTCAAAGAAAAGCATGCTGCTACCTTAGCCTGATCAGAAAACATTGATGTGGGGGAAAGAGGGAAACAGGAAAGTAAATTGTAGTACCACTATTGTGGCCAACTGGAATGTTGGAAAGCAGATGTCCAGTCCAATGTGGCCTATCGGAGCGAACATTTCACTCTTCCACCTCTTACTATTGCCCAGGTTAACAGTTTCTTTCCAGGCACCATCAGATTTTTTCTCTGCTTTATCTTGGGGCAGCTTGAGAAGCTGTAATTCCTTTCATTTTTGCAGTAAGCCAAGTTGGTCCCTTTTATTATAATTGTATTTTATAGTTTGTTAAGAATTCATAGCAAAGTGAGTGAAGCAGATCAAAACTGCAAGATATTGAAAATTAAGTTAACTCCTTGATGACTTCTGCCTAAAGGTTTTCAGTGCAAAGAAGGATATTGATCCAGATACTGGTACCCCTATTTTTGTCCTGAAACACTTGGAGGTGCCTGTTTACTGTGTTGCTCAAAATTTAGATTTACTGATTTTGTTGTTTGCTCCATTTTCTTTTGATTTTGTACTTTTTAGTACTCCTATAGTTTAATGTGAATTTAAGTGTGTCCTGTGCTGATGACATGGCTATTGGCTATGTAAAGTTGTGTTGTATGGTTGTGAGTTTGTTAATGTAATTAAGGAAGGTGATTTGAAGCAAACCAGGAGAAAATTCAAATCCTGATTATTCCATTCCTTCAGTGCACAGTTGGAATGGAATGATGTACTGCTATTACAATTGCCTTTATGTGTGTTTGTTGGTGGTTGTGTTTGTTTGTGTACCATGTATGCTGCTATAAAGAAGTATTTCCTGTGCCAAGAGTTGAAAGCACATGATTTGAAGGAATGCTTGCCTGGCTTTTGCACAGTTGGATCTGACAGACAGCTGCTGTCATTTTGAACTGTGTACCTCTCATATTAATTACAGAGTCCAGGCCTGATAAACAGACCCTAGACAGAGCCTGAACAAATTTAACCCTGAGAATTTTAGAAAGAGTTAAGTAGTAAAACCTGAGTGCATTTTAAGTACTGAAGGTAAAATATTGATGGTTGTCATCAACAGGTTTACAAATAAAATTAGAAGAACATCCATTTATCAAGAAAGTCAAAAAGAACTATTGTTGCCTATTTTAAAATTGGTCACCTGGAATTGCACCATGGATACGGACATAATATTAAAGCATGGCAGGAATAGATGCATAGGTCCCTTTTTGGGTCCTACTGCAGCCTTTCTGGATTTACAATCTATACACCTATATGTCCTGTCCAGAGGTGGCACTTCTACAGAACAGTGGAAAATAAATTGTGATTTTGGAATCATATCCCCAGGGCCAATGTTCAAGTGGGTATTGGATGTTCCAATAGGTTGGGAAGGAAAGAAATTACTTAGATCAAGAGACTGGTGGATCTATCAGTGGTTGGATCCAGGGTTACCCAGACAGATGGAGACATTTTATGTAGAGGCCCACAAAGTCTCTTGGGAGGAGGATCAAAGACAGAGATCAGATGGCCCTTGGACACATGTTTTTTGTATATAACTATTGGTTCCTGTCTCATGGTGTGATCCCTGGATGTGTACATTTGGCCCAGCAGACAAAAACTAAAATAATGTGGGCCCTTAGAAAAGAAGGGAATGTTGATGCCAATAATTACATATTGGAGC
>QEPC01002298.1:4566725-4582250 GCA_003113815.1 Sphenodon punctatus | reverse complement strand
AACATGTGCTAATATAGGCTACAATAATCCTTCTTGACATTCACCTGGCCAAGGAAGTGCAGGGAAAATATTGTTTTCAGTCTAATAGGTCTATGTGGGAAAATATGCACAAAAGGAAGGGGTCAAAGTAGGCTAACTACACATACACCATAAATTCAATGGGTATGTCGCTTTGAATGGATGTTCCTTCCGTGGCTATTTCCCTACCCCCTGAATTCCAGTTATTATGGACTTCACAGTATGCATTCCTCCTTGTCCTATATGACTGAACACATCGCCCTGACATTATTTGGACATTATTTCATTTGTGAAAACAAGGCCTATAAGAAATTACCCCCCTGGTGGGAGGGATCTTGTTTCATCAGAGCCATTGTCCCTGCCATTCGACATTTGCCTTCACTCCCTCCAGGAAAACTGAGAAATAAGAGGGAAATCACTGAGGCCCAAAGATATTAGGGTATCATAATACCTGCCATTGGAGTTGCTTTCTCTATACGAGAAATACAGCGCATGTCTGGGGTATTAGAAAAGGTTGCTAATGCCACATCCCTGGGCTTTAAACACATAGTCAATGAAATGGGTAATATCAGACAGATGGTTTGGGAAAACCAAAGCGCTCTAGAGTTTATCCTGGCCAGCAAAGGGGGTGTATGTGCTCTGATTGGAAAAGAATGCTGTGTTTACATCCCAGACAACTCTGGCTCCATTTTAGATCAAACTGCTCGAATTAAAGAAGCAGTGGCCCAGTTACATCAAACAGATCAATGGTCCCTCTGGACCTGGCTTGGAGGCTTAGGCTCCGAAATCTTTTATATTGTTTTGCTTGTTTTTATTGTTTTGTTTGGCTTATTTTTATGCATTCAATTATTCTTAATGCTTCTTAGATGTTGCTTGACTAGCACTACAAAACAACTATCACAAGGTTTGAATCAAAGGCAAAGTGCCCAGGTTTATAACATGTATGCGGATTTCCAAACTCAGCAAGTAGAGATTGATAACTTAATGTCCATAAGGGTTTAGAAAAAAAAAATAGATTGTTATGCCTCAATGGCAGAAAAGGAAGGGATTGTGGAGGAATTTTTATAAGGGATCCTATAGAATTAAGTTACACATAGTCAGAGTAAGGTAACATAAAATGGCAGACAGATGAATGCTGGGTAAAAACCATTCTTTGCAGAAGTGAGCTTTAGCCTGCTAGATAAATATAATCATTAGACTAGTTTGGGTTTTGGTTCACACTACAAGGTCTGGGAAACAGTTTCATGCATGATAAACGTTGGACAGAGGGACGCCACTCCGTTCTTCCTTTCAGCAGATAGGAGAAAACAGCCTTGCAGATGTTCTAGTTAATTGGCTTTGTTTAGGCACCTTACTTTATAAACAGTCTAGCTTATATTGTTTTGAGAATATGTTGCTGAGTATGTAAACAATTGCTGTACCTTTTACCTTTGTATGACGTTGCTTTGAGTGACATGCCTGTATCTCTTTGCTTGAAGTGTAAACCTATAAAATACCTATGTAATCTGCAATCCAGCAGACCAGGCTATCTCCTTGTATGGATTCAGTTCTGCTCTCTCTCTCTGAGCTTTGAGATCAATAAAGAAACTCTGACAGATTTAACCAACATCAGTGTGTGAGTATAAAATATTCCTCGACAAGAGAAACTTCTTTAAAGCTGATTTGTGGAACTGACTTCATTGGTGGAGTGGGGAATGGGGAAATAAGTCGCTTAGCTATAATTACAACATAGATGAAAAAAAGAAAAACAATTTGAGCGAGTCCACACATTTCTAAGGCAACATCATTTTACTAACTGTGCATTTAGAATTGACCACTTCAGACAGAACAGTACTTACTATCAATCTGAACAAGGCCAGAAGATAGCTTAATCTTCATTAACGCCTTCTTTTTGTTTGGACAGCACTCTGATATCTAATAGATGTTTCCTACATTATGATCCTATCTCTTTCTGACTCACAAACATTAGCAGGACAGGAGCCCATTCACTTTGTCTCTGTCTCTCAACAGCACAGAGTGGAAGCTGGGGGGAGGAACAGTCAAAGTTTAATGTATTATGGGCACAAAGCGAACAGAGCACTTTCCAATTGCATTGAGTGCGTGCACGCACGCACACACAGAGAAATATTAACCTTGTCTACATGCAGTAGAAGCCGGAGTGCCTTTTTGAAAGCTGAGTGTTCAAGGATTTTAAGATGAGCTAACTCAGTCAATTGTAAGTTTTAAAAAGTGAATCAAAGAGGAGCTGGAGAAGGGGGAGCGGCACTCAGACTCTGAGTGAATGTCAAACAGCCCTGTCACAACAGTCTGGTCCAGTTGGATGTCACTTTGCATGGGTAGGAGGCACATCCCACGCACGAGCAACTCCCCATCAGCTGTTTGGCGGATGGATGCGCATACCAAGCCGCCAATGGGAGGGACTCAGGAGTGCCCCCATTAGTTCTTTGTCACCTGACTGCATGCACTAAACAGCTGAAGGGGGGGGGGTGAGAGGAGCTCTGCCCATCAGCTGTTTATGTTGTTATTTATTTATTTATTTATTTATTTATATGCCGTCCTTCCCAAAAGTCTCAGGGTGGCTTGCAAACCATAAAAAAAAAATATGTGTACACTAAAATCACCCATTCCTCCCCTCAAACTCCCATTCTCCCCCACAGCCATACCCAGAAACCCAACCAAGCTCTATTGATCCCTGCCTGCCAAATGCTCTTCCAAATTTTAAAAAAAGTTTTGCATGGCCTCTGGAAGATCCCCAGGCTTGGGTTCAAATGAACCTCCTGTGGAAGAGTTGCACAAAATTGGGGCAGCAACTGAGAATGCCCTCTTGTGCACCCCTGCCCCACAGACAAGGGTAACAGATGGAACCCACAGGAGGGCAACCCCCGCCAACTGCAGGGGTTGCAAAGAGACATGGTAGGATAGGCAGTCTTTCAGATATATCGGACCCAGACCATTTTGGGCTTTAAAGGACAAAACAAGCACCTTGAATTGTACATGGAAAGCTATAAGCAGCCAGTGCTGACTTTGGAGCACCAGTATGATGTGCTCCTGGCGACTTGTCCCCAAAAGAAGCTCAGCCGCCACATTCTGCACCAGCTGCAACTTATGAACAGTCATCAAGGGCAGTCCCTCAGAGTGCATTGCATTAATCTAATCTCAAGGTGATGAAAGCATGGATGAGAATGGGGCTGATTCCCATGTCCCGCAAGTGCTGTGTGGTACCCATGTGTGCGCACACGCAAATCATGCACATGTCCATTGCGGGCACATTCTGCCACACACAAATCATGTGGGACCTACATGAAGGGAGGTTGGCATTGCAGCCAGTGGCCAGATCTGAATCAGAAAGAAAAAGGCTGCAGTCTCCTCATCAGATGGAATTGGTGAAAAGTGCTCCTGGCCATTGTTGCCACATGACAATCCAAAATGAAGCAAGAGATCCAAAAGCACTCCAAGGCTGCAAACCTGAGTGGGCACAGGGGGCTGGAGCCCATCAATTACAGATGTCCCAATCCGTGCTAAGTTACAAAACCGACCAACCATCATCACTTCAGTCTTGTCAGGATTCAGTTTCAATTGGTTCACCCTCATCCTGTCCCCCAGAAGCAGCCAGGCATCCAGTAAACACCGAGACTGCAAGACCTGGGTTGGATGAAAAAGAGTAGTAGAGCTGAGTGTCATCAGCATATTGATGACACCTCACTCCAAACCACCGAATAACCTCACCCAGCAGACTCAGATACAAACTGAAAAAGAGGCGAGACAGAATAGAACCCTGAGGGACACCACAGGGATGGTCCAGAGGAGATGATGAGCAGTTGCCCATCACCACCCACTGGGACTTCCCCAACAGAAAAGAGCAGAACCATTCAACAGTGGTCCGGTGCACCCCCGCCAGGTTTCACAGTCACGTCAACAACACTTTGTGATCAACTGTATCAAAAGCCACAGAAAGATCTAACAGAATCAACATGGTAGAATTCCCCATGTCCATCCCCAGGTGCAGATCATTGACCAAAGCCACAAGTGCAGTTATGCCATACTCAGGATGAAAACCTGACTGAAATGGGTCCAGGAATCAGACAACTTTGAGATGTTTCTGAAGCTGTTGGGCAAGCACCCGTTTAGTAGCCTTCCCTAAAAAGGGAAGGTTAGAGACAGGCTGATATATAGCTGATATACATCAGCATCCAAAGATGGTTTTTTAAGCAGGGGCCAGAACACCACAGTTTTAAGGATATCCAACACCCTTGGATTGGTGGCAAATTAATTTATTAATTTTTTATTATTATTATTATTATTATTATTAACATTTATATAGCACTGGTCATGTACCTGGCATTGTACAGAACATAGAAACATTTGCCATCCACAAGTTAATCTGGAATGAGGCTGCCGACCTCATATGCATTGCAAAGACCTGGCTGGACGAGGCATCTGGAACAGTATTGTCCCAGATGCTTCCAACTGGGTACTGTCATGGGGAAGGGGCGGAAAAGAGAGGAATGGGGGCAGAGGTACATGGGGGGGTCCAGGAAACGAGGGCCAATGTCTCTCTGTACGAACTCTCGGGGTAAGGTAATTCCCTCAGGATCTTGTGTGGGCGTTCCTTCCCTGGCGGGAGGCAGCCCAAGTCATCACAGGGAGAGAAAGAGACACCAATTGCCCGAAAGGGAGGAGGGAGAGGGTACGAACATACACACACTTGCCCAGCGCGGGGCCCTAGGAGGGGAAGGGGACCGTGAGGGGAGCACGTGAGGGGGGCCCCGGGGAATAAGGTAAGCCAGGGGATGTGAGGACGGTCAGAGGGCGGGGGGTGGACTGTGGTCAAGAAAGCAAGGGGGGAGGGAAAGGACTTTTGCTCAGGGGGGGTTCGGTGCAGGAGGAGGAGGGGGAAATGGGGAGGTCTACAGGAAGGGGGGGTAGTGCAGCGGGGTCAGGGTAAATACCGAGCTTCTTTCAGACTAGGGTGGACTCTATACAGGAAAGGAAAGACCCACTCACCTCAGGCACACTCTCAGCCACACACCAACCTCTCACGCTCACACTCCAGGAAAACAGGATAGGTCAAGGGGAATCCTTCTCCAACAAAGACAAGGACTCAAATCAAGGAACAAGAACAAGGATCGTTCAGCAAGGTAAGGAAAGTAGGGGCCAGTTTCTCTCAAGGATTACCGGTGGGTAACCTGTGTCCTGCTGGCTGCTTATATCCCTTTGCTGCTCTACCCACAGCTGTGCTGAATGAGCCCCGCCCCCTTGCGCTGCCCCACCTCCGCCAGGCATGCGCTGCACCTCGGCAGGGCCCTGTGGAGTCCTCCAGGGGGTGGGGCCTGCCTCTGCTGTGTTGGTGCCTTTCTCCTACTGCTTAATGGCTGAGGGGAACCCCCTCCCTACCTACCCCTGATCGGAGCATTGCCGCTTGATCCGCCATGCCGCACTGGTGCCTGCGGGCATGGCGTGACAGGTACTCAGTGCAGCATTTGCTTAGGCTCGGGGGATTGGAGGGAGGGAGGCATCGCCATAGCTTGTAAAGACACCTAACATATCTGATATAGAGTGTGTCCACCTTGTGCTGGATTTGGCTGGGGATAGATTAGGGATCCTCTTGGTGTAACGACCACCCTGCTGCAAGTTGATTCCCTGGTTGCTATAGATGAGCTGGTCTCAAAAGTGGTGTTGAGATCACCTAGACTTCTTGTCTTGGGTGATTTCAACATACATGCCGAGGCCGGTCTTTTAGGTGCAGAGCAGGAGTTCATGGCTGCTATGACAACCATGGGCCTATCCCAGATAATATTGGGCCCGGCATGAGGCAGGACACGTATTGGATTTCATGTTTTGCACCAGCTTGGAAACATGGGCTCCGATTGTTGGGGGTATTGTTACAACACTGTTGTTGTGGTCAGATCATTACCTCCTGAATGCCTGGCTATCCTATGCCCTCATTGGGGTGGTGGACCAGTTATGTTGGTCCTCACCTGGAGACTGATGGATGCAATTGGTTTTCAGAATTATCTGGGGGATAACCCACTGAGTTTGATGGTTGCTCTGCCAATGACCTGGTCACACCTTAGAATGAGATGCTGATCATGGCCATTGACACGGTTGCACCTAGGCATCCACAACCATCACTTCATCGGCACAGGTCCCCCTGGTTTATGGAGGATCTGAAGTGCTTGAAGTGGGAGGGTAGATGGTTAGAGAGCAGGTGGCACTCAACTCGTACTGAAGCCAACTGATTGCAGTATGATCATTTTTGAAGGACTATGCCATGGCTGTGATGGCAGTCAAGAAAGCTTTCCTATCATAGTGCCTGCAAAGTCTCATCCAGCGGAGCTGTGTTATGAGAGGCCTGTTTAACCCAGCCTGTCTCTGCCAAGAAATAAAGTCATCTGCTGTCCTCTGTGACATTTTTATTAATTACTTTGCAGACAAAAATTTTCATATTCACTATGACTTGGATGCTACCATTTCAACTACAGAGTCATAGTTTGGGGTTATGGAAGCTGGTCTAGTCTTCTTTACTTGGATTAGTTTCATTTGGTATCGACCACCAATGCAAGGGATGTACTTGGGGTGATGAGGGCAACCAGTTGTAAATTAGATCCTTGCTCATCCTAGCTGGTGAAAGCTCCCCACATCTCATTCAGACAATAGTTTAAAAAGATCTTTAAACAATGAGTAATTTCAGATGTAACGGGACTATGATCAAACACAGTGAATCCCCTGTGGTGGCCGTTTGTCCTGTTACATCTAAAAGATTCCCGCCAGATGTTCACCACGGTGAATACCTGGTGGGAATAAAAATAACCACGGTTCCAGAGGTAAGGCCAGCCTCACCTCAGGAAGTGTGGTTAGATTGGCCATGTTCCAGGATGGGCCAAAAGTGACATCTGTACTGTTGGTCCATCCCAGATCATGGCCCAGACCGCGATATGGAATCAGGTGCAGTGGCCGGATTGGCTGCTGTGCCTACCCGTCTCCTAGAGGGCGGCTGGGCGGCTGGAGGGGCGGGGCTGAGTGGCTGCACAACACGACGTGAAGCCCCTCCCCCTCCCTGATCCCCAGTGAGAATCAGGCCGGCACGTCTAAAGGACGGATGGCCTGATTCCTGACCAGGATCTGAAATGGATCCCGGTGCGTAATTCAGAGTGGCAGGCCTCCAGGCCCATCACATCTGAAATTACCCAATAAATATAACACACAGACTCTCCAGAATAACAAGAGACAACTGAAAGATAAAAGTGCAGACCCAACCCAACTCAACCTCCAGCTAAGGTTGTGCATGTTGTTTTCATTATTACAATAACAGTAACGAAAATTGACATTTTTTAATTGCAATAACGAAAACGACAAATGAGAATAAAAATAACAAAAATGACAACCGAGAATGATACTGAAAATGATAACAAAACAAAAATGTCATCGTTGTCATTGGGTATTTTCAGACATGACGGGGTGGCATTCACCCCGTCACGGAAACAACCTGTAGATTCCCCGCCGGAATCACTCTGGCACGGCCAACAGATGTGCTGGGGGATCCCGGCGGGGAATCCGGGAGGGGGCAGGGCTGCTAAGCGCAACGTGCGGCTGCACGCCCCCCCACATGCTCCCCCACCGCCCACCCCCTGGGGAGACGGGCGGGCGCCGTGGCCAATGCAGTCACAGCGCCCACCCAAAATGACCACAGCCCGGAATCCCGGTGAGGATTCCGGGCCATAATTGCCATCCAGACGTGACGGGCCCCTTGATCCCCCCCGGGAATCTCATTCACCACGCGATCAGTGCCGGCCCCGCGGGTTCAGCCGATTGCATGGTGAATGAGATTCCCAGTGGGGATAGAGCATGGTTAACATCTGGGGGGGGAACATCCGGTTCCCCAACAGACGTTACAAGGGCATTCCCCAACACAGGGAATTGACTGTGGTTGAGCATGATCTCGTAACATCTGAAAATACCCATTGTTAGTGCTGTGGCAGTTGGGGTTTGGAGGGAAATATGGAGAGGGGAGGAGGGAGCGGACATATCGGAGGCCTAAATGGGGTTGACCTCTTGAACTGTGCCTGTGTTGGGAGGGGTGAGCAGCTCAGCAGTATCTGATGGATGTATCACTGACCAATGAGCAGGGCAAGCAGACCCCAGCAGTCTCATGGCACTGTGTGATTGCTCAATGCCTGCTGCCTCCCACAACCGATCATGGCGGCTCTGGAGCAGGAAACTGCAACTCTTTATAATGGGAGGGCCATGCTTTTTCTCTCCATTCTGTGAGAGCTCTGCTTGTCAGGTTGCGTTTACAGATCTGTGGTGTTTGCACACAAAAAATCCTCCCTAGCCCATATTGTATTACCACCAATACCTTTCCTTCCTCATACCCTAGTTTTTACCTTCTCCCTTTCCTTGCCCATCTCCCCCTGTATATTATATATAGATAGGTAGTATACATATATAGTATACATATATAGATAGGTAGTAGACATATATTATAGACATATAGATTAGATTAGATTAGATTAGATTAGATTAGATTAGAATAGTTATATAGATAATTGATGAGATAATAAATAGTTTCCCTGTTCCCTTCCCCTGTCTCCCTTAGATTTAGATAGATATTAGTTGCGCACAGGAATCGATAATGATACCTTACCAATACCAAAAATTAAATCTTTGTTTGAAATGGTACCGATAATGATACCAATAATTATACCGATAACAATATTGATAACAAAAATGATATCGATAACAATAATGTTGTTAATAACAATAGAGAAAATGACATTTTTGAATAATGAAAATGAAAATGAAAATGACATGGGGGCCTGGTGCACAGTCCCTACTGAACGACTGCCAAACAGTAGCCATCTGCAATAGGGTCTGGCAGATTTATACCTGCTGGAGGAAGGTCCATGGGCGGGGGGAGGGGCAGCCCCAGATGGAAACAGTCCAGTGAACAAACCCCTTTCATGCCCCAGTCCAGCACTGTCCAGTACTGCCCAGCACAGTTTGACGGCAGCTCATCCTGGGCCCGATCCTGTGGTGCTGCATTGACATGGGAATCCTTTCCCTCCTGTGTGGACTATTCCTTTGGCATCCCCAGGGCATGGGGAGAGCACCCCCTCGTCTGTCAGCCGCCCTCCCCACCCCACATACCCGGGTTGAGGGCTGAAGGTTTGAATAGCCCTCCCCACCAACCTGAGGAGTGGCAGCTGCAGTGGCTCACTCTGGGCGCAGGGTGGGGAGAGGAATCGCCTCATCACCGTCACGTCTATTTTGACCCAATGACATCACTCCTAGATGAATCTGTCTACTGACCACTGCAATTATACCAGGTAGTATGCTCAGGAAGTCTCTGAACTATTTGCATCTATGATGGTTAACGTGACGCAATTATGCAAATAGAAAAGACACTGCACAATTAAAGAAGTTAACTAACATTAATTTGACTTGTGCATGGGAAGGAATACAGTACAATTAAACTTCCAGTGGTATTATGAGACATGCTGGTTTGCACAAGGGTGCTATAGCAGATTATAGGGATGGGCACCCAGAAGGAATTCTTCTGGATCTTTATTCTTGATTTAATTGCAGATCTATATTACAGAACCATAATTTTATCACTTAAAAAAACAAACATGCATGCACAAATGGCCACCGGACTGTTCTGCGCATGCACAGTCTTTTCCAAAATGGTGCGGGCAGCATCTATTCCACTTTGGAAAAGGGCAGCTGGTCTGTGCATGCATAATAAGGTCACTGTGCATGTACAGACTATTTATGTATTTATTTAAAACACTTTCTACCCTACCCCCACAGGCAGCTCAGGGCAGCTTACAAACACTAAAAACAATTAAAACAACAATAAAAGGGAAAAAGATCACATCCCCCCCTCCCATTCCCACCATCCCCACCCCACCCCACCCATACCCATTTCCTCTGCCAAACGCCTGGCGGAATAGTCAGGTCTACAACTTCTCCGAAAGGCCCAGCCGGGCCTCTACCGGACTAGCTGCCCTTTGCCAAAATGACGGTGATGCTGCTGCTGCCATTCTGGAAAAAGTCAAGCATGCACAGAACAGTCTGCTGGCCACTTTGTGCATATGCATTCTTTACATTTATTTATTTATTTTTTCAACTTGTACCCCGCCCCTCCTGTGAAGTAGCTCAGGGCAGCTAACAGTTTATATAAATATAATAGACAGTAATATAAATGCAATAAATAAAAATAAGTACATAACAATAAAACAGTAAAACCTCCAGTCCCAGTAGGGACATCAGTGGAAGTAAAAATGCACCCCCACCCTAAACCCCTCACGCATATCCCTCACCAAAAGCCTGGTGGAGCAGGCAGGTCTTGCAATATCGATGAAAGGAGGAGAGGTCCGGAGTTGGCAGAGAGTTTCACAGCCTAGACATGGCCATTGAAAACACCCTCTCTATAGTTGCCCCCCAGGATACCTGGGGGATGTCGAGAAGGGTGTCCCAGATGACAGCAGGGGTCAATCCAGAGCCCGGGGAGTGAGGCAATCCCGCAGATAGGTAGGGCCTAAGCATTTAAACCAAACTGCAACGGGGGTGTCACACTTTGGTCAGGTCACACTTTGCTGACTACAGCCATTCAGCCCTTTTGTTAAGGATATGTGAAGAGACAATAGGGAGAGATGCTAATAATAATTTCATTTTTATGCCCCCTTGCCTCCACCAAATGGCGCTCAGAGCAATTTACAATCCCAAAATACAATAATATAAAATGATATAAAATCCATTTAAAACAATTTAAAAGGGGAAGGTAAAGAGGGTGGACAGCATACATTGATGGGAAACTAGCAGTGGATTCTAAAAGCACCTGGTGAACAAATAAGTTTTCAGGTGCTTTTAAAGTTAAGGAGGGAGGAACTGAGACAAATATCTGGTCAGAACATGATCCACACTGAGCAAAGGTCTGATTCCCTGCCAATTTAGGGCATGATGTCAGGATCCCCAAAGAGTTGGTGGCTTCTGATCACAGATAACCATCAGGGTGAAGTTCCAGGAGCAGTTGAATATAGCATGGGCTTTTATTTATTTATTTATTTAAAACATTTTCTACCCTGCCCCTCCTGCCACAGGCAGCTCAGGGCAGCTTACAAATATTCAAAACAATACTTAAAACAACATTAAAAGGAGGACAAAATCACATCCCACCCCCCAACCCCATTACTCATCTCCCCCACCGAATGCCTGGCGGAACAGCCAGGTCTTACAACTTTTCCAAAAGGAGGAAAGATCCGGGACCAGCCGGGCTTCCACCGGGAGTTCCACAGTCGTGGGGCAGCCACCGAGAATGCCTTCCCCTGCGAGGCCCCCTGAAAATCCCGGGGGAACAGGGCACCCCTGGATGACTGCAGGGGCCAATCCAGGACCCGGGGAGTGAGATGATCTCACAGATAGGCAGGGCCCAGGCCATTTAGGGCTTTATAGGCCAAAATCAACACCTTGAATTGGGCCCGGAAAACCACCGACAGCCAGTGCAGAGAATGGAGCACTGGTGTAATGTGCTTCCGGAGACCCAGCCCCACTAAGAGATGGGCTGCCGCATCTGTACCACCTGTAATTTCTGATCTGTCACAATGGGGAGCCCCGTGTAGAGCACGTTACAGTAGTCTAATCTAGAGGTGATGAAAGCATGGATGACAGTGGCCAGGTCTGAATCCAAGACAAATGGTCAAAGTTGTCGCACCAGATGTAATTGGTGAAAAGCACTCCTCGCCACAGCCTCCACCTGGAGATTCAGGTGGAGCTGCTCATTGAGGAGCACCCTCAGACTCCGTACCTGGGAGGCCAATGGGGGGAAGACCTCCTCAATAATGGGGGCTGCCAATTCCATCACCTTACTCACTAGCATCACCTGCGTCTTGTCAGGATTCAGCCTCAGCCAATTAGCCCTTATCCAGTCCCCAACAGCCACCAAACACCGAGTAAGCACTGAGACCACCGGTCCTGGGTCTCTTAAAAAAGAGAGGTATAGCTGGGTGTCATCAGCATATTGATGACAATACACACCGAACCTCCTAATCACCTCGCCAAGTGGCTGCATATATACATTGAACAGGAGAGTGTCAGGACTCGCTACCACCAGCGGTACAGCAGCAGCATGGGGGGTGCCCGACAGCTGTTGTATTGGGGACAGGGACGCCCCCGGAAAAGCCCACACAAATTAGAGGCACGGGGTCAGCCCCCTGAAGCAGATGTTGCGGATGGCCCCTCCCAGGCCCTGCCTAACAGCGGAGGGGCAGGGCCAATAATGGAGCCACGATGCTCTGCAGTCATACGCGCTCAGAAGGGGGCAGAGCCACACAAATAAAGATGGCGAGCGGTCACTGCAGCGTTGCCGGAGATCAGTTTGCTGTGAGACCAGCCCCTTGCTGTTTGGATAACTTGATTATTGTTAAGTGCTTGTGTGAACCTGTGAACCTGAGAGAGAGTGAAAGGTGAGTGAGTGTGTATTAAGGGGTGCAGGCATAGTTGTGGCTGGGGATTATGGGCTGTGTGAAACCTGTCACGTGCTTCTCCTCTTGTTGTCTGGACCCCTCCATTCCCCCTTTTCCTGGATTATTGCGCTTGTGCCTTCTTCCCCCATTCCTAGGTAACTTCCCTATTGTCCCTCATGAGACTGCACCTTTTCTCCCAGTCCCAGAGCACTGAGTGTCTTGTTGGGTGTTTGGGGTCATGAGTGGGGGTGCGGCTGTGCGGGGGCTGCCTCAGGGCATTCTACCTCCCCCCCATGATTATCTGGCCTTCACCCCTAGTGGGTTATTAGGGCCACATAAGATTCTGTGGGGTTGCTTTCCCCACCTTATGAGTGCAGCCCCTGGAGCGCTAGAAAGGTGCGAGAGCTTCCGTACCAAGGGCCCCTTTCCTAGATATAGGTCCATATCTTCCGCTTCCTTGGTCCCCTCTCCTAACAGAAAGGGGACAAAATAGAACCCTGCTGGACCCCACACAGGAGGTCTCGGTAAAATGAAAAATAATCCCCAATCACCACCCACTGGGTTCTTCCAGTCAGGAAAGAGTGGAATCATTCAAGAACAGTTCCACCCACCCCTGCACAGTCCCGCAGGTGCGACACCAACATCCCATGATCAACCATGTCATATGCAGCCGACAGATCTAATAATATCAATAGGGTTGAATGACCCCGATCCAATTCCCGGCATAGGTCATCTACCAAAGCCACAAGCACTGTCTTGGTTCTATGCCCCGGATGAAAGTCCAACTGAAAGGGATCAAGAAAACCCAGCCCCTGCACAACCCAGAAAAGCTCCACTGGACTGGATTTTGTGGATGCTATGAGAGCAGCAAAGAACTCCCTCTTTGCTGCCCGCATAGCCACAGCATAGGCTCATAAACTGGCTCTATGTCACAATCTGTCGGCTTTAACACACAAATGACACCACCATCGGTCCAACTGCTGCCCCTCTCGCTTCAGCAACCACAGTTTCTCTGAGAACCAAGGAGGCCTGCAGAGCTGTTTTCTGGGCAGCGGATGCCTAGGAGCCATCTGATCAATGGCCTCAGTCAACAAGGTGTTCCATAACACAGTGAAGTCATAGATGAGTCGATCATCAAGGTCAGAGGGTATCTTCCCCCAGAGCACTCCGGAACCACTCCGGTTCTATCATCCTCCAGGGACGAACCATCCGAATAGTTTCAGCACCTTTCTGAGGGCAGACATGCACCAGGAGTGAGGTCTGCAGGAGGTAATGATCCATCCATTACAAGGGCACAACTGATATCTCCCCCACTAACGGAGCACTCGCCTCAAGGCCAGTGCAAAACACAAGGTCTAAGGTATGTCCCCCCTGATGTGTTGGGCCAATAATAATCTGTCACAGGCCCATGGTTACCATGGCAGCCATAAACTCATGCTCTGCTCCCCCAAGGTCAGCATCAGCATGAATGTTGAGGTCCCCCAAAACTCCTGTCTTTGAGGACCACAACACCACCTCTGACACCATCTCTGCTAGAGCATGAAGGGAGACTGACGCACAGGCAGGTGCATGGTATACAGGCAGCACTCCCACACTGTGACCTGCAAAATCAAACACAAGGTGGAGACCCTCAATACCCAATATGGATGGCACTGGATACCTCCTCACAGACCACCATTCCTTAAAAATCATGGCTAGCGGGGGGGCCGATGGGCATGCGCGAGTGATAGGACGTGCACGGCTGGAGCTCCTGCAAACCCACTTTAAAAATCTAGAAACCTGACCCCCAAAGCAGCAGAAGATCCTTAAAAAACAAACAAAGTGAATGAGGAATGAGCAAAGAAAAAAGAGCCGGAAACAACTATAGATAAATATTAGCACCCCCCTCTCGTTGCAGCACAAGAAAGGCAGAGACCGGGCTGAACAAGATGGTGGCCGGAGCGCAGAGAGTGGAGCTGAATGATTCGGACTCATTTCAACAGGTTATGTACATGTTTAAATCAATTAAAGAGGACCTATCTGCTAATAAGGAGGGTATCAATAAGATTAAGGCTTGCCTGACTGACTTAAAAGAACAAGTGGTAGGAATCAATAAAAGGATTGATTTATTAGAACAGTGAGTCAGTAACCAGGAAGACAGAGAAACCTCACATAATCCAAAAATAACACAGTTGGAGGACACTGTAAATACTTTAAAACTTAAAAGACAAGTTGGAAGACTTTGAAAATAGATCTAGGAGCAACAATGTAAGATTCATGGGAGTGCCAAAAGGCCTTGAGAAGGGAGAAACAAGAGAATTAATACAAAAAATTCTAACAACTATTTTAAAACATAAACAGGCTCTCCATAACATTGAATTAGAGAGGGCACATAGATCTTTGAGGCCATGACCCAATAAATAGGCTAAGGTATATAGGAGAAAGAAAAAGATTTGGGGGAGAGCGTAGGGATGTGTGAACGGGGTTTGGAAGTTCGGAGTTCAGATCGAACTCGGCCTGTTGGACGACCGAACCCAAACCCGAATACGAACATGAAGTGACCGGACCGAATTAGATTCCGAATGTCGAAATGACCGAACAGTTTGGTCGTGTTTGGGTGGCAAAAACGTGTCACTGGAAGGCAAAACGTGACAGGGAGGGGGAGTCAGCTGAGGAGCAGACTTCCAGGCACCAGGGGTGGAGAGGCTTGGAGTAGCAGCCAGCCTGTCCAATCATCATCCCTTTTCACCTCAGACCACTGGCTTCACAATCTGCGATTGGACATGGCCCGGGTTAAGCTGCAAGGAGCCAATGGGGCTTGCGGTGGGGTGGGTGCAGCAAGAAACAAAACTGATTGCCTCCCCACTTCCCAACACCTTCTGAGCTAGTCACTGTTCCTGAACAGCAGACGTTTCAGAAGGCACCCTCTCCCAGCAAATTTTGTTCCTTCCTATTCCTAAACCATTGCCATCCTCCTCCTATTTCACCCATCCAACCCATTTACCTCCATATTATCATTTATTTAGATTATATTAGATAGATTTAGGTGTTATTTTTTGTTTTT
>QEPC01002298.1:4521658-4536284 GCA_003113815.1 Sphenodon punctatus | reverse complement strand
GTACTTGGCTTGGTTACGATGAGAATGACAGCAGGCAGGTCCATGTTGCAAGGATAAGGGTAAACAGATCATAGGTATAGGAATAGTGGCTCAGCAGGATAAAGAGTCAGACAGAGCAGAGCGAAAGAGGTGAGTTTTAAGGAGACATTTGAAGGTATGAAGGGATGGTGCAAGGCAGATGTGGACAGGGAGGGAGTTCCAGGCATGGGGGAATATATCTAACCCCTCAAAGACTACATGCTATTAATAAAAACTACCCTAAGGATTGCTGGCAAGGGTGTACAGAGACTGGAACAATGGGTATTTTCAGACGTTACGAGATCACAGTCAACCACGCTCAATTCCGCGTGGTGGCTGTGATCTCCTAACGTCTGTTGGGGGAACCGGATGTTTCCCCACAGATGTTACCGCGGCGTGGAATTGCATTCACCACACGAGCGACCGAAGCGGAGGGACTGCCGGCCGCCGCGTGTCGAATGCAATCCCACACCGGGGTGAACGCCGGCGTATCATCTGGTCGGGGGCCACGGCCCGGGATCACCGGCGGGATCCTGGGCCGTGGCGCATCCAGCCCGACGCGGCGGCCTCAGTGGCCCTATCACGCGCCCGTCTCCCCGGAGGGCGGGCAGCGGGGTGCGTGGAGGGGGCGGGGCCGTGCGGCCACACGTTGCGCAGCGCGGCCCCGCCCCCTCCCAGATTCCCCGCCGGGATCCCCCCGGCACGTCTGATGCAGCGTGATGGGGTGATCCCGGCGGGGAATTACTAGGGTGATTTCGGTACGGGGCCAAAGGGCCCTGTAACGTCTGAAATCACCCAATGATACACTGTTGGTGGCAATGCCCACACATTAAAGACTTTTGGGGAAAGGTCTGGGAACATATGAATATCATAGCTGGGGTGGATATCCCTTTTCAACCTTTATTCTCTCTTTTAGGAATATTTCCAGATTTGCCAGTCATAAAGGAAAGAAAATAGGCATGTCAGCAACTAAGATTAGCAGCAATATACACAATAATTTGCAACTGTAAATCAGTAAAGAAACCATCAATAGTTAAATGGATACAGAGACTGTGGTTTATGCTAACAATGGAACGTATACACGTGGATATACACCGTGACATGGAGGGATTCTACGCGATCTGGAATAACATGTGGGATCTAATACAAGAACTGACAAATATTCAAGAAACAAAAGGAACAATATGGCTAACAAAAATATGAAAAATTATTAAGACTATGGAGCTTTTCCCAAAGGAAAATAAAAATACAAAAACAGTGACTGTAAGATAGTGAGTGCGAAATGGTATAGCAATAAGAATGAAGCAAATTTTAGGATGATTTATTTTGTTTATGTTATAAAATGAATGCGAATAGAAATGGCATAAGAAAATAATGGACCAAAGCTGTAATGGAATAGTCCTAGATAGGTCCAAAACCGTAAGGAATATACAATGACCAAATTTATGTAATGTCAAAATAGAAGAAAAAAATTAAAATAAATAGGGGGGAGAAATCATGGCTACACCCCTCTCCCCCGTCCCTCTGACCGCAGTGGATGCTACACGGAATACCCTGCCAGAACAAGATCAGTCAGAATAAGACACGATTCATCGTCCAGCCAGGTTTCCGTGATACATGAGTTCGGTGGCACAGTCCAGGATTGCACCAGTAGTTCATTCTTAAATTGTTCAGTTCTTAAATTCAATTCGCTGTTCTATGTTGCAAGGAGACTTTGGGGGAAATGTAAACAGAGGTGCAATTTTGGGGGTACTCTACTGTAGGGATGTGCAAATACGGTTCGGCCATTCGGTGTTCAGACCGAACTCAGCCCGTTCGGACAACTGAATGGAACAACTGAACTAAACTTGAAGTGACCAAACCGAACTCGATCCGAACTCAAAAACGACTCAACAGTTCGGTCTCGTTCGGATGAGTTCAGTCTCGTTCGGGTGGGGAAAATGTGACTGGTAGGCCCGGGGGGGCGGGGCGGGGAAAAAACTGAGGAGCAGACTTCCTGGTGTCAGGGGTGGAGAGGCTTGGAGTAGCAGCCAGCCCTCCCAATCACGATCCCTTTTTTCCTCAGACCACTGGCTTCTCAGTCTGCAATTGGCATGGGGCTAGGCTGCACAGAGCCAATTGGGCTTGTGGTAAGGCGGGTGCAGCAAGTAACAAAAGTCATTGCCCTCCCACCTTCTAATTCTTTCTGAGCTAGCCACCGATCCTGTCAGCAGGCGTTTTCAGAAGTCTCCCTCTCCCAGAAGCTTGTGTTCCTTATCCATTACCATCCCCCTCCTATTTCACCCATTCCCACACATTTACCTTAGATTAGATTAGATAGATTTAGGTGTTATTTTTATTTTTTACCCCTCCCTGGCTCCCTACCCTCGATTGAATCCTTCCCTCCTCCCTGTATATATTCCATCCTTGAGTCCCTTCCCCTGTTTTTGGATTTATTTAGAGTAGGATTAGATTGATTTAGGTTTCATTTCAGTTTTGTACTCCTCCCTGTGTTGTTTGTTGTGAGCTGTCTGTGTTCCCCACACTATCCCTGTGTGTGTATATATAGATAGATATTATATAGTGACTATAGATAAACAGTTGTAGTAGTTAGCTTAGTTATAGAGATAGATAGAGATAGTGTGTAGTAGTTATTCTGTTTTAATATTTTATAATGTTTTTGTAGGACTAGACCTTTGTAGATATAATATTCCATTTAGTTCCATAGATTTTAGAATAGTAGCTAATAGCAGTTAGTGTAGTAGTAGATATATATAATATTCAAATTTTGAATAAATAAATTTTAAAAATATAAAATCGTCCTCCACATAATTTGGGAAGGAAAAATGGTTTGAGTTGCTTTTGAGTTTATTTATTACAGCATTTAGCTTTCGCCATAGCCAGACTTCCAGTTACAATGTTTTACAATATGTTTATACAAATATCAATTTCAAATACAAGATCAGAAATAACATCTTATTATTAAAATCAAATCACTTCCAAAGTAGATCAGTTTAAAAATAATAAGCAGATATATGAGGTTGGTTACTTTATTCCTATTTGTTAAATGTATGTGTGTTTTGTATGTTGGCTATGACATTCTGTCACGCCCAATAAAGCTTGAACTTGATAAACAGATATTAACGAAAGAGTTGCAGTTGCCTCATCACAAGCTTTCTCTTTTTTATGGCTAAACTTATAACGATTGCTAATACAGTCAGGGTATCTGCTGATGTTAAAGTCAGTAAAGAATTAAACATGTCACTTTTCTTTCCACGGGTAACAGATTCTAATAGAGGGACTAGCCAAGTATCTCTTAGCCCACGATAGTAGGGGCAGTATAGAACAAGATGTTCCGTTGCTTCAATTTTACATATGGAACAAGCACAGAGCCACTGTTCATATGGCACACTCACAAATCGATCTTCTAATACTGCCGTTTCAATTAGAGGGAAGGAAAAATGGAGAAGGGAAGCAGGAGAGGCCAGTCCTCAGCCCATAAGGAAGCAATGGAGCACATGGCCAAGGTGGTAGGGGTAGGGGCCATGCCAGCGGAATGGCAGCAGGCAGCAGTCTGAGCCCATCACCACGCCCCAAACTCCACAGGCTTGATTTTGGCAGTAAGGCTTCTGAGGCTCCCAGCAGTGGCACTAGGGGGGTGGTTCAGTGGCGCCTCCTGTCAGCATCCTCCACTGCCATGCAGGGCACTGGAAGGCTGCAGTTCAGGAGACTGAAGCCATCTCTGCTGAGGATGCAGGGGCAGGGGCAGGTGCTTCAGGGGCAGGGTCCGAAATTCAACATGGGCCACCATCGTCTCCCATTATTGAGGCGATCCCCAGCAGTCCAGGGCTGGTGGATCCCACCCCGACTTCTAGAGATAGGGCCTGATCCCCAGGCAATGGCAGCAGGGAGAGCAGCAGCAGCAGCAACAGCAGCAGCAGCAGCAGCAGCTATAGGGGGTACAGGGAAAGTGGCAGAAGCATGGTGGGCAGTCCATCAGCCCCAGGGTCCCAGTACTCCCCTTCACAGGGGGACATCAGTCTGATTGGGGACAGCAAGGCAGACACTAGTCCCATGAAAGAGTTGTCTGGAGCTGAGGTGATGGCTGTCCCTCCAAGAGCCGTGTCCCCACCATGTTCTGCCCCTCCCAGCAGTGCTGGCAGCAGTGCATCACCTACTGCGGGCTAGAAGGCAGGAGGGGGCAAAAATCCTCCATCTGGGTGCATTTTAAGTTGGTGCAGATGGATGATCCCAGGGAGGTGCAGTGCAGTTTGTGCCAGAAGGTGGTGAAGTGTGGGCAGGTGCTCACCAACCTTGGCACAACTGCCATAGCTAGGCACCCGAAGGGATGCTACAGAGCTGTGCTGCTAAGTGGTCAGGCAGGGGCAGTGGACGCCAGTGGGTTCCCAACTACAGTGACCAGTTGTCCACCTCCACAGAGGGCAACCATCCTGTCTCTAGCAGAAGGAGTGATATTGCTGCTAAGGGGGAGCAGCAGCAGCAGCGTCAGTGCACCATGGTGGAGCTGGGGTGGGGGTAGCTGCCAAGTCCATTGGCAGCTGCAGGACATGGAGGGCAGTGTGACTTTCAAGTGAAAGCCATGCGCATGTTGGACAAAATGGTAGCTCTGGATGGGCAGGCCTTCTCGTTGGTCGGGGACATGGGGTTTAGGTGCCTGATTGGCTTCCTGGGCCCCAGTTTAAACTGCCCTCGTGCACCACCCTGAGTCGGCATGTGGTGCCAGCCTTGTACTGGGCTTTAAAGGAGTGAGGGAGGGAGCAGCTGGCATGGGCTGGGGGTGCCACCGTCCACTTCACCACTGACCTATGGTCGAGCAGAAACATGCAGCATGCCTACCTGGCAGTGACAGCGCACTGGTGGCAGGACACAGAGGCAGCATTTGGGAGTGGCAGGAGGGGTCCAGAAGCAGGGTAGAGGTGGGCCCTGCTTCAGGCAGAAGTCATGGACGGCCCCCACACTGCTCAGAACATTGAGGCAGTCCTGACCACCATGGTGAGGGAGTGGCCAGGCATGCCCTTCACCAAGGGGTGCGTGGTGATGAACAATACGGCCAATATACTAGGGCATTCCACAAGGGGAGCTTCACCAGCATTCTTTCGACCACACACACCCTTCACCTGGTGGTCAGGGATGCTCTGAGCTTGGGGGAGAAGGGGATATGGCCAGGCACCCTTAGCTCCCTGATCGACCGGTGGAGGAAGCTGGCTGGTTTCTTTAACCAGAGCATGAAGGGCAGCAACCTCCTCTGGGCAAAGCAGGCCGAGCAAGGCTCCCCAGTGCACCAGCTGGTGCAGGATGTGTCCACCCAGTGGAATTCCTCTACATTCCTGATGCTCGAGCAGAAAGCCACTTTGCGTCATGTTCAACTGGTGACAGACAGCAGGGCACCTCCAGGGTACAATGGGGTGGAATGGGAAATCCTGCCTCACACTGTCTTTGTGCTCAGACCATTCCTGGCCAAGACGGAGACCATCAACTCCTCCATGGCCACCATCAGCCAGGTGACCCCCTCTGGTTCAGTGTCTACTCAGGAGGCTGGAGGAAATTCTCCAGGGGTGGGATTGTGGCCCTCAGGGCAGGAAGCTGGCCGATGAGGTAGTTGCCCTGTTGCGACAGAAGGCAGGGCTGAAGGCGCGTTTCAACACGCTCCTGGGGTGGGCGGAATACGTTCTGGCAATCATGCTGGACCCCAGGCTCAAGGGCAGTGTGGCATGCCAGACACCACTCTATGGACACTGGAAGGGTGTGCTGGTGGATAGGGTCCAGCAGGCAGAATGGGCTCTGGAGAGTGTGCAGCAGCAGCAGCAGCAGGATGCCCCTGCGGATGGTGTGAGTAGGAGCAGTCACCCCTTTCATCCGGCGGGGTCTATCCCTGCCCCCAGTCCTAGCAGTAGCAGCACCAGGAGCAGGCTGAGCAGCAGTAGCAACCCTATTGCGAGCAACAGCTCGTATGTACAGGGCACTCTGGTGAGCATGGGGTTGTGCACACTAGGGCAAGCAGCATGGATGAGGGCAATGGTGGAGGTGGTTCCTAGGCAGAGTTACCAGAGGGTAAGGATGGGCGAACGCTATTCGGATGTTTGGAGTTTGGTCCAAACTTGGTCTGTTTGGATGTCCAAACCAAACTCTCGAATGACCGAACAGTTCTGTTGTGTTCAGATGAGTTCGGGGGCAGGAAAAACGTCTTTTCAGGGCAAAAAAATTATTAAGTTCGGTTTCGGCTTCGGCTAAGTTTTGGTTTCGGCTTCATGTTTGTTTCAGTTTCAGTTTCAATTTTGATAGTGCTATTTTTGACTGTTCGGGCAAGTTCGGCCAACCCGAACTCGGCTGAACCAAACCATCGAACCCGAACTCGGGTTTCAAACCAAACGACCCAAGATCCGAACATCCAAATCATTCTGTTCACCCATCCCTACAAGAGGGAGTACGATGGCACCTCAGCAGCAGTGGAGACCTACCAGGAGGACGAGCCATTAGGGATGGGCGAATGCGGTTCGGAAGTTCGGAGTTCGGACCGAACTTGAATAGTTCGGTCGACAGAACCGAACGTTCGAACCAAACTCGAATTCGGAAGTTCGGAGTTCGGACGAAACTCGAATAGTTTGGTCAATCGAACCGAACGTTCGAACCGAACTCAAATTCGAACATTCAGTTAGGATGTGTTCAGTGAGTTCGGAATTCAATTTCCATTGGTTTCAATGGAAAACACATTATCGGATGTAACATTTTTGTTTTTTAAGCTATGTGGCTGAAAATTGGGGTGCCTATACCTCCAATAAAACGCATTATGTGCCCTAGATTTCAAAACAATTGAATAAAGGAATCAGGTGTTAGAAGCAGTTGAATTATTGTATTTTGCAATATTCTACATATACATTCTTAGCTGTAACTTCTTTGCCTCACATGTAATGTAGGTGAAACTTATTCAGTTTATACCTCTTTCCATATTTACTATCGTTGCCAAATTTCAGAAGGATTAGAAAAAAGGTCTTGGTGGTATAAGCAATTAACATATAAATAATTTCTGACTATAACATCTTTGTAGTCCAACCAATGTACATGAAATTTGGTAGGACTATATATTTCACTTTTATGATCATCTCTGACAAATATCAGAAAGATATTATAAAGGGTCCCAATTTTATATGCCTGAACAACATATGCAGAGAAGGGGCCTATGCCTAGGATTCTCTAATATCACTGTGGTATAAGATCGGTTTGTGATGCAAATTGGCCAACAGAAATGTCAACCAAATATCCTCATTCTGTGCTGGGACCATCCCAACATATATCCCCCAACTTTTTTCTGGGAAGTCAGAAGCATCTGTTTAGGAAAGAGTCAATAGAAATTCTCTCATGTCCTCTGTCTCAGTGCTGCAGGATGTGATTGATAGTTGGACAGCCTGGATGTGTTTAAACTATGTCTCCTGACTGCTGGGATGCTATCTCAGAAGTCCCAGTTATGTTGCTTATGCCCGCCACAGGGCCGCCCCCTATGCCCACCTCGAAACCACTACCAATTGGTCCTGTAAAGCTAGAAGCTTGCAGTAATGTGTTTGGCCATTGAGTGTGTCTGTCAGTCTTTGGGGTTGCTCCACATCCTTCCTCCTATAGTCTCTCTCCCCCTGCCATGCAGGGTTTCTGCCTCTGACTGGCACTGAATATGCTGATATTATCTGAATAATGATCTTCACAGGGACAATGTCAATTGCTTATATAATTGGGTCCCTTTATCAAAATCTCCTGTACCTTTGCTGCAATGGCAGGAAAGGTATTTGATACATTTTTCTCAAATATCCAGTAAACAGAATGGAATATCAAAATGTAACAGCTGGAAATGTATTTTCAGGTTAATGTCTTATACCCTTGGAACCCTTTATCCATTCTTTCCTAAATTTGGCAGACATATTAAGCGTATGGAGGGATGTAACATGCATAAGTTTCATGAACATTGGATGCAAGATAAAGAAGTTGTAGCCATGAATGTGTATGGAGCTTTTCTTAAAACCACAACATTCAATTTCTTCTGAAATCGGTTTCCTTTACCTAATCGTTTTGAATTTTGGTACACCTTCCGCCCTTCATTGGGGATATAATCTCCCTATATTTTATCAAAAAGTAATAAGAAACAAAAATGTTATAGCCAGAAATATGTTTTTTAGTTTTTTCCTTTTATTTCAAAAACCAACTGTCATTTTCAGTTCCTGAGTGCACTGCACTGATCTCGACTGAACCAAATACTGAATATGAACTCAACATTCGACCTGAACCACTGAACGGCCAAACATCTGAACCAACAAACTGAAAGCAGCAGAACCGAACGGGCAAACTGAACGGACGAAACGAACGCAGCCGAACCGAACGGCCGAACCCAAACCGTGATCTGTTCACCCATCCCTATGAGTCATGCATAAAATCCAGCAGCGATCCCTTGGCCTACTTGGCTGGCAAGACCAACGTGTGGCTGGCCCTCTCCAAAGTGGCCAAGTGTATCTTGTCCTGCCCACCAACTAGTGTCCCCAGCAAGCGGGTGTTCTCTCTGGCGAGGGACATTTGCTCACTGAACCGTCTGAGACTGGGGGTCAGGTTGGTGGAGCAGTTGCTCTTCCTGAAGGTGAACCTTCTGCTGCTGGGATTCCCCGAGCTGTCCCTGGACATGAATTGATGGTGCAGTGGCCCACGCCATCCCATGCCAGGGGCAATCTTGGGAGTGGGACGGGGCTCCTCCTCAATCTGGGCTGCTGCTGCTGTGCTGAGGTGCTGTCCCTCCCTCCCAATGACCAGCGCCTGCCCTGCCCCCCTCCCCCTCCCTCTCCTCTGCCTCTCTCTCTCATACTAGACAGCCTCGACCGGCTTATCTAACTGACCTCAGGACACAGGATGGCATCGGGAAACTGTAAGCCTGCCAGCCAGCCTCTGGCTAGATGATCTCGGCCTGCCGGTCTGACTGACTCTCTTTCTCGCGTGTGCACTGCACAGTCTTTGCCAGCCTGAGTGCCCTGCCAAGGTCCCAGCCCGCCTTCCCTACTGCCTCTCATTCCACGCTGCCTGTCCGCCCACCCAGGTTGCAAAGCCCGAACCTTGCCTCAGTCTGCCTGCCTTCCCATGCTCAGGCCACACTTCGTATTTGCGCGCCCGCTTAGGTGGCCTAGATCAAAGCCTGCCTCAGTCTGCCAGCCTTCTGCTCATACCAAAGTGCCTGTCTGCCCACCCTGTGGGCAAAGCTCAAACTCTGCCCCAGCCTGCCTGCCTCTCATGCCATGGTGGCTGTCTGTCTGCTACCTGGCAACCGTGGGTTATGTGCCCCACTGGCCTGGTAATCCCGCTGCTTCTGTCTGCTGGTCCATGGGTGCTCTGCCCTGGCAAATCCAAATGTGCCCACGCAAACCTGCTGCTACCATCTGCTGCTTTATGGGAGTTCTTCCCTGAGAAATCTTACCATCCTGGCTCCATGGGCGCTGTGCACCGGCAAATCATGCTGCGGCCGTCTATACTGTGCCACAGGTTCTGTGCCCTGGCAATTCCAATGTATGCTGCTGCAAATATCGCCTCTGCTGTGCCACGGGTTCTGTGCCCTGTCAAATCCAATTTATGCTGCTGCCAATGCTGCCTCTGCTGTGCCGCGGGTTCTGTGACCTGGCAAATCCAATGTCTGCTTCTACCAATGCTACCTCTGCTGTCTGTGCCACAGGTTCTGTGCCTTGGCAATCCAATGTCTGCCACTCACTGCTGCCAATGCCACCTCTGCTGTCCCACAGGTTCTGTGCCCAGGCCATCCAACGTCTGCTGATGACAATGCTGCCTCTGCTGTGCCAAGGGTTCTGTGCCCTGGCCATCCAATGTCTGCTGCTGCCAATTTTGCCTCTGCTGTGGCATGGGTTCGGTGCCCTGGCAATCCAAAGTCTGCTACTGGGTGTCCACGTGATTCACCACCAGGCAAGGCTTGACCAACTGGCAGTAGAGCTTCTTTAGTTCTGTTGAATATGAGTCAATCCTGTAACTCCCAGCTGAGTGGGTGTGCCAGCCACAAAGCCCTGGCCGGGTCTCTGCCACTGCTCCACCCAAGCCAGCCAGCCTGCAGTTCCTCCCCTGCTTGATCAGGGAGCAATTAACTTATAAATGTATGTCTGACTGTAACAACTTTGTAGTCCAACCAGTTTACATGAACTTTAGCAGGGCTGTATATCACACTTTCACAATCATCTCTGCCAAATATCAGAAAGAAGTGATAAAGTGTCCTAATTGTATATGCCTGCACAGCATATGCAGAGAAGGAGCCTATGCCAGGGATTCTCTTATGTGTCACTGTGGTATAAAATCAGTTTTTGATGTCAATTGGCCAGCAGAAATATCAAGAAAATATCCTCATTCTGTGCTGTGACCATCCCAATATCTCTCCCCCACTTGTTACTGGGAACTCAGAAGCATCTGTTTAGGAAAGAGGCAATACATATTCTCTTATGTCCTCTGTCACAGTGCTACAGGATGTGATTGTGATGATAATTGGCCAGCCTGAATGTGTAAACTGTGTCTCCTGATTTTGGGGCTGCTATTCCCAAAGTCCCAGTTATGACCCTTCGATGCCCGCCTCCAGGCTGCCCCCTATGCCCGCATCAAAGCCACTACCGATTGGTCCTTTAAAGCTGGAAGCATGCAGTAATTGGCCAGTGAATGTGTCTGTCATGTCAGTCTTTTGGGTTGCTCCACATCCTCCCTCCTAGAGACTCCTCCCTCCCCATACGGGATTGAGCATTGCAGGCTGGCATCCTACTCACCAGATCTCAACCAACTCTTCTACAAATCGGTCAAGTAGCCTTGCCCAGTGGTGATTCACGTGGCCAGTCAGCCAGCCAGTCAGCCATCCACTGCCTGCCGTGATGACGACTAGAAATGGAGAACTCAGCCAGCATAGAGTGAGCAGAACTGGAGGCCTGCCAGCCTGCAATGCCCGGGCAAACCGGGGTGCCAAGTACCAAGCCTTCCCAGTCTCTGCTGATGCTACTGCTGCTGCTACTGGGTCTCTGACAGCTTGCCATGCTGCCACAGGCACCCCCAGGGGCCAAGTGTGAGCCTGCCTTCCCGGACAACCCAGGGTGCCAAGCACCAAGCCTTCCCGGTCTTTGCTGCTGCTGCTGCTGCTGCTGCTGGGTCTCTGACAGCATGCCATGCCACCACAGGCACCCCTGAGGGTTCCTGGAGTTCCCCAAGCCTCGCGGCAGGTCCGAACTCCTCAGAACGTTCAACGGGACTGATCTCCACCAAACCGAATGAACGAACCCAAACTCGGTTTTTGAAACAAACAACCCAATAGCTGAACATCTGGACCCCGTTCTGTTCACACATCCCTACTCTGCATTTTTGGACTTTAAAGGTTGCAATGGTTTCTGTTTGGGAAAGTACTGCAGATGCTGTCGGCAGCTGGGTGAAACTATTATCTTGGCATTAAGGAGACTCCAAATCTTCACAGATTACAGAGGCCAAGAGATTAATTTGATGTGCTTCAACAACTTTTTAACAATGCTTGATTGTCACAGGAGAGCATCTACCTGCTTCTCCTTTCTTCCTGGGCTACCTGTTTGAGCAATCAGAGAGAAGCCTCCATTTACAGCTGAAGCCTGTCTCTCATTGAGGTCTCTTCTAGTCAGGGGCAATTTACCCTTCTCATGATATGCTTTAACAAACTACTGAGTTACCCAGCTGATCCCAATGCCTTGGGGATATTGCCCTTTATACTACTAGCTTGTTGGTTAAGCCTTCCTGGCTGCACTCGGTCAGCTATTATCCCTGATACTATGCCAACTCTATCCTGAAACCTCACAGCCAGTCCAAGTGCCTCAGGGAACAGTGGCAGACAATCCTTATTGGCAGTGAACTCCTGTTTTGTGTGCCCAAGGAACCTACCTAATCCCAGTCTCTTTCTTGATTTTGAGGCAATCGATCATGTACTCCATTCCCATTATGTTTTCACACCTGTAATGATTAGTACAGTATATTGATTTTCATGATGAAATCCAATGTCACATACTCAAAAATCTTCTTTAATAAAAGGGACCTAGGTTATCTTTATCTTACACATGTATTACCAGCAGAGCTATAAGGAGAATCTTTCTTTCAGCAAGTTTTGAGCAGTGAAGGTATTTTAAAGGCTGATCAGAAAATATTGAAAATGTCATTGAATAGCAGAGGAAAAAAACACCTTGTTCTCTTCCCACTTTTCAGCCAGTTTTAATTATTTTCTGTCACTCCAGTGTATGCTATATCCCTGATTCAGCAGTGCCATATCAGAACCTGAGGTTGGGGATGTTCTCAATTTATTAGTTTAGTAATGACTCTTCCTTGGCCTTTCTCAAACTCATCAGTACACTATGACCTCAATTAACAATATGATTCAACCAAAATAAAAATATTACTCTATCCTTGCCCTCTCAGCTACAGAGCCTCACCTCAGTCAATGTAACCTATTGATATCCAGCAAAATTTGTCTTACAGGAGATAACAAAATGGAGGTGATTTTATAAGACAACTGGAGATTATGACTTACTTAGAAACTGTTCACTGTGAGTGTTGGTCCAAACATTTAAGATTTGATACCTGCTCTGATATGGACATAAAACAAACTGTGAAAATGTCTTTTGTCAAGGTTGCATTTAGAGCTACACATTTAAGTATCGTATTTGGTGAACAACAGTCAGAAGAGCTTAGAAAATTCCAGCCACGTAACACTTACGGTGAACTTGCAAAATTCTCACAAACATTTACTAGCCGATGTTAAATTGTATAGGTCCTTCAATTTTCTGGTAATGAGAAGAACAAGCTAATGATTATACCTTTTCTTCTCTGTTAAGCTATTCTGAGTAGGGCTAATGTGGCAGCAGCTATTGCCGCGCTGCGATTACATTCCGCCATTTTGGAATGGAACCATTTTCGGAACCGGGGCTTTTCTGCTGACATTCCGCTAATTCCGCCGACATTCTGCAAATTCAGAAACTATCGGAAAAATTGCGGAATTGTCGGTAACTGTCGGAAAACCGCTGTTCCACTATTTTGTGGCGCTGGCGAAATGGCAGAAGTAGCGGACATGTCATGTTTCTGTTATTTTGAGAAGCCTGTGGAAGTAGCGGAATGAAATTAGTGGAACTGCGGAAGTAGCGGAATGATACTAGCAGAATGAAAGCCTCTGCCATGCCATACTACTAATTGCGGAAACACTGTTTCCGGCAGAAATAGCTACCACTGCAACATTCCGCTACAGTCCTAATTCTGAGGTGTTGATGGTAGGGCTGAAACTCCATCTCATTTTCTTCTCAAATTTCATCAGGAATCAAGCTTCTCGGCTTGATTTCTTCAAGAATCAAGAAACGTCCCTGTTTCGACCCTTTCTCAAGCAAGATTTTTTTCTTGATTTACTTACTGGAGCCACGTGTGTGCCATGTCCTGTGCCAATTCATGCATCCCACATCCGTTTGTCATCTGTCTGTCTATCTGTCTGTCTCTCTTCTCTCTCTTCTGCAGCCACCAACTCCACACTGGGAGGAAAAACAAGAAAAAGAAATGCATGTGCATAGAATGGCCCAGTGGCCATTTTGCACATGCATTTTTTTTTTTCCTTTTTAAAGGAGATTCTTGCAAGATTTTCATACCATTGCCGAGATCTTCTTGAGATGTCATTAAGGGTTCTTGATGCTTATGGGAACCAAACTAATTCTCATTTCAGCCCTAGTTGCTAGCATTGTATCGGGTATGGAAGGCATAAATCAACTTTGAAAAATTCTGAATTGCCAAGAGCAAATAATCGCTTGCATAGGTGACTTGTGGGTGGGGACATGGAGGGCATGTCCACCCTAGATTTTCAGAACCCCTATAGAACCTTTTGGAACCCCTGCTCAACCCCCCACTCACCCCCACTCCTGGACCCCGACACTATTGGTGGGTACCAGTCACCTATGACTGTTTAATTAAACTGTCTAGAGGAAACTATTTCACAGTTATATACCATTCAGCCTCTGACCACATAATTCACTGTTCACCATTTTATTCAGTTATTTCTGGACTATTCTTAGACCGTTTTCACACCTACATGAATAGGTCATTAGAAAGTCATGCGAGGGGACATGCATACAAAGCAGGCATATGTTTGATCAGGTGTGAATGCCCTGAGGCAGGTGATTGAAGCTTTTATGTGCATTTACAAGGACGATTGACAAAGCTGGATTCTGCATGTGGAGGGGACCTCTACTGATCTTCTAATTTATTTATTTATTTATTTCTACAAATTTCTACCCTGCCCCTCCTGCCATGCAGCTCGGGGTGGCTTCCAACATTAAAACAATAATAAAATACATTAAAATCAATTTTAAAATAGTCATAAATATTTTACAATATTAAACAGGGCTAGACAACAAACCACCAAGAAACAAATAGGTGGGGGAACTAAAACCTCCCACCCTACCCACCCTCCCTCCCAAAGGCCTGTGCAAACAGCCAGGTCTTACAGTTTCGCCGAAATGTTAACAGGCATGGGGCCAGGCGAGCTTCCTCCAGAAGGGAGTTCCACAGCCGCGGTCCCACTACCGAGAATGCCCTCTCCATCGTGGCCCCCCGCTTAACA
>QEPC01002298.1:4327946-4513099 GCA_003113815.1 Sphenodon punctatus | reverse complement strand
TGATGATGATGATGATGATGATGATGATGATGATGATGATGATGTTGGAGGATGTTCTAGAGCAAATTGAAAATATGAATATTAACAAATCACCAGGTCCAGATGGCATTCACCCCAGAGTTCTGAAGGAATTCAAATATGAAATTGCAGACCTACCTTAGTAATTTTTAACCTGTCACTAAAATCTGCCACCGTACCTGAGGACTGAAGGGTGGCAAATGTAATCCCAATATTTAAACAGGGATCCAGAGGTGAACCTGGAAAATACAGACCAGTAAGCTTGATGTCTCTGCCAGGCAAAATGGTGGAAGCCATCATTAAGGATAGAATTACAGAGCATGTTGACAAACATGGCTTAATGGGGAAGAGTCAACACTGATTTAGTAAAGGTAAGTCATGCCTCACTAACCTGTTGGAATTCTTTGAGGGTGTAGTAGTAGTAGTAAATTTTTTATTGGTGCAACAAAAGTTGATACAATATATATAATTCACAGCCATAAACATGCCATTCCATAAATGGTTTAAACATACTAAAAAGAAATAACCATATATACTTGCCCCTCATGGCCAAACAAACTTTCAATATAATTAAATCAAGAATCCATATTCCAATCCCCATGTATAGTTGTATTCTATTAAATGTTGCACTCTTGGGCTCGGGCTCTTCTCTTTGCTAATGGAAGCAGGCAGTTTGCAGCCCTATACATCTTGCTTTCGGACTCATTTGCCAGAATATATTGCAATCTATGCTCCCTGCAAACCCAAGGGGTCTCAATCTGGAGTAGGCTTTGATATTTGTAACGAATGCCTGCCGAAAGGGTACATTCAAACAAATAGTGCACTTGGTCCGCTACCCCAACCTTGCAATCACAAATTCTTTGGCAATAAGGCACCCCCTTTAATCTGCCCTCCAAAACACTAAAAGGCATTAGCTGGAAACGTACAAGTGTGAGAGGGCCTGCCTCAGAGCAAAATTTGCGATGCTCTCCAGGTATGGTTCCAATTTATGCACCATTTTATATTTCCCATAAAAGGGAGCTATCACAGAGTCTGACACCAAATCCATGTCTTCCTGCTTGCCTATATCTGAAATTCAGGCCTTTAATAAATTTTTGAGAGAGGTTCTAGGTAGACCTTCTAAAGCCCCCAGGGAGAACCCAATATCCTCAAGAAGGTGAACAAACCGGGATCCCCAAGTCAAACCAACACCCAAGTTCCCCTGCTCCTCCCACCAAGCATAAACAAGACTTGTCTTAGGCATGGCCATTAATCTAGACCAAAATATTTTAATGGTCATGCGGATTTGAACTGTAACAGAGACCACTCCCATCTCTGCCCTTAAAATTGCAACCGGCATACAAGCTGGAGCTCCTAAGAGGCATCTAAGGGTATTTTCAGATGTGATGGGGCCAATTGGCCCCATCACAAAAACAATAAATTCATCCCCCACCGGGATGACCCCATCACACCCTAACAGATGTGGGGAATCGGGGAGGGGGCGGGGCCACGCAGCGCAACGTGTGGCCGCACGGCCCCGCCCCCTCCATGGTCTCCACCGCCCACCCTCTGGGGAGATGGGCGGCCGCTGTGGCCAATGCAGCCGCAGCGCTCACCTGATTTGGCCACGAGCTGGAATTCCTGTGAGGATTCTGGGCCATGGCCGCCACCCAGAAGTGACGGCGGGGTTCATCATGGCGGGGAATCGCCTTCGCCACGCAACTGCCGCCGGCCCCGCCGCTTCGGCCGTTCGCGTGACGAAAGTGATTTCCCGCCGTGGTAACATCTGGGGGGAACATCCGTTCCCCCCAACAGATGTTCCGTGATTGCAGCCACCACAGGGAATTGACTGTGGTTGACTGTGATCTCATAACGTCTGAAAATACCCTAAGCACCCTATTCTGTACTGCCTCTAAGACTGTGACCTCAAAACCCCATACTCCAGCCTCATAGAGCATTTGGGGGATATGTTTATGGGCTAACACATTGATGGCTGGTTTAATCATCTTACCCCACCACCACCCCTGTAGCCCCTTTGAGGGTGTAAATAAGCATGTGGACAAGGGAGACCCAGTAGATATAGTGTACCTGGATTTATAGAAAGCATTTGATAAGGTCCCTCATGAGAGACTCTTGAGAAAATTAAAAAGTCATGGGATAGGAGGTAGTGTCTTACTATGGATCAGAAACTGGTTGAAAGATAGAAAACAAAGGGTTGGATTAAATGGTCAGTTTTCACAATGGAGAGATATAAAAAGTGGTGTGCCTCAGGGATCTGTATTGGGACTGGTGTTGTTTAATGTATTCATTAATGATTTGGAAAAGGGTGTTAAGAGTGAGGTGATCAAATTTGCAGATGACACCAAATTATTCAAGGTAGTTAAAACACGAGCAGACTGTGAGGAACTGCACCAGGATCTTACGACACTGGATGCCTGGGCATCTAAATGGCAAATAAGATTTAATGTGGACAAGTGCAAAGTGATGCACGTAGGGAAAAATAATCCAAACGATGCGTAAACAATGCTGGGTACTAAGCTAGGAGTTATCACTCAGGAAAACGATCTGGGGGTGGTTGTGGACAATACAATGAAATTCACAGCGCAGTGTGCAGCAGCAGTCAAAAAGCAAACAGAATTTTAGGGATTATTTGGAAGGGGATAGAGAATAAAACTGGGGAGATCATAATGTCGCTATATAAATCAATGGTGCAACCGCTCCTCGAATATTGTGTGCAGTTCTGGTTGCCCCATCTCAAAAAAGTCATAGCTGAACTAGAAAAGGTACAGAGAAGGGCAACAAAAATGATCAAGGGCATGGAAGGGCTACCGTATAAGGAGAGGTTTGGTAGGTTGGGGTTCTTCAGTTTAGAGAAGAGATGACTGAGAGGAGATATAACAGAGGTCTCTAAAATCATGAGTGGTGTGGAACTAATCAACAAGGAGCAGTTACTTACCCTCTCAGCTAGCACTAGAACTAGGGGACACTCCATGAAACTCATGGGTGGCAAGTTTAAAGCAAATAAAATATTTTTTCACACAGCATATAATTCGGTGTGGAATCTACTGCCAGAGGCTGTGGTAAGGGTCAGTACTATAGCTGAGTTTAAAAGAGGTTTGGACAAGTTTCTGAAAGATAGGCCCATTAGCAGCTATTAGCCAGACAGGAGCGGGGAACATGACAGGAGCTGGGGAAAACAACAGGGACTTGATTCCCCATTGTGACCTGTTGGGTGTTTCTCCCAAGCCACCATGATTGGCCACTGTTGGAGACAGGTTGCTGGGCTAGATGAACCATTGATCTTACCCAGTATGGCACTTCTATTGTTCTTATGAGGAACCTATACAACCCCACATTTTGGGTATCAAACCTTCATCAGGGGTACATAAAAAAACTGAAATACATTAAACAAAATTTATTTTAGTAAATTGATTGAATAAAAAATGAATTCCCAAAAATATTTAAAACATCTTGCACCAATTTAAATTTTAAAATAATTGCACCAATAATTTTACAAACAATGTGAACTATTGGTGCAAGAATTATTCTCCTGCCCACAAATAAATAGCAAGAAGTGTAAAAGCTAACTTGTGGTTCAACAATTTTGAGTACAAAACTATAAAAAACTTTTTTTTGTGTTGACTCCAACTGGGATAACATGATCTGGGTGAAGTTTTTAATTAAAAAAAATAATCTTTTGTATACATGTTATATATTTACAGTAAAGGTTGTTTACAGTTATAGTAGCTTTCTTCTGTGCATATATTCAAGTCCCACCTAAAGGCCCACCTCTTTAAGGTCACCTTTAAATTATTATCCTGATAATGAATCATGATCTTAGCGGGAATAAATCAATTATTGAATAAACTGCACCCTGTAGTCCATGATTCATCTATTGCCTTGTTTTTAACTATCTGTGTCCATGTGTTATCTAGATTGTAAGCTCCTCGGAGCAGGGGCTATCTTTTGTTCTGTATATTTGTACAGTGCTGCGTACGACTAGTAGCACTTTAGAAATAAGTAGTAGTAGTAGTAGTAGTAGTATATGCCCTCCCACTAAAAACACTAACAGTAATCTTCATTTTTATGGCCTTTCGGCTATTTTGTACCAAGAATCCTACTGTTTTGCACATCCTGCTTTGTCTTCAGTCTCTTCCTAGTCTTCATCCATTGTCAAATCTGTTTGACAACAGGTCACAATGGGGGATCCATTTCTCCACAATGTTGGTAGTTATAAATTGGCATCCTTGTCGTCTGCCCTCCCGAGTAACACAAAATCTCACATTAGAATTCTTGCATCAAGCAATCTTCTGGTTGATTCCTAGAATATGGGATACATACATACATGTTTAGTACAAATGAATAGTCCAAAAATATGAGTAATACTGTCAAATTTACCAAAAATGGCATGGCAGATAGTAACTGCAATTAGGTTTTGCTCCATCGTGTATCTGGTTTCAATTTTTTCAGCTTGCTTATTTTAGGGGTGGCCAATTGATTTTTGTTATTATGATAACAAAAGGATAATTTTCAAATTAATTCATTAAATGAAAAAATGAGGATATATTTTCAAATAGATATTTCTGCTCCGTATTCCTGAATCTTTTGGTAAATTTCCTTGCCATGCTTGCTCAATCAATCAATACTTTTATTAGACACTAGCTTTCGCCATGGTCAAAAATAACAACATCGACATATAGTACAATAAAACAGCCATGCTTGCTATTTATGATATAGTCTATCTGCATATGCACAGGATCTTTTGTTGTTTTATGGTTTCTCCACTCCCACTGCTGCTTCTTGACCCTTCCCCTGTTTCTAACATTGCAATCATTGCCATGGCAACTAATTTCAATGCTATACACACAGAGTTATAAAACACTCAGGTGTTGCAAAGTAGAGATGAAGTTTTAAGCAATGTTCCTCATTTCATTGGCCTGTACAAATGATGGACTGAGGGGGGGATACTGACAATGTTTTTTTATCCTTTTACGCGCACATCAAATCCAATGCGTGTCCCACCTCAAGTGCTGGCCCAGAAAAAATTATCTGGGATAGGCCCATGGTTGTCATGACAGCCATGAACCCCTGCTCCACTCCTAAAATTCTGGCCTCAGCATGCATATTGAAAATTAGGGATGCAACGGATATTTAAAACAAAAACCTCGGAAATATTTCCGAGGTTCCGAGTACCGGGACCAAGTTTTTGGTTACCATTTGGAACTGTTACCGAAGACTCGGAAATTGGAACTACAGAACTTGGAATCATGGGACTTGGCACCCCAGCTGACATGTGGCACTGGTGCCCCAAAGAACATGGTTCCTGCTAGCAGATAGATCCACAAGCCATTTCACCACCACCACCAAACACACCATAATAACCAGAAAGTATGCCCCCTCTTGTCCCTTTCTTCTATGCAAGCTCTGGGGTGGGTGCGTGGGACTAGTGCCCCAAAGCACATGGCCCCTACCAGCAGGCAAATCCACAAGAAACTAGATGGAACCGACCCCCCAAACGCACCATATAGGGGTGGGAATTCCAGTTCTCCCAAGATCCGATATTACCGGTATTTGGGTGTATCGGCTTAATCAGATAAATCCGATATTTACTTGTACCGGCATACCAGATTTTTAACATTGGCTGTGGTATCGGATTTTTTACATTGCGGCCATTGAAGTTAATAGCTGCAATGTAAAAAATCCGGTATTGCGGCCCATGTTAAAAATCCGGTATGCCGATACCGGTACATTCGGTACCAGGGAGAGCCGATACCAGTACATCCGGTATCCGGTATTCTCTCTGGTGTCCCACCCCTAATAACCAGCAAGTGTGCCTCCCTTCCTCCAATCCCCTATGCAAGCTCTGAAGTCTGGCACTGGTGCTTCAAAGCACATGGTCCTTGACAGCAGGCAGATCCACAAGAAAATAAACCATATGCAAGCCCCACACCCCAGTATTGCAAGTATGCCCACATGCCACTCTGCAAGCTCTGTGGTGGCACGAGTACCCCCAAAGCATATGTTTCCTGCCAGGACGCAGATTCACAAGCCTGTCAAATAAAACAACCAGCAAGTATGCCCCCTCCTTTCCCATGCCCCTATGCAAGCTCTGTGGTGGGTGGGTGGCACTGGTGCCCCAGAGCACATGGTCCCTGCCCTGCCAGCAAGCAGATCCACAAGAAACCAGATGCAACCCCCCCCCCAAAACACACCATAAATTAGCCAGCAAGTATGCTCCCTTGCTCCATGCCCTTATGCAAAGCAAGCCCCCACCCCCACCCCAAACACACCATAATAACTAGCAAGTATGTCACCATGCCCCAACTGGGCACATATTGCAAGTAGCCCCTCATTTTGCAACAACTCACATCAGTGCCCTATGTGTTGTAATAATCCTATGGCCATCCCCTTTCCTTAAAATTTTGTACACAAAAAGGAGGAGTCTAACTCCAAAGCCAAAATACTTATATACAGCAGTGTAGCACACAGCCAGATCACTAAAGAGAGTGAATAACACCCAAATGCCCACTTCTATTTGCCCCTGGCAGGCAATCAAAAATTCTTTCCCTCCCCCCACCCCCTTTTCTATAACAAGGAAATGAAGCTGACTAGTTGTGGCATCAGGATTCCCAAAGGAAGGCTGTTGTAGCCTATGAGAAAGTAGCCAGCATTACTCTAGCCCTAGTAAGTCTTATGTTAAAATTGTCCTATGCTTGTCCCCCCTCCCCCCCCCACCATTACCTGTCCCATTACCCCCGGGCCTACCAAATAAGACAGTAAGTTTAGTTTCCCAGCTCAGTGAAGGTAAGGTCAGGGGTGGGTTACATCAGGGGTCCCGAGTCCTCTCAACTCCTAGCCAAATGCACAGCCACAGCAGTACAGAAAAACACTTGAGTGGAACCTAGTGTACCAAGTACCAGACTTATTCCTCGGAACTTCAGAACTTGATAGTTCCAAACTGAGTATTGTGATCCTCAGCAACTTCTAAATAAATTAGAATATCGGGTTTTAGCACTAACTGAAATCCCCCCAGACAATAAGTTTAGGAGATTCCACCACCACATCCAAGACCAGCTCATCTAGAGTAGTCAGGGAGTTGGTCATGCAGTTGGGTTGTTGGTGCACCAGCAGAATCCCCAGTCTATCCCCAGCCAAATCCAACACGAAGTGGACACACTCCATATTGAATGAGTCAGACACAAGATACCTTTGAAATCTCAAGATGTCTTTACAGATCACAATCACTCTGCCCCCCCTGGTCCCCAATCCTAGACTGATGCTGCACTGAATACCCGGATGGCACCATCTGGGATGAAATTGGCCCAGATTCTTCATCCAGCCAGGTCTCTGTAATGCAAATGAGGTTGGCAGCCACATCTCAAATAAGATCATAAGATGTTTGATGTTTGTTGATGGTTGGTACCCCTAATTCAGTCCAGGGTTGCTTCTCATAAAAGACCCCCGCTCTCTGGTCCATGAATTTGTCCCCTCAGGGTCCATGGCTCTTTGTCCATCAGCCACATTCTCAGATTAAAGGGGGCACTTACTGAGGTATTACTCCAAACCCATCACTTCAATTAGGGTCTTTATGCCTCAGCCAATTGCCCATTTGTAAAGATACGCCCCCAACCTGGGTCACAAACTTCATGGGACTCCTACACCCCCACCCCCCACCCCAGCCTTAGTTCCCTGAATCACTTGTGATATGACTAAGGAATTGCTTGGTACTATTGGCAGAGCAGGGCTTCTTTAAAGCTTTCATGGGAGCAGCCTGAGCCCTTATCAGTCTGCCCATAGACTTCCAGGTCTCAACTGGAATGCAGGGGGACCAAGTGCCAGACCCAGTCTTTGGAGAGGATGCCATTAAGCTGGCACAGTCTCTCAAAGGCTGTGATGAAAGTGTCTGTGTCCTCCCCCTCCTTATGGGTGGGAAACATCTTAACACCACCACCACCACCCCCGGTAGTGCTTGGGTTGTGGTTCCCCCTGAGGTTTACCCCATCCAGGTTCCTCTGCCTTAAGGTTTCTGTCTAGATCTCATGCTTATGTTGTCCCTCTGCCTCCTCTTGCCCCAGTTCTCTCTTTTCAGTGAGATGCATTTTCTCCAGCTCTCTCTTCTCAGCAAGTTCAATCTCTTTTGGTTCCCTCTGGGCTTGGAGTTTCTTCTCCCCCAGCTGGAACGTCATTACTGCCAGATGGAATGCTGCATCTGTGGGGATGGATGACCCACCTCATGATGCAGTGGAGCTGCTTGGCTGACTCACACTGCCCCACTCCTCTTGCTCCTCCAGTTCAGGTGGAGGGGATGAAGGGCTCGGCGGGGCCCCTTTCGGATGACTGTCTTGCTGAGCAGACTGGTCTTTTTCCTGCCCCCCAGACCCTGGAGTACCTGGGAGTATGGAGAACAACTCCCCTGTCCCTTCTAGGAGGGCAATCAGCTCCTCTTTTCATTTGTGGGCATAGTTGAGCCCCTTCTCTTTGCACAATTCCTCCAGCTGAGTCTTCTTCGGGAATCTGAGCTCCATTTCCCCAGTCCCTGCCATGCTCTTGCTTCCTGGACAGACAACTGCCCATGTGTCTGTCCCTTAGCACTAAGCTCTCCAGCACAGCTCCATTCCTCCAGTTCTCTCTCACCGGTGTCCACAATCCCACCACTGCCACCAGCATGTCACAGACCCCCACTCGCAGCACCAGGTCCCAGCCTCCTGGGCTTGCTTGAGTCCTTGCACTCAAGCAGGCCTGTGCCTGTTCTGCGACAAGCCAGAGATCACCTTGATGGGCAGGCCCCTGGGAAGTAAGGCTGAGCAGGGAAATTTACCCCTCTGGGGCTGCAGACAAAGACAGAGAGAGAACAATGACCGAACTAATTCCAGAGTCTGCTTAACACCAAACTTTACTAACAGCAGGGAAAGGAGTTAGAGGCTACAGTACACAGTACACAGACCGTATGATCAACAGAACAAAAGGGCAACAGTCTCACGTTCAGTTCTGCAGTTCCTCCTCGATGGCACTCCCCAGCTGGCCCGGAAAGAGCAGTCAAGAATCAAAAGTTTATTGTCTAGCCATAGGCTTTTACACATACAACACAATACATTTTGCCAACCAATTAAAATTAGATATGGGATCGCCCATAATCATATACAAAATATTTACAAATTTAAATACTCCTTAGTAATATGTGTACATCCCCATCATCCTTCCCATTACACTCCGTACTACCGGCGTCCTGTACTTTCAAATAGTCTATCTTCCAGGTACTGGAGCAATCATCTCCTCCTATAGGGGAACAGTATAGACCCAGCTGAACCAGCTCTCCCCAAGCTCAGCTCCAACTCCCAGTTCAGGTCCCAGCTCTCAGCAGCTCCCACCAGTATCTTCCAGCTTCCTGTGTTCCAGAGTCTGACCCTGAACTCCCAATGCCCAGAGTATTTATTGTTTATTATTGTTTATTGTACAAATTTTATACCCTGCATCCTGCTGCTATCAGCAGCTAGGGGTGACTAACAATTCCAAGTAAAGCACATAAAATACAATATAAATAAATACAATGGGTGCAATCTAACATCTCCTGATAAACTGCATCTACGCCAGGTACAGTTAACACACGCCAGTGCACATTTGCCTTGGCTGCTGGGAATGTGGGTTCAGGGGGGGTCGCATTGGGAGGGGCACACCATTGTGCTGAGCGACTTGCTGTGTGCCCACAACCTGGCCAGGCATTGTGCTGGAGCGTGGCATATGCCACCTCTTGGATTGCACCCAATAATTATAATATAAAAACANGTGGCACTGGTGCCCCAGAGCACATGGTCCCTGCCCTGCCAGCAAGCAGATCCACAAGAAACCAGATGCAACCCCCCCCCCAAAACACACCATAAATTAGCCAGCAAGTATGCTCCCTTGCTCCATGCCCTTATGCAAAGCAAGCCCCCACCCCCACCCCAAACACACCATAATAACTAGCAAGTATGTCACCATGCCCCAACTGGGCACATATTGCAAGTAGCCCCTCATTTTGCAACAACTCACATCAGTGCCCTATGTGTTGTAATAATCCTATGGCCATCCCCTTTCCTTAAAATTTTGTACACAAAAAGGAGGAGTCTAACTCCAAAGCCAAAATACTTATATACAGCAGTGTAGCACACAGCCAGATCACTAAAGAGAGTGAATAACACCCAAATGCCCACTTCTATTTGCCCCTGGCAGGCAATCAAAAATTCTTTCCCTCCCCCCACCCCCTTTTCTATAACAAGGAAATGAAGCTGACTAGTTGTGGCATCAGGATTCCCAAAGGAAGGCTGTTGTAGCCTATGAGAAAGTAGCCAGCATTACTCTAGCCCTAGTAAGTCTTATGTTAAAATTGTCCTATGCTTGTCCCCCCTCCCCCCCCCACCATTACCTGTCCCATTACCCCCGGGCCTACCAAATAAGACAGTAAGTTTAGTTTCCCAGCTCAGTGAAGGTAAGGTCAGGGGTGGGTTACATCAGGGGTCCCGAGTCCTCTCAACTCCTAGCCAAATGCACAGCCACAGCAGTACAGAAAAACACTTGAGTGGAACCTAGTGTACCAAGTACCAGACTTATTCCTCGGAACTTCAGAACTTGATAGTTCCAAACTGAGTATTGTGATCCTCAGCAACTTCTAAATAAATTAGAATATCGGGTTTTAGCACTAACTGAAATCCCCCCAGACAATAAGTTTAGGAGATTCCACCACCACATCCAAGACCAGCTCATCTAGAGTAGTCAGGGAGTTGGTCATGCAGTTGGGTTGTTGGTGCACCAGCAGAATCCCCAGTCTATCCCCAGCCAAATCCAACACGAAGTGGACACACTCCATATTGAATGAGTCAGACACAAGATACCTTTGAAATCTCAAGATGTCTTTACAGATCACAATCACTCTGCCCCCCCTGGTCCCCAATCCTAGACTGATGCTGCACTGAATACCCGGATGGCACCATCTGGGATGAAATTGGCCCAGATTCTTCATCCAGCCAGGTCTCTGTAATGCAAATGAGGTTGGCAGCCACATCTCAAATAAGATCATAAGATGTTTGATGTTTGTTGATGGTTGGTACCCCTAATTCAGTCCAGGGTTGCTTCTCATAAAAGACCCCCGCTCTCTGGTCCATGAATTTGTCCCCTCAGGGTCCATGGCTCTTTGTCCATCAGCCACATTCTCAGATTAAAGGGGGCACTTACTGAGGTATTACTCCAAACCCATCACTTCAATTAGGGTCTTTATGCCTCAGCCAATTGCCCATTTGTAAAGATACGCCCCCAACCTGGGTCACAAACTTCATGGGACTCCTACACCCCCACCCCCCACCCCAGCCTTAGTTCCCTGAATCACTTGTGATATGACTAAGGAATTGCTTGGTACTATTGGCAGAGCAGGGCTTCTTTAAAGCTTTCATGGGAGCAGCCTGAGCCCTTATCAGTCTGCCCATAGACTTCCAGGTCTCAACTGGAATGCAGGGGGACCAAGTGCCAGACCCAGTCTTTGGAGAGGATGCCATTAAGCTGGCACAGTCTCTCAAAGGCTGTGATGAAAGTGTCTGTGTCCTCCCCCTCCTTATGGGTGGGAAACATCTTAACACCACCACCACCACCCCCGGTAGTGCTTGGGTTGTGGTTCCCCCTGAGGTTTACCCCATCCAGGTTCCTCTGCCTTAAGGTTTCTGTCTAGATCTCATGCTTATGTTGTCCCTCTGCCTCCTCTTGCCCCAGTTCTCTCTTTTCAGTGAGATGCATTTTCTCCAGCTCTCTCTTCTCAGCAAGTTCAATCTCTTTTGGTTCCCTCTGGGCTTGGAGTTTCTTCTCCCCCAGCTGGAACGTCATTACTGCCAGATGGAATGCTGCATCTGTGGGGATGGATGACCCACCTCATGATGCAGTGGAGCTGCTTGGCTGACTCACACTGCCCCACTCCTCTTGCTCCTCCAGTTCAGGTGGAGGGGATGAAGGGCTCGGCGGGGCCCCTTTCGGATGACTGTCTTGCTGAGCAGACTGGTCTTTTTCCTGCCCCCCAGACCCTGGAGTACCTGGGAGTATGGAGAACAACTCCCCTGTCCCTTCTAGGAGGGCAATCAGCTCCTCTTTTCATTTGTGGGCATAGTTGAGCCCCTTCTCTTTGCACAATTCCTCCAGCTGAGTCTTCTTCGGGAATCTGAGCTCCATTTCCCCAGTCCCTGCCATGCTCTTGCTTCCTGGACAGACAACTGCCCATGTGTCTGTCCCTTAGCACTAAGCTCTCCAGCACAGCTCCATTCCTCCAGTTCTCTCTCACCGGTGTCCACAATCCCACCACTGCCACCAGCATGTCACAGACCCCCACTCGCAGCACCAGGTCCCAGCCTCCTGGGCTTGCTTGAGTCCTTGCACTCAAGCAGGCCTGTGCCTGTTCTGCGACAAGCCAGAGATCACCTTGATGGGCAGGCCCCTGGGAAGTAAGGCTGAGCAGGGAAATTTACCCCTCTGGGGCTGCAGACAAAGACAGAGAGAGAACAATGACCGAACTAATTCCAGAGTCTGCTTAACACCAAACTTTACTAACAGCAGGGAAAGGAGTTAGAGGCTACAGTACACAGTACACAGACCGTATGATCAACAGAACAAAAGGGCAACAGTCTCACGTTCAGTTCTGCAGTTCCTCCTCGATGGCACTCCCCAGCTGGCCCGGAAAGAGCAGTCAAGAATCAAAAGTTTATTGTCTAGCCATAGGCTTTTACACATACAACACAATACATTTTGCCAACCAATTAAAATTAGATATGGGATCGCCCATAATCATATACAAAATATTTACAAATTTAAATACTCCTTAGTAATATGTGTACATCCCCATCATCCTTCCCATTACACTCCGTACTACCGGCGTCCTGTACTTTCAAATAGTCTATCTTCCAGGTACTGGAGCAATCATCTCCTCCTATAGGGGAACAGTATAGACCCAGCTGAACCAGCTCTCCCCAAGCTCAGCTCCAACTCCCAGTTCAGGTCCCAGCTCTCAGCAGCTCCCACCAGTATCTTCCAGCTTCCTGTGTTCCAGAGTCTGACCCTGAACTCCCAATGCCCAGAGTATTTATTGTTTATTATTGTTTATTGTACAAATTTTATACCCTGCATCCTGCTGCTATCAGCAGCTAGGGGTGACTAACAATTCCAAGTAAAGCACATAAAATACAATATAAATAAATACAATGGGTGCAATCTAACATCTCCTGATAAACTGCATCTACGCCAGGTACAGTTAACACACGCCAGTGCACATTTGCCTTGGCTGCTGGGAATGTGGGTTCAGGGGGGGTCGCATTGGGAGGGGCACACCATTGTGCTGAGTGACTTGCTGTGTGCCCACAACCTGGCCAGGCATTGTGCTGGAGCGTGGCATATGCCACCTCTTGGATTGCACCCAATAATTATAATATAAAAACAACCATACAAAAATCCACTTGGTGAAGCATCAAAGAGCATTTAGGCCCTATTGACCTCACACAGCCAAGGTATTTGGCCACCATCCTGAGCATGCTCATAGCAGCCCAACCGAACTCCAGGTCAGGCTTGGAAACTCCATCGGGCCTATCTGCATGGCCACCATAGGCTTCTGTTTACAGATGACTGATTCCCCTGCCTGCCTCTCCAGTCACCCCCATCTTCAGTTCAGCTTTCACCACAACAGTGCCTGTGGCTTCTTCACCTCAGTGAGTGGTCTATCACCAAATTTAGTCGAAATCCAAGAGACAGAAGTGACTCTCATTCTACAAATGAAGGACTAGGGAATAAGGAGGGTAAAAGCTCAGACTTCATTACAACCACTGCATCTATCGATTAGGGAACCACCTTGGCTTTTTCCTACTCCTGGGGAAAAGTATATCTGTGCAGAATATGAAGCTGGCCAAAGTTCTTTTTTGGACTGTGCATTAGAAATCTCTTCTTGCCACGGTCCTGAGAGAGGGAAAGAAAGTGACATTGGAACCCCAAAGCAGCTGCAAGAGCACATTTCAAATGTAAGCTCATGTCTCGGGGAAATTCATCAAGTTCAAATCTACGTGGATTGTATCTTATGAAGGTGATGGAATTCAGGCAGCATGGGAAACAAATCAACAGCAAGACAGCCTCAAAAAATCTGTTGTTGGAACAAGCCAGCACTGCACTAGTTGAGTCATGATTACTAACATAATAAAAAGGAAAACACATTGAATGAGAGCAACTGGAATTTGCAAATTAGAGATTTTACTGCAGGCCAGCAATATGGCTTTTAAGAATTTTATTGGTCCATAAGAAAGATGAGCCATTTTGTAGGTCAATGCATAAAGAATTTCATAGTGGTTTAACATCTTGAAGTCACTTTTCTCCTCTCTGTAATTCACTCGTACTCTATTAAACTGGCATGCTTAATTATCTATGGTGTGCTTTTCTGGCATGCAAGGTTATTATTTTAAATCATGGATCCATTTGGGAATAAGATTTCGCAGATAAGAGATTATGACCAGTAAACAGGAAGGAGAGGGAAAGCTAAATCCTGAATGGATGCTATATTAAACCTAATTCCAGGAGATGTTATTTATAACAAAATCAGCATTAATTTGTCACAGATTAAGCTGTTTAACCTGACCAAACACTCGCCCTTAGGGGCAGAGAAGGCAATTCTGGAAAACACGCAATCATACATTTAGCTTTCCCTGTCCCTACTCCCATGTTTATTCTTGCTGTGCGTAAGTGTGTAAAGCATGCCCGATGGTTTAGAATTGACAACTTAAGATAATAGGCCACTTGCCACATAAGTAGGAGAAAAGAGAAGTGGATAGTAGATTCTAGTTAGGCAGGTATGGAAAGGTGCATTTGTTTATTGCTTGAATAATTATGGCAGCAGCCAGGCCAGAAGAAAGTGAGGAGAATGAACTTCCAGCATCATCAAAATCAGCCTTACTTTGTGTGGAATAAAACCACTTTCAGACATGCCCCCCCCCCCCCATGCATATTCTGGCTGTGGAGTGGGGGGGATGCACAGCCAGGCTATACGTGGGGATAGACAAGTCTGAAAGCCCCCCCCCCCCCCATGCGGCTTTGTCAGAGGAGATGCACAGGGATGCAGAGCTGAATTTCCTGCTCTTCATCCCTGCGTGTCTCTGCCAGCAAGTCACACAGGGGTGGGGTGGGGACTTTCAGACCAGCCGATCCCTGTGTATATCTTGACTGTGCATCTGCCCCCCACAATCAGAATATGCACGGGAGGTGGGGGAGGATGTCTGAAAGTGGCCTAAGTCACTTGTGCGTTTAATGCTTTGTCCAGTAAGATTGTAAGAACTTTTAACAATTTAAACAATAGACCTATGTGTGGGGTGTGAGTGTCATGTGCCACTTGCCCACACTTGGTAGGTGTTAGCACCTAACTGTTGAGGATACAGATGAGTGTCATCCACATGCACAGCCTACACATGAGCCCCATCTGGCCCCCTTCCTGCTGGGCTCCTCCTAGAAGGAGTCCAGTGGGAAGGGGACCATCACTGGCTGGGCCCGACTTGAAGTTGACCAGTGAGGGAGATGGGGAATCCTTGCTAGAGACCCCCACTACTTGGTCAATTTCAAGCTGAGGAAGCACTTCCCTGGCTCAATATTGCTCGGTGCCAGGGCGGAGGATCACTGTGGGGGAGCACATCACTATATTCCCCTGCAGAGATCCCCTATTAGATGACAGCAATATGTGTTGGCTTCCGAGACAACACATGTTCGTGCCTTAGCCCACACAGCATCCTCCTTGATATCGAGTATACTGCTGTGTAGAGGACATGGACCAGGAACATGTATTCCCACTCCATACCCACCCAACAAATGGACCAATAGACAGCATTTATGGGTGATTATTGTTTTGTTTGTTATCTCCCTTTCACATGTTTCAGTAAGGGGTACAATACCCTGTGTTATTTGTCCTATCATTACTCCGATTGTGTGAATGCTCTGAAGTATGTGGCTGGCTGCCCCACATTTCCTATCTGCAGAAAAGCTACTCCACAGGTGTCCACACATTATATGAGTTTACCCCTAACAGATAACTAAAGTGATAAGTATCTGTCATTAGGTGGTGGTCAGGGACACATGTTCACTGCATTTTCCCCATTGATGGTAATGTTCTTTCTAGAACAGCTTTGTATTACATAGGCTTTTTGTTTCCCGAAATAGAAAAAACGCTTACAGTCTCACCACTTTCTGAGAACAGCAGCAAACACAGAACAAGATGACCACACCCTTCTGGATTGTTGGGGTCTCAGTTGTTCCTACTTGCTTCTATCTGCGCTGGGATGGCTGAGATGTTGTGTTTGAGAGAACTGAAGTTTCCTTATTCTGCTTACTTCTTATATCCTAATTGTTAGTGAGACCCCCCAGCTCACTTATATGACGTAGCTGTTATTACTATTACCGCCAGTGGGCCTGGGTGTGTGTGCGCGCTCCGGCGTTCCATCCATCTCCACTGATTCCCCATGTGCAAAGGCATTGTGGAAAACGGAGTTGCCTACATGCGTGGATATGGGTATGTGTCTGTGTGACATGCAGCACACGTGCCGCATACCCACTGCCGTCTCCACCCACCCCCTTGCACCCCGGTGCCACACACACACACCCCACAGTCTGTTTAAAAAGGCCTATGGTCAGAAAATTTATTTTTCTTCTTTGCCACTCTCAGCAAGTCTGGGCTAATTTCATCCCCATCCCATGACCAACACCTGCCTCCTGTTTTTAAACATGTTTTTACATTTTGCAGTTGTTCCTGTCTGGTTTTTGAATGAAATAGTTCCTTACTTTAAGCCTATTTTGATATCTGAAATCAAATGTCATCTGTCACTTCATGATTAGTAGCCAACTGTTTGACTACCAGAGTGCAGATGTGAGCTTCTCTGTTTCCAACCTCAGGCCGTTTATAGATCTCGTTGTGTCAGCACTCCTAATATTCCATCATCCTGTTTTTTAAAGGTTAATTCTTCTGCTTAGTCTTCTGTTAGATTGCTAACTTTGATTTTTCAAGCATAATTAAAGCATTTAAGCATTTTGGGGTAGAGAGGGGCCTTGCTGCCAGGGTCAAAGCTGAGCCGCCTCTGGGGTTACAATACAATTTCTCAGTTCTCACAATACCATGAAATACCATCCCGATATACCGACTTTCCATTTACTACTTACCACATACTGTTAATTTACTGCTTATCGTATTGCTAATGAGTTTCTGTTTGTACATTGTTTCCACATTGCTGAGCCAATCACTGTGCAAATAGCCCACCCCCTAGTCTCCCCATCTGCCCAAACACCATTCCAGTGTCTCCAATCAGAATTGCTTTTGTGTTTTGTTCCCTTTGCTTTGACCAATCTGCAACTAGATTGCACATTTTAAAATAAATCTGCAGTGCATACCAGCCAATGGATGACAAGGAAATACAAGGGAAAATGAAGTGCAGAGAAAATAAAGAAATGTGGTATTGTGGCTGTATTACTTCTTGGGATTTGAAACTGACAACAAAGTGGCAAATGAAAAAGTGGTAAACAAGATCCAAATTATCATTAAATTGAGAAATGAAATGTCTATCAAGTCATTACCAAGGAACAATTGGTTCTCAATTCAACAGAGATTGTATTGGGAACTGGGATTTTGACAGGAATTCCTGTTTTTGCAAAATCTTATTTCAGCCCTAATTATGACTTGTTTTTCACTTTTTGGAAGCAATCAAAATTGGTCACTGTAGGAGACAGGATGCTGGGCTAGATGGACCTTTGGTCTGACTCAGCATAGCAGCTCATACATTTTATTTATTTGCCAGCCATTTGCCATGTTAAACTGGTGATGCTGGGTTTCTCACTGGCTTTGTTCCTTGGTTGCTGCGTGAGTATTTGATTGCTTGACTGAAAGTTTCCTTTTTCTACCTTCATGTCTAACTGCCTGTATGCCAACAACAGCGAGATCCTGTCTGGTTTCCAGCTTGATTGCTTTCATGGGACGTGGGGGGGTTGAATAACTGCCCTGAGTGGGTGACTGCCTGACTGCCTGTCTGTGCTACTGGGTTATCAGCCTCTCTCCCTGATGCTGGCAGAGAAAGTTTTCTGCTCTAGCAGAATTTAGGAGGTCTGCTGAGAAAGCACATTCTCCCTCACAGCTCACATTTTCTTTGGCTTCCTCAGCTACTGCCTATCTCCACTCTGTATGCCAGGTGCCTTGATGCATAAATCTCAGCGATTTGCCTCCTGGTTGATGCTTAGCATGTGGTAGAGTACACATGTCCATCACAGGTTAAATTATTAAACTGATGCTGGAAACTTGGATTTTAATGTGGAACCCACTGTAACTTACTTAAAATTCAGCCCCTTTCTTTCTGTTCCCAAAGCAGAAAGTGATCCTAAACATGGGGCACAAACACTCCCCCCCCCCCCCGAGCATGACCCCTGCACATCATAACTTAAAAGAGTTTACTAATTGCGACAACATATTTGTATATATCTAGCCATTTGGGAAGGGCTGGGTAAAAATTTGTCTCACTGACTGACTATTGGAGATATAATCCTACCTCCACTGAAATAAATGGGAATTTAGCCATTGATTTCAATGGAATTGGGATTCCACCCCTAGAGTCTAAGGGTACTTTCACAGGTGAAAACCTATAGCTGGGTTTTCAGACATGTGAGAAATTGAATACATGGCAGGACCAGAGTCTAGGACACTGCCAGAATGTTTATCAAGGAACGGGCCCATGCTGGATAGGGGCAGAGTTGAGACTAGAGGCTCTCCTGCTCCCTTGTGGTCCCACCCCCTGTGGAGCATCATAACATCGCAAGTGGTGTGGCCACATCTGAAGCAATGCAAAAAAGCCCCTTTTGCCCTTTCTGTCATGGCACCTCCTCTAGCAGAGCATCATGATTCTATGGTATTCCAAAGAGGAAGGGACATGGTGAAGTCTAGGGGGGCACCCATGATTTATTATTTATTAATTATTTATTATTATTATTAATTATTATTATTATTATTATTATTATTATTATTATTATTATTATTATTATTATTATTATTATTAATGTATATAGTGCCAGCAATATACCTGACACTTTACAATTGTAAGAAAGAAACATGTTCCCTGCCCTAGCTAGCTTACACTCTAAGAGAGATAAGGAGGGGGGACAAAGGGAGGGAACAGAGGAAGAGACAAGGATACATACACGAACAAGGTCTTAGGTGCACGTGTTTGGCTTAGTTACAAAGGTGTAGTTACTCATTTAATGTTACACAAGATTTGATAATTCGGGATAAGTCAGCAAGGGGAGAAGAGGAATGAGGAGCCAGGGAAAACTTGACAGAAGAAGTTGGTTTTGAGGAGGGATTTGAAGATTTGGAGGGAGGAAGCTGAGCAAATTAGGGATGGGCGAATGTGGTTTGGAAGTTCGGAGTTCGGACCGAACTCGCTCTGTTCGGTCGACTGAACCTAACTTCTGAACCAAACTCGAATTTCAAACTGAACCGAACCGAATTTCCAAACTCCGTCCTGTTCGCCCATCCCTAGTGGCAACAAACACCAAAAAACCTGGCTTTGAATGATCAAACTTGGTTTGGAAGTTTGGAATTCAACTGAACTTGGTTTGTTCAGTCGACCGAACCGAACTTCCGAACTGAACTCGAATTTCAAACTGAACCGAATCGAACCGAATTTCCAAACTCCATTCTGTTCGCCCATCCCTAGAGCAAATATGTTCAGGGAGGGAGTTCCAGGGGTGGGGGGCTGCCAGGGAAAAGAGGCAGATACATTTTGAGGAGCAGGGGAGCCATGAGCAGGCAAGGGTCATGGCAGAGGAGGAGCAGAGCTCCTGGACAGGAGTGTAGTGGGAAATGAGTGCTGAGCGATAGGGGGGAGAAAGGCCATTAAGAGTCTTGTAGGTAAAAACCAGGAGTTTGTGCAGAATGTGTTCAGGAAGAGGGAGTCAGTGGAGAGAGGAGAGGAGGGGTTGTATGTGGCCAAAGTGGCGGGCAAGGTGAATAACCTTGACAGCAGAGTTATGAACAAAAATGAGAGGAGCAAGGTGACAGCGAGGAAGGCCAGTGAGAAGGAGGTTGCAATAGTCAAGATGATAGATGACCTGTGTTTTAGCAGGGGAAACACAGTGAGGAAAGGATGGATCATAGCAATATTGTGACAGGATTTGGCAACTGAATTTATCTGAGGTTTAAAGGAGAGGGAGCAGTCAAAGATGAACCCTAGGCTACGTGCCTTAGGGACGGGCTAGATGTTGACCTCATCAACGAAGACAGAGAAGGAAGAGAATGAGGAAGGCTTAGAGGGGATTATGAGTTCAGTTTTAGCCATGTTAAGTTTGAGCTGATGGTGAGATGTCCAGGCAGAAATGTCAGAGAGGCAGTTAGTGAGGCGAGACTGGATAGAGGGGGAGAGAGTGTGTGTGTGTGTGTGTAGAAAGAGATAGAGTTGGGTATCATCAGCATACAGATGGTACTGGAAACCATAAAATTCAATGAGTTTGCCTAGGGACAGAGTGTATAGAGAGAAGAGAAGAGGGCCAAGGACGGAGCTTTGGGGAACTCCAACTGAGACAGAAAGAGAAGTAGAGGAGGCACCAGCAAGACATGCGTTGAAGGATCAGTCAGAGAGGTAGTAAGAGAGCCAGTTGAGGACTGAGTCACAGAAACCAAGGAAATGGAAAGAGTCAAGTAAGAGACAGTGGTTGACAGTGTCAAAAGCAGCAGAGAGATCGACGACAAGGATGGAGTAGAGGTGATTGGATTTTGCTAAGAGAAGGTTGTTAATTATTTTAGCAAGAGTAGTCTCAGTAGAGTGGAGGGGCAGAAGTCAGATTGGAGAGGGTCAAGGGAGGAGTTGGCAGAGAGAAAGTCAAGGTATGATTCCAGTCAGCCTATAGAAGCCCCGTGTCCAACCATGGTTGAAGATAGCCCATGACTGTATCTGGTCTGAGCAAACTGGATCCAAGTACTCTGTACTGCCACAAATCAGTTGTTTGGCAGCAAAACATTCTTGCCACCAAACACCAGACCAAGCAGGCCAACAGCATCCTCTCAATTCCTTCCTCTGCCCCCCAGTATTCCTGGTCTCTTCGAATATTACATTTGCTATGGGGAGAGGGGGTACTCCCAGGGAGGGAGGAACACCCTTGGGGGACACCCTTGACCAGATCAGGTTGGGGAACTGAACAAACATTCCAGCAGATTAACCCCATCAGGAAGTGGGGGGCAGATGAGATGTGAGTCTGGCCAATCCCTCCCCCATGCTGCAGCCAACACCTCACCTCCCGCCATGATGGGCAGCCATGATAGCCACCGTGAAATGGCTCGCCTGCTATCGGGATAGAGAGGGGTATTCCTGCTTAATTTTTCTTGTCTTTACCAGCCCGTTTTAAAGATGGTTATGTTTAGGTGAGCAATCCTGGTTTGTTTCTTTAATACTGAGCATGGAGTAGAGACACTCCTGCTTGATTTTTTGTGTCTTTTCCCCTTTTAAAGTTGATGAAAAATTGTTTGGGGGAGAAATCCTGGGTTGGGTTTTTAATCCCAATTGGTTTGGGGGAGAAATCTTGGTTTGGCTTTTAATTTATGTCAATAGACTTGAAGCCTTGAGCTGCCATTTCCCCCCCCTAGCACCTGATCTACAGGAGTAAATGCTGGTTTTCCCTTTTTGATTTCTTTACACAGAGCTTGCATTTTGCTCATTATTGTGTGTCATCCGCATTGTGTAGTTTTTCATTCATTGTGTGTTCTATTCCATGGATCACATAAGCGTGAAATTTTAATGCTGGCCCTGCCCTACCAACCTAAAATTCCACCAGTCACCACTGGCTTAGCCCTCTTTGTGATCAGGCCATTTTGACCATAAGGATCGTTGTTCACAAAGACCATTCGAGCACTCAACAGATTATTACTTTTCCTCATCCCTGATTTTGAAGGGAAAGACTCAAATCCCCCAATTCACTCAACGCCCTAATAGTGTGGATATTTTTATGATATTTTGTTCTTCAAATAGTGTAATCAAGATTTTTTCCAAGAGCCAGCCTGCCTGTGTTTTCCTAAGTGTCACTTCCTTTATTCAATAGGTTACACCCTACGTATGCCTTAAGAATATTTCATATTTGACAAGTTTATGTTGATTTTTGCATTTCTGCTACTAAAGATAAAGCCTCCAACACCCCATAATAGAAATTATGCTCATTTGTTTGAACTGAATGAAAAGTTAATGTCTTCTCCCCAAGGTTGTTTTATAATGTGAGTTGCCAAAATCTCTGACTGAATCTGCTTTAACTTCCACTTTACCTTCTATTACATTTGTCTCTGTATACAGGAAACACCTGTTAGACCAGAAGTTAGATGGTTTAGCCTAATTTTTATGTATTTAATTAAAGCGGCGGGGGATTAATGTCATCAGGCTTAATGTTATCATTGTCCTGCCATGGAACCGCAGGTTTCCTATGTGACAGCATCACGTTGGCAAAACACAGAGGAATGAGCGTTTTGGGTAGTGGCAGTTCTAAAAAAGCTTCTGTCTTGAAGCTAGAGTAGTGCAGTCTTGTTCCATGACTGAGCCACAGTCCTAGCTGGGCATTTATCACCCTGGACTTCTCAAGCAGTTAAACAATGCATCCTGATGTGGATGATTATGACAGTCTCTGGCATCCTCCCTCTCTGACAGAATATTCTTAGAGTGACAGACAAGAGAAACATTATGATGGAGATTTCAAAAACTAGTTTAGGGTATTTAAACCATTAATTTTAATCAGAATTGAGTGTCTCAATTCCTCACGGGTTGAGATTTTCGAAGCTCCCCACATATAAAATGGCCATACTGTCTTTTACTACTAATGTGCATTAATAAAACAGAAAACATGTAAAAAGTACAAACTGAATTTTCACAGTTTATTCTTAGCTTTGTGCATATCACTGACTTTGCCCCAGGGCCTTTGTTGTGTATTGTCCAATTGCGAGATACAGAGTAGAGCTGAAATGAGTATTCATGGTGAATATCTTGTTCATCAAATTCTTGTTTTGAATAGATTCCAATGAAGTAGATAACAACTGCTATTTGCTTCTACTGTGTTTGGTTATTTGCTTCAGCTATTATAATTTGGTCATTATAACTGTTTCTGTATTTTGTTTATTTTCGCTGCTTCATTTGATCATTTTGATCATTTTAGTACTTTATTTTGTTTCAAGGTAGTACCAGAAAATTCCCTGAATAGTTATGAAGCAGCATGAAATAATGCCAAAACCAACTGAACAAATATCCAAAGTGTATGGGATAAAATTCCCCAAACAGCGAATATGCAAATATCAGCTAAGGTATGAATATTTGTTTGGATATTTATTCTATTACCAAAAATGTGAAAAATATTTGTGAGTTAGATATTAGCTGTTTGTTTCAGTCATAAGAGGTGGAGAAGGCCTATATTGTGAAGTCTACAGACTCCTAGGAAGAGCTAGTGAATTGTGGCACAGGTCTGAAAGAGTGCAGCTCGGACACAGAAAATACTTGTGGTTTGGTCTGAGTAGCCAGTGATAGGGCTACTTCTTCAGAAGGTTTAAGCCAGATTCTATTAGAGGATAGGCAACTGATCTAGGGCATTGGCTCCATGGTCTATCCTCTATAAACTATTTATTACATTACAGAGAGACTACCACTGCCTAACAGATCTTATTCCAGTTCCTCTTAATCTGGTATGGGCGTGGTAATTCCCCTGACCCCCAATTAGATTAGGGACACAGACCTAGCATAATCCTAGGAAGCCATAGATCTGCTATAGGTTCTCTAGCAAACAGTTTACTGGTGATTATGAACTCTCCAAACTAATGCGTAGTTGCTAGAAAATCCTCACTAGCAATTCCTTGGCTACAATGCAAAGAAACCTAAGGACTCTGTGTTTCAGGGACAATGGGAAAGAAACATGGAGAGTAGTGACAGGATTGGTGCTAGAGTGATAGAAAACAGTATTCGGGGCAGGAAAGTGAAATAGGAGAAGGATTATTGGATGTAGACAGCGGATAGCTGTAGAAGGAGGATTTAAAGAAGGATTATGTAATAGATGACTCCCTGAGTGAACCAATGAAGCAGTTGAAGATTGTGATTAGGCAAGGAATTGGCCCGGAAGGGTGGGGGCAGAGTAATTGTCTCCCCTGTTCTAGCAACCAAGCAGACACCAGAATAATCAAAGCACCATTTCAACATTGATAAATTACCCCAAACTACAAACGAAAACCAGTACCTTTTAGTGTTAAAAATCATACTGCTGGCACCAAAGTTTTGTTCTCTGTTGTCATTTTCAGATTTAAAGTCCCAACAGTAATTAATAGTGATTATGGTCCAAGCTTGGTGGCAAAAGTTTTGAAAAGTTTGTGTAAAGCCATAAAAATCCAGCACAGGGGTGCAGATCACAAAGACTGTTTTAAAACTGGCTCTAACTAGGATCCCAGACATTCTGCTTATCTGTTAACCTTGGTAGTTTCAAATTACAGTGCTTTTGAAATTTTCACAGGCAAGCAAGGGAGAACACCAGAGTTGTTTCAATGAGCATTTTCCCAGGTGGGAGATCATACAGGGTCCACATTACAGGATGCCCAATTAACGTTTAATCAAAATGGAGCTTTGCAAAAGCAGCACATTAAAACCAACCAAGTTATTACTGCTGAATTTAAGCAGTAAAAAGGTCAAAAAATGCACAAAACAAAATTGGGGATTTACATGCAATAATAGACTGGTCCGTGGGCACGCTTTGTCATGCTGAGACAGTCTCTAGTAAGTGGGCTGGACCTTTTGCCATTATTGACAAGGCTGATCCAATTAAAACAGTTTAAAGGTGCAGCTACTTCTCAGCATGAGCAGAAGCCCACACCCAGACCAGAATTTGCCAAATTGTCTGTGATACGAATGGCAAAAAGGCAACATTTTCTCCTGGTTTATTCTCTGAATGGCTGAATGGAACATTAAGGCAACAAGGGGGGAGTGGGGATTGTTACTTAACCTGTTGTGTTTTATTTACTTAAATATGTAGGACATGCACCCTTCCTTTATCTTGTGTATGATGTCCCTAATGTGGCCCCTGCCATTGACAACACCTATGGCTCCTAAACACCTGAAAATCCCACAGGCACCAGTTCATCCCAAACCTTGCCATACCCACATGACTCCCACGCCCTGCCTTTGATGCCAACCGAATCCCATCCCCAGCTTCCTTTTGACAAACAACTCCCAAGCCCAGTATCCTGTGCCAGATGATTCCCTGAGTGACAACACCCCGTTGCTGCATTCCACTACCATGCAGAATACTTGTCCAGACAGCAACACAGACCTGTCTCCATGAATTGAGGCTCCTGCTTTGCAGACCAGCAATGTGTTTCATTTATAAGCACTGTTTCTGTACTTTTGCAAAGCCCCTGATCCTGTTTTGGACTGCAAATGGAACTTGAACACACCAAGCTGCCGTGTTCTACCTAGCCAATGCCATCTATCAGGCATTCTTGCTGCTACATCACTGAGCTGCTGTGTTAATAAAATTTTTCCAGCTACCCCTGCCCAAATACAAACATACTTTCAGCCCCATGATCTATGCGCTGATGGAACCCATGAAGCAGACATCGTGGACACCTGTGTACCTGTTGTTTAAGTATGACATTTGTGGGAAGGAGGCTGTAAATGTCACACTTAAATGGGAAAATGTTTTGCAATGTAATACCAATAATGTTAAAAATATATGGATTTCTAGGGCATGCATGTTAGGTATGCAGGAGGACATTGTGTGGGAAAAATTAAAATTTCCTGGGGAATTGGCTATTTTCAAAAATGATACACAGATCCAGTCTCCATGGGATCCTGCTTTCTGCATTCTAAACCCAGGGTATAGATGCAGAAGCAACTTTGCAATCCCAAGAGAGGATTATGTAAATGCATATGTTATATGGAATGGACTACCCCAGCCACACCCACATAATACCTCGTCCATACATACACAATGGGACAAATGTGTGCACATAAGGGATGGGTACATCCAGTTTGTAAACTTAACCATCAAACTGGCAGCATATAACATTAGTAGAAGACAATCACAGTGTGCACCATATGTTGAGCCACTCTTTGAAGCCTGGTTGCAATCCTTTCAATACTTAAAAACAGAGGGGGGGAAACAAAATTCTGCCAGCCAATCCAGACATACCAGAGATGTGCCAGGTTGGATAGGCACAGGAGGAGCTGTATTAAATAGCATAGATATTAAAACAATGGCCAATCAATTGGGAACTGCAGGAGGATTATTGGGTTCACTACGCCAGCCCCTAACTAACAGCAATCAAGTTCTTCAGGCGGGATTAAAAATCTGGTTCTCACTTTTCCTGATTGGTACAGATTAATGAAGCAGCAAATTGTGGCAGCAGATAATGCTATTGTAGCATTGGCTAATACAACCAGGATGGCTATTCAGTGCACACAATGGCAAGAAAGAGCATTGAGTGTATTGGATGACATCATTGGAAGCTTAGAATCAGGAAAGATGCATAGACACCTGTGGTCAATTTCTGTCATTAGAGAAAACATTGACCCTGGCTGGACCAAGGTCCTGGCCCACCATATCGCATACTTACCAACTGGGCTAACCTTACACATTCAGGTAGCCACCCCAAAGGGAAGAGACTCATCAGCATGTGCAGTTCAGGCATATCCCTGGGTTGCACAAAGTCAATGGTTAAAATTTGTTCTTCCAGGCTTATGGCAATTAAAAGGCACCACAGAAGTGGAACTATACGAATTGGATTCCCAGTGTAATGTGTGGAGAGATGTCACGTTTTGCGTTTTTTCTCATAAATTACAAAGGGAAAGTGAGCTATGTTTCCCAGCTGAACTGGTCATACTGGATTGGGTTTCACTTTTTCCCAATTTGTATAATATGAGTTTACACTTCACTTTGTTATTCAGCTAGCAAAGAGAATATTGTAAAAATGACAATACATTTATAAATAAGGGAACATGAGACTTTTGGTATATAAAAATATATGCAAAGTTTACTTAAATATAAATAGAAAATATCAGTAGCTTACATAGAATGGTATAATAGCCAATCAAAGTTACATGATCTTAAAACATTTCTATCTTAAGAAAAAGTTTGCAAAAGCTTAACATATGTACAATTCATTGGCTCAAAGATATCAAGAGTTTATACATACAATCCAGATCCATCCCTTTGTCTGCCATAAAGATGTTAAATGAGAAGGAAATCCAATGGTATCTAGGATTTCCAATCTGAGGATCAATTCTGTGTCTCTCATTTTAAAGTTTGCTTAAAATGGGAGGTTCAGATCCTTAGACTGTCACGCTGACATCAGATACACATCAGTCTGTAAGGAGATACACTGGATTCTAATTGGCTCTCTTAAAGAAACCAATCAGAGTTTTGACTTTCTCTCAATGTTTATCAAGTTTAAAATGAATAGAAGCTTTATATTTTTATCAGAGATAATTGTCATATTACAGAGAGAAAATAACCAGATCTGTTAGCTATTTCAATATATAAATTGTCTAGATTTGTTAGCTAGAAAAAACTAACTTAAATAATTCCTTTGTTTAAGATGATCTGAAGCTGGTATCATCCTTCATTTGGAAGGGTGTGATAAACTCCAGACACCTAGAGATAACATTCCAGACATCTTGTCTTGAGAAAACCTAAGCTAGCCAGAGGGAGGGTTAGGGTAGGTAAAAAGGGGCCTCTTTATGGCTTAGCTAGACCAGAGGGAGAGCTAGAGATATGCCTTTTTTATGGCTCATCCATTTGGTGGTTTCCTTGGCAACAGTCAAAAGTTCCTTTGGGAAGCTTTAGAAAAACTTCTATTGGAATGTGGCTGTGGATTTTAGCTAGAGCCATTATAATTACAGATGTTGATTTTAGAGATCAATGCTGTGAATATAATTTCAATACATTAAAATAGAAAGTTAACATATAAAAACTCAAAGTTAATACATTTGGAACACAGATAGCCAAAATATATAGACTTATTACTGGAAATACATGACAGAGACACAAAGTATTATTGCCCACTACCACTCCAGGAGTACAAACATTGTAGACATAATGATGACTCATATGTGTACACTGTTGATACCATGACATTTGAAAAACCTCAGGTATACACACTGGGACACAAGTGCTTTTATATTGCTGCTGAACCAAATACTACAGTGACACTAAATTCTATATTCTTTCAAGATATCCATGACAATGAATTTATAGTGATATGCAATGTTACCAAAATATCTATTGGCAATGATTCATGGACACTGCATGCTAATGAATGGAAAAACCTATAGGATAAGGACAGTTTCCAATTGTGGAACATGGCTTTTGCATATTCTGCAGCAGCAATTCATAAGGCAATACAGGATACCCAAATGTTTAACATCAACGTACAAAGTTTAGTAAACACATTGGGCCATGCAGCGATAGTTTTGAAAGCAGAAGGAAAGAAAATTACACAGGTGCTTACTGAGGTAGAATACACCACTAAGCACTCATTCTGGGAAAGCATTTTTGAATGGTCACCAACGGCAACTGGGGTATTAAATCTTTTGATCCATCCAATTATTATCATTCTATCCAAGTTGTGTTGTTTATTACTGTGATATACATTGTGTGTTGGATTAAAAAGAAAATAGTTTCTCTAAGACACAGAGCATTTTATGTTGTCCCAAAATATCAAAAATGAGTTATGTGTTAACTAGGGAGTGCCCAGTTAACAGGGGGTGACTGTTGTGAATTGGTACAGGCCTAACAATTTCCTTGCTACAATGTAACCAAAGCAAAAGTGCTTCTTTTGACACAAGTATGCCAGGACAGGCATTTAATGTTATTGTAACTCATTCTTTGCTGAAATGTAACCAAAGCACGCTGGATTTACATTTATGATACTGTAACTGGCCGAAACTTTTGTGTAAGCCATTGTGCTCATTTATGATTATGTAGAATGTTAGGTTAGGTAAGACATTAGTTTGTGTTATTTTAAGAATATGTAAAATGTTAAGAATATGTAGAATGTTATAAGTTAACTAAGACATTAGTTAGCAGATGTATTGATTCATTGATTTAGATAAGGAACAAAATGTGCTAGGAGTAAATGGTCAAATGGTCAAGAGGAAGTAAATTATGTGAGTTGGTGTGAAGGAGGCAATATTCCTGTCTATTAGGTGTCTGAGAGAAAACAGAAACCATGTCTTCCCGAGAAAACTGGATAGTGTATAACTCACAGGAACACTGGGAAGGTCAGAGGCTGATAACAGAATCAAACGTTACCAGAGAGAGAAAGATGACTTGGTCAGACTATAATCCACCTCCAAGAGGGGGTTGTAGGGTGCTCAGGGCCAGGGAGTCAGGTCCCCCCTCCGGTCGGAGGAGGGTAGGACCCTATCGGTCAGGGCAACCCCCCCAAGCCAATGACTAAGCAGAAGGTACCCCAAATCTGAGCAACCAATGGGAGTGCTCCACAGGCATAGCATTGACAACCCCGCACTCTGGATAATCATAAGGCAGTCACTGGATAAAAAGTCTAGCTTTAGATAGAGAAGTTAGCTTTCATGGTGCTTGTCCACTAGCCCTTATCAGGGCTTTGGCTAGCTTGATGATTGGCCCTCTTTGGGACCTCTCCCTAGGAAGTCCTGCAACTTGCTCCACAGCTAGGCTCTCTCTCTCAAGGCTTTTGGGCCCCCTGACCACCCTCCTTCTGGAACCAGACTGTGGACCTCTGATCATGTAAGAATATATGCTTTGTATGTATTTGAAGTAGTCAGAGTAGGTGAGGGATCATATGTGAAAGGTGCAAATGCTTCATTTACTATTGGAATGTTAAATTGTGTTGCTATAATTGAATAAAGGGTCTATTTGATTGAACAAAAGAGTAGGGATGGGCAAACGTGGCTCGGCAGTTTGGAGTTCGGCCCGAACTTGGCCTGCTCGGACAACCGAACTCGAACCCGAACCTACAGAACAAACCAAACACCGAAAGGCAAAATGGCCAAACAGTTCAGTCAGTTCGGATCGTGTTCAGGTGAGTTCGGGTGGCAAAAAAAGGTTCACTGGAAGGTCAAACATGACAGGGAGGTGTCAGTCACTGAGGAGCAGACTTCCAGGCACCAGGGGTGGAGAGGCTTGCAAGAAACGAAACTAATTATCTGCCTCCCCCCTTCCCAACACCTTCTGAGCTAGTCACTGTTCCTGAACAGCAGGCGTTGAGTAGGATTTTTAGATTGCTTTAAGTTTCATTTCAGTTTTGTACTGAAATGAAACTTAAACCTTAAACTGAAACCTTGTGTTATGCATTTCACTGTACAGACTCATTGAGAATGTATGTATTTCACTACAGACTCCTCTTCTGTTTGTGATTCCCCCCATCCCATATATATGGGATGTATATATATCCATATATATCCATATATATATGGATATGTATATAGATATATAGATATGTATATATATAGATATAGATATGGATATGGGATGGGGGGATAGATAGATAGATAGATAGATAGATAGATAGATAGATAGATAGATAGATAGATAGATAGATAGATAGATAGATAGATAGTAGAGAGTTGTAGGAGTTAGCTTAGTGATAGAGATAGCGTTAGTGATTTAGTTTTAGTGTTTGTAGGAGTAGGTCTGTGTACTTATTAGATAATCCATTTAGTTCATAGCATTTAGAATAGTTAATAGCAGTTAGATTTAGTGTAGATAGATAGATATAATATTAGATTAAAAAACCAAACAAACCCCATATAAAAACAAAAAAACCAAATAAAAAACAAAAGAAAACCATATATAACCCAATAAAAACCATATAAAACCCAATAAAAACAAAAAAAAACACACATAAAAAACAAAAAAACACCCATAACAACATTTCCTGAATGGCTGAAAGGCCGAACCGAACAGCCAAACGGCCTAACCGAACGGCCTGTTAAGATGACTTAACCGAACAGCTGAACCCGAACTCGGTGAACTAGCCGAACTGCCGAACCGAACGGCTGAACCGAACGCAGCTGAACCGAACTGCCAAACCGAACGGCCGAACCGAATGCAGCCGAACTGAACGGCTGAACCCGAACTACGATCTGTTCGCCCATGTCTACAAGAGTCATTATTAGAAACAGAAAGTGGAGTAATTCCCCACCCTCTCAAACACAGTAGTATTTCCACTTGATCCCGGAAATTGAAAGGACCTGCTTCACCAGGATGCAGAAAAGCAGCTGAACCCCTTTCATTTCTTTTCAGGTCTGGAATGTCAAAAGTGGAGATCAGCACACAGACCAGAGTAGGTAGGGAACATGAAGGCAAGGTTGACAGATGAACGCAATGGGGGTGGGGGAGAGTAGGGAAAGTGGACGAACAAACAGACTAGGCCCCTCACTGGACAGATGAACAGAGCCAAACCAGACAGACAGACAAAACAGAACTGGAGAAGATAGACAGATGAAACAGGAACAAGCTGAGCAGATGGATGAGGCAAGGCTGAAGAACTGGATTCCAAAAGGGAGGAAGAGAAGGATACACAAGTTCCAGGAGGATTGCAGAGCTGGTCCAAGAGGTGCATGGAACGATAAGACAGGAAACACACAGGCAAGTCAAGGAGGGGTGTGTGGCTTGACTGGTGCTGAAGGATATCTTACAACCAATACTGGGAACTGGTGGTGCTATAGAGCCAGCTGCCATACTTAGGGCCCCAAAAATTCCAGTTCAAGTCTGGGTCCTGACTTTTTACACTGTGTTTCTATTCTCACTTCAACAGTGTTGGTGTTTGGGATAGAAGTATTATTTCTCAGTTCCTTCTGATATATTCAACCATTACTTTGGTCATGTAGCTTTAGTCCTAATGTTTAGAGGTGTGCACTTCGTTTTCATTATATTGATATTGATATTGATAACATTCTTGTTTTTGTTATTGTTATTGCAATAACGATAACAAACATAAATAATACTAAAATCAATAACCACAACAACAGTTGTTATTGATTTTGTTATTGCCTGGCAAGTGTTTTTTGGAGGGAAATGTGGAGAGGGGAATGGGGAGCAGACATCTTGGAGCCAGTTGAACCTTTGAACATGGCCTGTGATGGGAGGGGAAGGACCTGATGGATGTAATTGCTGGTCAATGAGCAGCGCAAGCAGGTCCCAGGCAGTGGAATAGCACCCTGTGATTGCTCATGCCTCCTGCCTCCAAGAACCAATCATGGGGGCTCTGGGGAGGGCACTGCAACCCTTTGTATTGCAGAGCCAGACTGTTTGACTCTTGTTCTGTGTTAGCTCTTGCTGTGTCAGGCTGCGTTTACAAAATTCTGGTGCTTGCACTAAAAATCTTTCCCAGCCCTCAATGTTGTACCTTACCTTTCCATATACTCTTTATTTTACCTTTCACCTTCCCATGTCTGTCTCCCCCTGTATAGACAGACAGACAGACAGACAGACAGACATTAGGCTTTTTATCATATATATTAGCATTATAGGATTGGAATAGGATAGATACTTAAAATGTATAGCAGATAGATGCTTATTGATATAGATACTTAGGAATATATTGCATATAGTATAGGTCATTAGGTGTAGGTTAGACATACATATTAGTGATTCATATTGTCATTGTACACTTATTACTACTGCATTATAATGAGAAAGGGAGGAAGGAGTGCAACTTCTGAGAAGTCTGGGGCAGGTGTCTGCTGGCACTTCTGCCACAGGTGGCAGCCCACAATGGAAATTATACCAAAACCAAAATCTTCATTATCACTCACAATTGATACTGATAATGAATAACAAAATTTTGTTAATAGATAATGAAAAAAACAGTTTTTAATAATGAAAAATAACATAGGTCCCTGATGCTAACCCCTACAAATGTTTTTGAACACCTACAAACATAGGCTGACTACCTGTCGAAACAAACTATTGCTCCTTGAAAAATTGGAGCAATTAGACATGTCCCACTGGTGGTTGCTGGATTTTTGGTTTGTGAGGTGGGGGAGAGGGGGAAGGGGGGCGTATCTAGCAGGAGGTGAGGCCAGCATTTAAATCTCACTCTTACGTGATCAGTGAAATAGAACACACAATGAATGGGGGGGGGGAAACAATGTATGCAGAATGAAAAACTACACAATGCTAGTGGCAAAATGAAAAGCATTGTGTGAAGAAATAAAAAAAGGGAAAAACAGATTTTGGTCTTGTTCTAGAAAAATAATAATTGGCAGCTCAAGGCCTCAAGTCTGTTTAAACACCAAATTAAAAACCAAACCACGATTTCTCCCCAAAACCAACCCCATAACAAACTGGGATTAAAAACCCAAACCAATTAGGATTGAAAACCAAACCAGGATTTCGCCTTCAAACAATTAAATTGAATATAGAACCGGCATGCTGGCTCCACGTATATTAACACCCTAAATCACTCCCAACTACCTCGCCTCCTGGCCAGCACAGCCCCAGGAGCCCCAAAATCACTGACCTGATCCACTGAAGCACCCTCATTGCCCCTTCGTGCACATGCTGTTGCTTTTCTCAATAAACATTGAGAAAACACTGGCGGCTGTGGGGGAATGTATGAGGCTGAGTTGACTGAAGCTGAATCCTGATAAGATAGATGTGATGTTCTTTGTCAGGGTCAGTGATCTGGAGAAGGGTGGGACACCCATTGTTGATGGAATTCACCCTCCCTTGGCCTCTCAGGTTCAGAGCCTTGGGGTGCTTGTGGATCCCCAGCTGCACCTGGATGTCCAAGTGGCAGCTGTGGCTAGGAGCTCCTTTCACCAATTACATCTGGTAAGACAGCTCCGGCCATATATTTCAGATCAGGTAAGACGGCTCCAGCCATATATTTCAGATCAGGACCTTGCCCCTGTCATGCATGCAGTCATTACTTCGAGACTGGATTACTACAATTCACTCTACTTGGGACTGCCCATGGCGATGGGCTGGAGACTGCAGCTAGTGCAGCGTGTGGTGGCTCATCTGCCTATGGGGACAGGTCATTGTGAGCACATTACTCCAGTTCCTTGTGCACTGCACTGGCTGCCTATAGTCTTCTGGGTCTGATTCAAGGTGCTGGTGCTGACCTATAAAGCCCTAAATGGTCTGGGTCCTACCTACAGGAGGGATCGCCTCATCCCTCATACCCCGGGGCAGCCCCTGTGGTTATCTGGGGGCGCCCTCCTGGAGGTCCTGAATTTTTGTCGGGTGGCCATTGTGAAGAGGCATTCTCGGTGGTCACTCCATTGCTGTGGAACTCCCTTCTTGTGGAGGTCTGCCTCAGACCTCTGCCCAGATCTGCTTGCCTTCTGGCAGCAATGTGAGACCTGGTTGTTCTGCCAGGTGTTTGGTGGAGGGGATGGGTAGGATAGGGGGTTCAGGGAGTTGGGGTGGAGAAAGGTTGGGGCCCAGGGGATAGTCTACGGTCGTGGGGATTTATGTTTTTGTACTTCTGTTTTGTTTTATAGGTGTGCTATATTTGTATAATTTTAATATTGTAAACTGCCCTGAGCTGCCTTGGAGGGAAGGGAAGGGTAATAAATTTAAATAAAATAAATAAATAAGTAAAACTTGTGCATGCACAAAGCTTGCAAGGCAAATCTCTGTGGACTCAGCAGCTACATGCATCCACAAACAGTGTTTTTTCACTGTTCGCTGCTACTTTTGCTGCTGCATGTGTGAGGAGGCAATGGTGACCCTGCTGTGATGAAGTCATGAATTTGGAGCTGTTGTGGCAGTGCAGTTTCAGGGTGCTTTGTGGTCCACCACCCTGGAGCCCTGAATGTAGAACTACCCCCAGGCAGAGACATACCAGAATACCATTTTGGTAGACATGAAAAGATGACCAGGATCAGACCAGTTGTCTTTTGGGTCTAACATCCTGTTTCCTTCCTCCACTCTAGCTGTTTGCGAGCTCTTAAAGTTCTCCCTCTCAAAACCCAGATTTAAAACTGGTGGCTGCTAGGAATGGGCGAACGCGGTTCGGAAGTTTGGAGTTCGGCCCAAACACGGCCTGTTCGAACAACCGAACCCGAACCCGAACTGACCGAACCGAACTAGATTCCGAACGTTGAAATGACCAAACAGTTCGGTCAGTTCGGATCGCGTTCGGGGGGCAAAAACATGTCACTGGAAGGAAAAATGTGACAGGGAGGGGGAGTCAGCTGAGGAGCAGACCTCCAGGCACCAGGAGTGGAGAGGCTTGGAGTAGCAGCCAGCCTGCTCAACCCTTTTCACCTCAGACCACTGGTTTCACAGTCTGCGATTGGCCAAGGGCTAGGCTGCATGGAGCCAATGGGGCTTGCGGTGAGGCAGGCGCAGCAAGAAACAAAACTGATTGCCTCCCCCTTCCCAACACCTTCTGAGCTAGTCACGGTTCCTGAACAGCAGGAGTTTCTGAAGGCTCCCTCTCCCAGCAGTTTTTGTTCCTTCCTATTCCTAATCCATTGCCATCCTCCTCCTATTTCACCCATCCAACCCATTTACCTCCATATTATAATTTATTTAGATTATATTAGATAGATTTAGGTGTTATTTTTAGTTTTTACCCCTCCCTGTGTTCAATCTTCTTTCCTCCCTCCCCCCTCCATTGAATCCTTTCCCTCTCCCTCTTATTCCATCCCTGATTCCCTTCCCCTGTTTTAAGTCTTAGGTTTATTTAGAGTAGGATTATTATTAGATTGATTTTCATTTCCGTTTTGTACCCCTTCTTGTGTTCTTTGTGTTTCTCCCTTTGTAATATTGTATATATAGATAGATAGTTATTTGATATATAGTTACTAGCTAGATATACATAGTAGTTAGCTTAGTTATAGAGATAGATATACAGTGTGTTTGTAGGACAAGGCCTTTGTAATTAATTATTAGGAAATTTCATTTACTTCAAAAGGTTTTAGAATAGTTAATAGCAGTTAGATTTAGTGTACAGATAGATAGATTAAAAAAAGAGAAAGAAACAGCCACTCCAGCCCCAGGACCCACCATCAAGGTTCTGGGGCCAAGTTACAGGCAGGGAGGGCTGTGGCCAATATCTAGAAGCTGCCATTCCAGTCCCAGGACCCACCGTCATGGGTCTGGGGCCACGTTACAGGCAGGAAGGGCTGAGGCCAATATCTAGAAGCTGCCACTCTATCCCCAGGACCCACCGTGATGGGTCTGGGGCCATCATTCCATGCACAGAGGTGATGTCATTCCACCGTATCAAGAAACAGCCACTCCAGCCCCAGGGCCCACTGTCAGGGTTCTGGGGCCTACATTACTGGCAGGGAGTGCTGTGGTCAATATGTATCTAGAAGCTGCCACTCTAGCCCCAGGACCCACCATCATGGGTCTGGGGCCATCATTCCTCGCACAGAGGCGATGTCATTCCACTGCACCAAGAAACAGTCTCTGCAGCCCCAGGACCCACCATCAGGGTTCTTTATTAGAAAATCAGGAATCTTTATTATAAAATCTTGTGGTGAGTCATGAAGCCAAAATATCTGTTCAGTCCATTATTTTTCATATTTATATTAAATATAATTTATTTATTTATTTATTTATATTAAAACTTATATGCCGACCCCTCCTGCCTCAGTCATCTCAAGGTGGCTCAGAACATGTTGAAACATATTAAAACATATCCAATAGAGTTACAAATTGGAATCCGAAGATCCATCTTTGAAAAGCATTTTCCAGGCCCCCATTAAGGGCAAGGACTGGGAGATCAGAAATGGAATGGTTGCTTTGGGAGAAGTGTACTTTTTTGGGTGAGCAAGTGCCCTTGTCGATAAGCATGGGTTTATTTATGATCATAACATTTGTCTGGTTTCACAGTCATTATTTTCACTGCATATTTAACACATTGAATCATGTGCACACACCATGCTGTGACTGGCAATTGTCTACCCTTGTATTTTGAATTGTGTGCTGGGAGGGGTGTTGATGATGGCTGTGGTAGAGATGTCTGTGTGCATGTATTAGAGATGTGCATGCTACCCTGAAGTGACAGAGGCTATGGGTGAAAACAGACATGACACTAACGACCCTTTAACCACCCTTGGTGGTTATTTATGCATGATGCAGGGCTGTATTGGTGCCCTATGCAGCCCTGAAACATGCATAAATGACCACCAAGGGTGGTTAAAGGGTGGTTAGCGTCATGTCTGTTTTCACCCTATGAGTCCTAAACTTACAGTTGCTTAGGACTACAGTTGCTTTCAACTACCAGCCAATGGAGTGGTTTTATTTTTTGCCTATGTCTGGTTGCAAAGGATTGTGACTGTGCTATAGATCAATACATTGGTGGCTGGCACTGTGCTTCTGCTGTAAAATACTTAATGGTGGAAAAAGACCTCGCAGCAGAAACTACTGCAGCTTGGTTTGGCCCCAGGTCACTAAAATAAATCTGGATGTCCTTGTAATGAACAATATTAAATGTGCAGTAGTTAAGAAGGAAAAATAGGAGAAGAAAAAAAAAGATTCATTTGCACAGTGTGTATTTCAATAATAAGCTGAATATTAACTCGTTAAGGAGTCACATTTTTATAGCAATAAGAGTATTTATTATTAGGGCTATGAATTTGTCATGGTACATTTTTAGAAAAGTCACGGCTTTGTCATGGCAGCATTTTAAAAAAATCACGGAAAAGTCATGAATTCATAAATCTACATCTTTATTCAAAAATCCATTAAAGTTTATCGTCGCTAGGATACCTAACCCCCCTCTTAGATTGTAAGCCCTCGGCATTCAAAACAAAAATCCCTTTTGGGAGACGTGGAAGTCATCCAAAACTTAGGCAATGAGCTTGACTAACCCCCCCCCCCCCCTTAGATTGTAAGCCCTGGGCATTCAAGAAAACAATCCCTGTTGGGGGAATAGGGATATTTTTACCCCCCTACTTTAGATTGTAAGCCCTGGGCATTCAACCGCCTCCCCTCTAAACCCACCACTTAGATTGGAAGCCCAAAGGCATACCACCGCCACCCCTGAGAAGAGAAGCACAAGAACCTGCACCAAAACATCCACAGGAGAAGGAACAGCTACTGCCCAGGACACCTTTTAAACATTAGACATTGACAGCCTGCAGCTGTCAATGTTTAGACACTCCCAGGCACGCACCACACGTGATCCTGGACTGGGCAGCTGATTGGCTGGAACAGCCAGGAAGTCAAGTTGAGCAAAGGAAAGCGCCTCCTTTCCCTGAGCAAAGCTAACTGACTAGGTTCCATGCTGCAGCCGCCTGAGGAGAGAGGTGCTCCAGAACTGTCAAAAGTAAGCAGGGTGGCAGATTTCACGGCTGTCACGGGGAAACAGGAAAAGTCATGGAGGGTGGTCGATTTCACGAAATTCATGCCCCCCATGGCAAATTCATAGTCCTATTTAGTATTATTTTAAATGTAATTCCAGTAACGTGCCTGGTGGTGAATATTTGCGATTAGGGAGAGGTCCCCACCCCAAGAGGGTTACAATCTAGGATGGGCAAAGGACAAGAAACATGGGGATGGAAATATAGGGAGAGTCAGGGATGTATTAAAGAAGCTGAGAAGTTGCAGGTACATGTGCTTAACTTAAGAGCTAGGTTTTTTTATCCTCCATCTAAAGCAGATCACACATCCCTCCGACATTACCCGAGTGATATTTCTGTAACCATCTCTGTCTGTACACCACTGCTTTGGTCTGGACCTCCAATTCCCCACCATGTGGCATCAGAATTGTGATTCCTTTCAATATCCGTAACTATTTCCCTCAGCTTTCCATTCAGTTATTTTCCAATACTCCCATTGGCTACAGGGTTCCACCCAGGCAACCAGCCTAACTGTGGAGTCCATTTCATAATTGTAAGGCTTTTAAACACACCTCCTTCTTGGGTTTACGGTTCTTTTACAGTCTTTTTATCAAGACTCAACAAATAAAGGTCTGACAAAGGAAAAACCCACACAAGCTCCCTAATGCAGCACAGTACTTTGCCGTGTCCACTAGGGATGGGCGAATGCGGTTTGGACGTTCAGTGTTCGGCCTGAACTCGACCAGTTCGGACAACCAAATCTGAACTCGAACATGAACACGAACATGCCGAACAGACCGAACTCCGAACTCTGAAATGGCTGAACACTTCAGTCAGTTCGGATTGCGTTTGGTTTAGTTTGAGTGGCTAAAACGTGGTCTACTGTCAGGTCACTGGAAGGCCAAATGTAGCAGGGATGGGGAAATAATGTGACTCAGGACAGAGCAGACTTCCAGGCACCAGGGGTGGAGGGTGGAGACTGGCTTGGAGTAGCAGCCAGTCTGCCGAATCACCATTCCTTTTTGCCTCAGACCACTGGCTTGGCAGTCTGTGATGAGCCCATGGGATAGGCTGCACTGAGCCAATGGGGCTTGCGGTGAGGCGGGCGCAGGAAGAAACAAAACTGTCTGCCTCCCCACTTCCTTGGGCCCTGCCTCTTGCAGCTGAGCTTGTCACTGTTCTGAGCTTGTCACTGTTCTTGAACAGCAGGCATTTCAGAAGGCTCCCTCTCTCCCAGCAGTTTTTGTTCCTTCCATTTCCTAATCCATTGCCATCCTCCTCCTGTTTTACCCATCCAACCCATCTACCTCCATATTTTCATTTATTTAGCTTAGCTTAGATAGATTTAGTTGTTTATTGGTTTTATCCCTCCCTGTGTTCCATGTGCTCAATCTTCCTTCCTCCCTCACCCTTCCATTGAATCCTTTCCCTCTCCCATATTCCATCCCTGATTCCCTTCCCTTCCCCTGTTTTTTGATTAATTTAGAGTAGGATTATTAGATTGATTTAGGTTTCATTTCAGTTTTGTAGCCCTCTTTGTGTTGTTTGTGATCCCCCCCCCATCCCATATAGATCGATAGATTAGAGATAGACAGTTAGGAGTTACTAGTTCGCTTAGTGATAGAGAGATACAGCATTTAGTGTTTTGTTTTAGTGTTTGTAGGATTAGGCCTTTGTGATATATAATCCATTTAGTTAATAGCTGATAGCATTTAGAATAGTTATAGCAGATGGATTTAGTGTAGATAGATATATAATATTAGATTTTAAAAATTACATTAAAAAATAAAAGAAAATTTAAAAAAAACAATATAAACATTATTTTGGGGGGAGAAATGGAGAAGGGAAGGAGAAGCCGGTCTGCTGCCTGTAGGGGAGGCAATCGGGGACGTGCCAGAGGCGGGCAGGGCCTTGCACGGGGAGTGACAGCAGGCTGCAGCAGTAGCCAGAGACAGAGCACATCACACATACACCCCAAAAAATCAGCAGGCCTGCTTTAGGGCAACAGACTGCTCTGCATCGCCTCCTGGCAGTGCCCTCCACTGCCATGCAGGGCATTGGAAGGGCTGCAGGACTTGAGGCTCAGGCTGCATCTGTCTCTGCTGCGAGTGGTGCTGGAGCAGGTGCTGGGACTGCTTCTGGTGTTCCTCCAGGGCCACCAATGTCCCCCACAGTCGAGGCAATCCCCAGCAGTCCAGAGCTGGTGGATCCCATGCCAGCTGCAAGAGGCAGGGCCCAATCCCCAGGCAATGACCGTACTAGGGAGAGGAGCAGCAGCAGCAGCACTAGCAGCTACAGAGGGGGGCACAGGAAGAGTGCCAGCAGCATGGCAGGCACGGGCCCTCTAGGCTCTGGGTCACAGTACTCCCCTTCATGGGACATCACTGTGGTCGCCGGGGACAGTGAGAAAGAGGCAGTCAGTGACACTAGTGCTGCAGAGGAGATCTCTGTACACGAGGCGATGTCTGACCCTCCTCCTACCAGAGCTGCATCGCCAGTGCCACAAAGTTCTCCCCCTCCCAGAAGCGCTGGCAGCAGTGTGTCAGCTGGGGCAGGCAAAAAGACAGGAGTGGGAAAAAAATCCTAAGTCTGGGATCATTTTAAGCCGGTACAAGCAGATGATCCCAGAGAGGTGCAGTGCACGCTGTGCAAGAAGGTGGTGAAGTGCAGGCAGGTGCTTGCCAACCTTGGCACAACTGCAAAGGCCCGGCACCTCAAGGCATGCCACAGTGCTGTGTTGCTGAGCGGGAAGGCAGGGGAAGTGGATGCCAGCGGGTTCCCAACACCAGCGGCCAGTAGCCTGGCTCATTCAGCGGGCCAGCATCCTGCACCAACTGCTGCTGCCTCTACCAGCAGGAGCAGTATGGGGGCAGAAAAACAGCAGGAGCCTCCCCAGCAGCCCCGTCAGTCCACCATGGAGGAGATGGGGTGGGGCGATGTGTCGCAGCCATCGGCAGGGCACCGTGGCACAGGCTTCCAGGAGAAAGGCAAGCGCCTGGTGGCCAAGATGATTGTCCTGGATGGCCAGTCCTTGTCCATTGTGGAGGACAAAGGCTTCCAGCAGCTGATTGGGTTCCTGGCCCCCAACTTTAAGCTTCCTTCCCGCTCCACTCTGAGTTAGACTGTGGTGTCACAGCTCTATAGGGCTTTGAAGGAGTGGGTGAGGGAGCTGCTGGCAGGGGCTAGTGCAACGGTCCACTTTACGATGGACCTGTGGTTCTCCAGAAATGCCCAGCACACCTACCTGGTGGTGACAGCACACTGGTGGCAGGACGCAGAGGCATTGCTAGGCAGTGGCAGGAGGGGACCTGAAGCAGGGTATAGGTGGGCCCTGCTTCAGGCCCTAGTTATGGATGGCTCCCACACCACAAGGAACCTCGAGGCAGCCTTGGCCTCCATGGTGAGGGAGTGGGTGATGCCAGGCGCGGCCTTCACCAAGGGGTGTGTGGTCATGGACAACACGGCCAATATCCTTAAGGCAGTCCATGACGGGGGCTTCACGAGCATCCCTTGCGCCACACATACCCTCCACCTGGTGGTGAAGGACGCTCTGGGCTTGGGGGAGAAGGGGATTGGGCCAGGCACCCTTAGCTCCCTGGTAGACCGAGAGAGGAAGCTTGAGGACTTCTTCAGTTGCAGCGTGAAGGGCAGCGAGCTCCTCCGGGAGAAGCAGGCTGAGCAAGGGTCCCCCGTGCACACCCTTACCCAGGATGTCTCCACCCGTTGGAACTCCACCTTCCTGATGCTCGAGCGGCTTCTTGAACAGAAATCTGCCCTGCATCAGGTTGAACTGGAGACAGAAATAGAGGCACTGCCAGGGTACAACAGGGAGGAATGGGAGATTATCTCCCAAACTGTCTTTGTCCTGAGACCATACCTGGCTGTCACAGAGACATTGAGCAGCTCCACCGCCACCCTCAGCCAGGTGACCCCGCTGGTGCATAGTCTCCGCAGCAGTCTGGATGAGATTCTGGGGGTGGGGGTGGGGCGGGATCATGGCCCTCAGGGCAGGAGAATGTCCGATGAGGCGATTGACCTTGCTCGGAAGTTGAATGTGGGCCTGAGTGCGCGCTTCGACGAGCTTCTGGGTCGGGACAATTATGTCCTGGCAACCATGCTTGACCCCAGGATCAAGGGCAGCATGGCCCACGAGACTGCAGTCTATGGCCTCTGGAAGGTTATGCTGGTCCAGAAGGTCAGGCAGGCAGAGCGGGCCATGTAGCGGGATGCCCCTGCGGATGGTGGGAGCGGGAGCAGCGACCCCTCCCAGCCATCTGGGTCTATCCCTGCCCCCAGCCCTAGCGGTAACAGCAGCAGCAGGACCCCTACTTCCAGCAACTCCTCCTCTGTGCAGGCCACTCTGGGGAGAATGGGGCACAGAACAACAGGGCAAGCAGCATGGCTGAGGGCAGTGGGCTAGGTGGTGCCCACCCAGAGCTACCAGAGGAAGTATGATGGTGCCTCAGCAGCAGTGGAGACATATCTGGAGGAGGAACCATGCATAGATCCCAACAGCGATCCCTTGGCTTACTGGGCCAGCAAGGCCAACGTGTGGCCGGCCCTGTCCAAAGTGGCCAAAGGTATCCTGTCCTGCCCACCAACCAGTGTCCCCAGTGAGAGGGTGTTCTCCATCGCAGGGGACATATGCGCCCCGCACCGCCTGAGACTGGAGGCCAAGTTGGTGGAGCAGTTGCTCTTTCTGAAGGTGAACCTTCCACTGCTGGGATTCCCTGAGCTGCTCCTGGACAAGGAGTGATGGTGCAGCGGCACACGCCATCCCATGCCAAGGGAAGTCTTGGGACAGGGCTCCTCCTCCACCTCTGCCTCAATCTGGTGTATGCCTAATGCTCCTGTGCTGCTGAGGTGCTGTCCCTCCCTCCCTGTGCCTGGCACCCACCCTGCCTCTCTCTCTCTTTTTTTTTCTCTTTTTCTCTCTCTCTCTCTCTCTCTCTCTTACTAGACGGCTTCAGCCACCTTATCTGACTGACCTCAGGACGCAGGATGGCATTAGGAAACAAACTGTAAGCCTGCCAGCCGGCCTATAGCTAGTGACACGATCTCAGCCTGCCTATGTGACGCTGACTGGCTCTTGCTCTCTCGTGCTGCACAGTCTTTGCTAGCCTATCTGATTGGCATTGCCCTGCTGCCAATGTCCCAGCCTGCCTGCCCTTCTGACTCTCATGCAACGCTGCCTGTCTGCCCGCCCTGCTTGCTGCCAAGCTCAGAGCATGCACCAGTCCTGCCTCCCATACCAAGGTGCCTGTCTTCCCACCCAGGTTGCCTAGCTAAAAGCCTGCCCAGTGCCCAAGCCCGCCTGCCCTACTGCCTCTTATGCCATGCTTCCTGTCTGCCTGCCCAGGTTGCGAAGCTCGAATCCTTCCTTGATCAGCCTTACTGCCGCTCATGCCACGCCACCTGACTGCCTGCCAGCCCCAGCAACCAATGCCTGCTGCTGCTGCTAGTGAAACTTGAACTACTTATTACACTGCATGACAAGAAGCAGCCACTCCATCCCCAGAACCCGCCGCCAGGATCCCGGGACCAAGTTACAGGCAGGGAGGGCTGTGGCCAAAACCCAGAAGCTGCCACCTTAGGCCTGGGACCCACCGTGATAGGTCCCGGGCCTAGTTACAGGCACACTGCTCTGTCATTCCACCGCACCAAGAAGCAGCCACTCCAGCCCCGGGACCCGCTGCCAGGGTCTCAGGGCCTAGTTACAGGCTGGGAGGGCTGTGGCCAAAACCCAGAAACTGCCACCTTAGCCCCGGGACCCACTGTGTTGGGTCTGGGGCCATCATTCATCGTGCTGGAATGTGGGAGAAGGGCGAAGCAGTGCACCATATTCCCCTACCTCCAAGATACCAGCCAAGCCCCTGCAGCATGTTATCACACACAACACCGAACTCCTTGGGGGGTGATAACAGGAGAGCTGCTCCTTGTTTCCTCACCAACCACCACAAATTACTCTTTGGAAAGCAGTGGCATCTCTTGTCATTCTTCTGCTGCTTTATCCTGTGTTTTGTACTTGTTTTCCCCACAAGACTGTTTGTGAGGTTGGAACCCAGACTGAAGGCTGTTGGATCCTCACACAACTTCTTATAAACCTCTCCAGCCAGCAGGCACCTGTCCCTGCCCATGCCCCTTACCCCTGTCCCCTCATCATTCTTAGCCTGGACCCCAATGCTCTTGGACGTTAAGGTGCTGATAGCTCCCTTGCATGGGGACATCCATAAAGCATGTCACGCAAGGAATTCAGATTATCAAAGTCGTGCCAATGGGTGACAATTAGGGGATAAGGGGGATTGGTAATGTGACATTATACCCATATGTTTGTGTCTGTCACATTTATGTAGTTTGTGGGTATTTAGTTTGGTGACAACTACTAGGTGTGGGTGGAGAGTTTTACTAGCCACACTGTCTCCCCTTATTGTCTAGAACTCCTCCTATATGCCGTCATTCCCCTCACGGAGATGGCCCCCCCAGGCCTTGGCCTATATGCTATCCATGACAAGGGTTCTTTACGCCAGGTTGCCGCTAAGCTCAAAGCCTGCCTCAGCCTGCCTGCCTGCCTCCCATGCCAAGGTGCCTTTCTGCCTGCCCAGGTTGCTGCCAAGAGAGAGAGAGAAATGAGTGAGAGAAAGTCCACCCACTGTTTGAAGGAGAGACAGACATAATCCCACCCATGCTGCTGTCTGTCACCTGCACCATATGGCCAGATAGAGAGAGAGAGAGAGATAGGCTCCCTGCTGGAATGGGAGATGTGGGTGAGGTGGAAGAGGTGCATCCAGATCAAGCTGGAGAAACAGCAAGAGATCTCACCTGTGGTCATCCTCAATGCCCACATCGAATAAACAGCAAACATAGCAGAATGGGCTGGTGATAACACACAACATATTATATGTTCCTGCCTGTGTGCCTCCCTGTACCTGCTGGCTGCTACTACCTGTCACATGATTTATCAAAGATTGAATGAAGTGTGCCCAAACCAAGCAAGCACTAATACTAGGGACATCATTCAACACCCATAGGCTGCCATTCCACTGTACCTGAGTCAGTCATGCACGCCCATCACAGGAACCATCAGGAGATTATGGGACCATCAGTCCGGTCACTGGGGACTGTATTCCATTCCACTGCATCCAGAAGGCAGAAGCCTGTTGCTCACACGCCAGCCCACCCCACCACCAAAAGCCTACTCCTGCACACCCAACCGTGGATGCCCACTGAAGCTGCTCGATGTTATATAACTCCCCTCCTACCACCCGCTACCGGCACCTGCTCCCCACTGCCAAGGAGCCAGTTTCACTTTGTCTCTGTCACACCCACCCACACAAACACAAGCCCTGCACCTCCTAGGGTGCCGTCTGCAAGTTGAGACCCTGTGGCTGGCACATCTTTAGGTTAATAACTACACTACATGGGGTGGCAGGTGCTGCTGGAAGGGATCGACAAGCTGTATGAGATTCTGCCACCTGCCAGTCAGAACTTCAGCACAAAGGGATAAAAAAAAAATTGGACAGGTCAAACGAAGCTCATAACAAGAAATACTTTACAACTACTTTCATTATAACAATTTTAATAACATCAACAATTACAAAACAACAACAACAACATTAAATAAAACAAAAGCAAACATGGAAATGAAACTTATTAATAAACCTAAGAGTATGTGGCTCTGCTGCCACCAGGCCTATCCCCTGAAAATTGGGATAAGGGCAGGAGAGGTAGGGGCACTGCACAGGGCTGAGGGCCCTCAATCTTGTGCTCACTCACCACGCCATTTAGCACAGCGTGATCCAAGCCCTCTTGCATCGCCCTATGCCACCTGGAGAGCACCTGGTGGTAGAGCTGCACGCAATGGAGCTCGGCGGAGACATACTGGGTGTATGCCCCCACCTTCTGCCGCTCCGCCTGGACCGCCTGCAGATCATTCACCAGGGCCTTCTCCAGGCTGGCAGAGGACAACTGGACCACCTCAACATGGGCCAGGGTGCACCGCTGCATCCTGTCCCGAAGGGCCTTGACCTCCGCATCCTCTTGGGGCTCAGGGGGCTCCACGTCAGGGCTGGGGGGGGGAAAGGGCTTGTATGCCTCCTTTTCTGGGTTGCCCTCCCCCCCTTCTTCGGGCGCTGAGGCTCCACGGGCGCCACTCCAGACTCCTCCTCACCTGCCTGCCTCACTCACATATCATGCCGCTGCTCGACATGGTTGATGAGCCCTGACATGGTCCCCTCCCTCTGCCTGTGGAAAACTTTATTGTAGATCTAAAAAGAGCAGAAAAAGATAGGAACATAAGAAGTGCCATACTGTATCAGACCAATGGTCTGTCAATCCCTGCCTGCATTCTACCTTCACAAGTGGGTGGACTGGGTGGCCATCCAATCTCTCTCTGCAGGGTACTTCTGTCCCTAACAGGTCATAGGGCAATTCATTCCCTGTTGTTCCCGCATCCTGTGCCATACCTTGCATGTGGCGGTTTCATTCACTCTTCTGTCGCTCTTATGATAGAACATCCAGATATCCGACGACTGGCGCTGAATGTCTGGGGGTGTCACTGGTGATCCCCGCCTAGGTGTCCGGTGACGAGTCCTCCACCTTGGCGTGGTCGTGACAGCAGCAGGGCTGTGGCCTGAATCCGATTCCTCTCTGAAATGGGAACACATAAGAACACCAAATAAATATCATGCATTTATGATGATGCCTCCTCTAGTCCTCCCTCCTTGGGGTGCTAGTAGGGATTGCAACTAGATATTTTGTGCAAATCCTACCCTCCCGGGGGTGATAGCGGATGCTATGGATTGCAACTAGGAAGGCCCTGGCTGGTACGTGCAAACCCTGCCCTCCTTGTGGTGCTTGGGATTGCAACTAGGAAGGCCCTGGCTGGCATGTGCAAATCCTGCCCTCCTTGGGGTGCTAGGGATGGCAATGGGAGATGGAACCCTGGCTGGAGGAAAGAGCCTGCCCTTAGTTGGGGGTGCATAGGGAATGGGATGGCTGGAGAGTGGAGACCCTTGCTAGCCTGGCACATGTTTGGGTGGGGGTGCTTCCCATGCCCCCACACTACCCTCTCTCTGTTGCAGACATCCACTACCACCCACTGATGCCCACTGTAGTGTTTGTACCTGACTGATGCCCACCACCCACGCACCCACCCACACTCCAGTGAGCTCTCTCCAACGGATAGAGCCTTTCTTGTCTTCAAAGTAAAAAAAAAGTTTACAAACCTGGCAGCACCTCCAGAGCCCACTGCTTCCTCCTCATCCGAGGAGTAAGACACCAGTGGTGCCACGGGAGGTGTACTGGCCGGGGCAGTGGCCTCGACCGCCACCACCTCCTCCTCTTCCTCTGCCTTGAGTGGCAAGTTAGTCCACAGCTGGGGGATCAGCACCACAGCCTGAGCCTTGGCCTTCTTCATTTTTTAAAAAGTTTTTTTTTTTAAACACTTGCAACCAAAGTCACCCTCAACATACACCAACCACCCAAACACACATCACAGCCAGAAACAACACACTCAAATGCCAAAAACACACAAACCGAGCAGCCACTGAGTCAAACACACACTCACTCACCACACAGCTCCACATGCACACAAATTTCCGGTTTCCGGTGCGCCACTTTCCGGCTCTCGCGTAATTTTTATGGCCGAAGGGCCAAATGGCCGAACCTGACGGCCGAACTGAACGGGTGAACCCGAACCCGGTGAACCGCCTGAATGGCCGAACCCAAACCCGAATGCACGAACCAAATGCGGCCAAACCAAACGGCTGAACCCGAACCACGGTCTGTTTGCCCATCCCTAGTGTAAAGCTAACTATTTCTTCAGGAAGCCCTTCAGTACTTCAAGAGGCCCTTACATACTTTTTAGAAGCTTAGGATGGAATGAATGAGAGAGAGAGAATGTGTGTTTATGTACATGGGTCTTGGGTTAGCCCTTTCCCTACCAGTCCCAAAGGAGTGTGTGTTAGTTCTAGTCCATGTTACAAGGGGTAAACAAGCATGTTTCCCTCTTGAGTTTTGCTCAAAGCAGAATGCCCCCTCTTTAATTGTGGCCCCTGTGAGTGTTACAAAATGGCTGCCACACTAGAGATCATTGGAGGCTGAATCTAGGACTGTGCATCTGATTTTGTATAAAACACAAATAAACAATAAAAAGCCACTTTCAGCTTCTATATTAGAAAAGCACAAAAACTGCCCTGCAATTTTTGGATATGTGTTAGTGTGCCTGTGCCTAGGGTTGTCAGGTTTCCTGTTTTTGGTGGAAAAGTCCATTTTGGTGGTGAGGTGGGTCTGAGGAAGCATCCTACGTCCAGTATGGTCAGAATGCTTGAAATTTCCCCCCACTCCCACTCATCTGTGGCTGCTGGCTGCTCAGTTTGATTAACTTTCCTTGCAGTACAGGCCAGCTGCTACAATGGGGCAGCAGAGAGCAGCAAGGCCTCCCAGAACTGGAAAGCTTCTCCAGTGGGCATTTTTACACACATGTTAAAGTTCCAGATTTTTCAATCTTCTGGGTTTATAAGTCCGCAAGTAAGTTCTGGATTCATTTTTCACACACACACTGCCCTGAGGCAGACTAAAGTAGCCACAGCTGTAGACAAGACAGGCTGCCATGGAAACCAAGTGACCACAGCTGCCTGGAACAAAGCAGTTTACCAGTAGAACTTTTTACACATAAAAGTTCTGGGAGAAGTTCTATGCAGAAGTTCAAAGATCCGGATGTTTAAGATCTGGGTGAGTGATTTAGACACACAGAAAGTTCAGGATGTAAAAGCAAACATCCAGGAGAAATGTGTGTGTAAAAACACCTAGTGAGTCCTCCTTCTCAGGGCCAGCATTAGAATTTGCGGGGTCCAGGGTGGGGCAGAAATGCAGGGCTATTCTACCGCCGGTGACAAAGCCACCAATGGACCTAGGGGCGCTCCCTGGCTCAGGAGGCACTCCCCAACATGGTTGGGGGGTGCTAATTGGGCCTGGGCTTGAGGATTGATGGAGGGGCACTCCCCTCCACCCAGCCCGAAGCCCAGCCATTTCAGGGCACTTACCCCATCAGTCGCCACCGCCGCTGGTCTGGGCCCCACGCCGGACCCACTTGCTGGCTCCCTGGTTCAGGTGGGTGCTGCAAAAGAAGATTAATTCTGCCACCACGCCGGCCACCAGAAGTTGCCAGGGAGTGAGGGAGAGGCAAGGCCTCTGCCTCTCCCTCACTCCGTGGCCGAGACTGACAGTGGCTGGGAGCTGGGGGCACCGAGCATGGGGGGCCCCCCAAGAGTGGGGCCTGGGGTGGCTGCCCCACAGTAAGGCCAGCCCTGCTCCTTCCCCAAGCAAGCAAATGGCTGTGACTTTGGCACAAAGGAGGAGAAAGCCCTCCTGGATCTTTTCTTGAACCTCAGCTCTGAGTTTAGCAGCGGTGCCCCAGCTGGAGCTGAGCAGCAGCAACTGAAGCTGGAGAAAATCTCCAGCACTGGAACGTAGGATGGCAGCAGGTTACAAGGGCAAGCCCAGGAAATCAACCCCAGGTAAAGAGCTTTGTGTCAGGGAACAGACTGGATTTGGGGGATTTCAAAGCAGTCCCCAACCCTATAGGGTTACCAGATAGACATATTTTTTAAAAAGAGGGAGGGAGTCATGGCAGTGCTCAAGAATGGGTAATAGTATGCAGTGCACACACTCCCAAATGTCCTGCAGATCTGAGATCCAGACACTGCAAGATCAAGGAGCAAGCTAGCCCCATACCCCTTCTACACACAGTGTTCAAGTGTTAGGATTTTAACCTTAGGGATTTATTAAACTAAGGATTTTATCCAAAGTCACATAATTATCATCTTTGTCTCGCATTTTGGTTATGGAGAAAGGCTTGAACACAGATATACATTTGGGGAAACACTGCATTTAACAATTTTGAGCTGAACTGTGGCTCAGATGGTAGAGCGCATGCTTTGTATGTAAAAAGTCCCAAGTTCAGTTCCCAGAATCTCTGGTAGCACATCTAGGTGAAGCCTCTGCCAAGGATTCTAAAGGGTCTTGGGTAGCATGCCTGGGTGCAGCCTTTGCTAGAGAACTGAATCTAAAACCCTACTGCTATGTCATGTTGTGACACTACTGGGCTAAGATGGACTATTAGTCTGACTCAGTTAGGCAGCTCCTTATAATTTAACCCTTACCTTTTGTCACGAAAAAAACTACACTCGAGTTGTCATGGTATGGATTTCAACCCCAAGCTGATTTTGGCCTGGGGATTGAAAGTGTGCAATAAAATGTAACTTTTTTTTACAGTAGCCACTAGGGGTGGGAATTTCGGTTCCCTCAGTATCTGATACTGCCAGTATTTTGCTGTACCGGCAGTATCGGATTATTCCGGTTATTGGGGGTACTGGTACCGGTTCCCTGTGCCGGATTCTTTTACATTGCGGCCATTGAAATGAATGGCCGCGATGTAAAAAGGAAAAAAAAAACCAAACCCCCACTTTCCCTCCACCGTCCAGGCTGTGTGGGTGGAAGGGAGGACACCACCCACCCACCCTGCCCAGCCTGGATTTTTAAAAAAATATTTTTTACTCAAAATCCCTGCTAGTGCGGGCTCTGGGCCTCTGCCGTTCCGGGGGCGGCAACCCGGAGCCCGCACCAGCAGGTACTAGGGTGATCCCTAGGGTGGGGGGTGGTTTAACACACACCCCACCCCAGGGATCACCCTACCCCCCACCCAGGGATCGCCTACCTTTTGCGCTCTGGGTGGCCGTTGCAGCACGGCGGTCCGGGGGCTTCAGCACTGGCTGTGTTCAGTGCTTTACTAGGCCCTCCGGGGAACTTCAGGGTTTTCCCAGAAGACCTAGTAAAGTGCTAAAGACAGCCAGCGCTGGAGCCACTGGACTTCCGTGCTGCAGCCGCCGCCGCCCGGAGTGCAAAAGGTAGGCGATCCCTAGGTGGGGGGGTAGGGTGATCCCTGGGGTGGGGTGTGTGCTAAACCACCCCCCACCCCAGGGATTGCCCCAGTACCTTCTGGTGCAGGTTCCAGGTCACCAGCACGGCACGGTGGCGGCACGGAACACGCAGCAGAGACTTCGGGTATTTTTTATTTTTTTTTAAATCCAGGCTGGGCAGGGTGGGTTGGGGGTGTCCCCCCTTCCACCCGCACAACCTGGGAGCGGGAGGGGGAAGGTATTGGTTTTTTTCCCCATTGATTTCAATGGGGACAGTTCCCCATTGAAATAAATGGAAAAATATTGGTACCGGTATACCGGTTCTAATCCGGCAAACCGGTTTTTGGGAAACCGGTATCCGGTAAAACCGGTATCTGGTGTTTTTTGCCTGAGATCCCACCCCTAGTAGCCACACAATCTATGCCCAGCACACACACAGAGACATTATAGAGTCTGCATTGGGGTGGATTTCCACTACAATAGGAAATTGACGCTGGGGTGATTTGTACCTCAGGCATTGTTTGTGTGTGTTTTTTATTATAGAAGACAAACGGTAAGAGATATCTGGATGACATTTGAGTATGTTATGCCCAGACATGCTGGTGACAATGTCCTAAAATCTCAAACTTGTAGAGCCACGAATTACCATATTTATTCATGTTTTTTTCCATCCGGGGATTTCTACCCCAAACTGACTTTGGCCTGGGGATTGAAAGTGTGCAATAAAATGTAACTTTTTTTTACAGTAGCCACACAATCTATGCCCAGCACACACACAGACATTATAGAGTCTGTTTTATGAGAAATACCAGCTCCACACATGAATAAATAACAACCAACACTACTCGTTTTTCTTTGCAAATGCATTATTTTTTATTCAAACTACATAAAATGGTTTTTATGAACTTTAACTATCTATATAAGTTAAAGTAGTGCCCCCCAAGAGCCAGCCCCCACCCCACTGCCTCAGTTCTATCCCCCCATGCAACCTCTTCCATCCAGCCAGCTCCTCAGTGCCTCCATTCACCCCTGTGCCTGCCATCCTCTGCATGCCAGCACTCCTGCATGCCTGCCATCCCCTGCATGCCTGCACGCCTGCCATCCCCTGAATCCCTGAATGCCTGCCATCCCTGCACCCCTGCATGCCTGCCATTCCCTGTGCCCTGCCATCCCTGCACCCCTGCATGCCTGCCATCCCCGGTGTCCTGTGTCCTGCCATCCTTCATTCCCCTCCTGCAAGCCCCCAGCCAGTGACCACACCTCACAAAATCTTCCAGGGAGGAAGAATGGCCACTCTGCCTCTGGACTTGAGGATGTGGCTATCACCTGTAATCACCTGCTAATGGCCCATAAACTTTTCTTTGTTCCATTTCTATGGTCAGTTTGTGAGGACAATGAGGGCACTTCTGGCTTGCTGGAGAAATGGAGCCTATGGGAAGGGAGATAAAATCTATCTAACAGACTAAGAGACTGAAACCTAGGAGGCTGGGTGAGAAAGGAAGCTTTGCAGATGGCGTGAGCAAATGAAAATTCTTTCATGGCTACTTTTTTCTATTAGACGCTAGTGGAAACATTGAGAGATGTTCATGGCAGTGAAGGGGTTAATTTTCATTGCTGCTGCCAGTCTAAAGTGACCTTGCCTTCGTCATCTTGCAGTCTGAATTGGCCTTTAAAAATGTTGATTTGGCTGCTTTTAAACTGGGGTGGAAATCCACCTCAATTGAAATGTATTGGCTGGGGTTGAAATTCCACCCCAATAGGAAGACTCCATTGACGCTGGGGTTATTTTTCCACCCCGGGTCTTTTTTAAAAGTTATTTTATTCTAGAAGACAAATGGTAAGTGATGTCTGGATGAAATTTGAGTATGTTATACCCAGAGGTGCTGGTGACAATGTCCTAAATTCTCAAACTTGTAGAGCCATGAATTACCATATTTTTCATGTTTGTTTCCACTGGGGGATGGAAAACAACCCCATGGCAAAAGGTAAGGGTTAAGCTATATGTATTTTATTACTATAGGAAGCTGAATGTCTTTGAGGGAAAAGGAGAATCTCAGGTATGCAATATAAGAGCAGAAAGACGATGACCTGTCACCTCAAAACAGTTGCGTATAATCTCATATAGTCAGAGACCTTGGGGGTGGGGGCTCTATGCTTTTGTGTGCCATTTAGAAAGGTATTGAGATATGAGATAACACATAACTGGAATAACACAACCAGATGTTGAAGGTTATACTATATTGCCTTCTTAAGGTGATTTTAGTTTCTGATCAAGTACAGAATAAACTGACTCCAGAGCACTAGGTTTATATTAATAATGGGGACATTTTTCCCTATGTCACAGGTCACTTTGAAAATTAGTATAAACTCGAAGGGTTGCTTAGACATTGTGGGCAGGGGTACACTCAGATACAGGAGGATCCAGATCATGGATCTGTGCCCTGTCCTTGTGTGCATGCTTTCATCGCTGCTCACTTACTCTGATCTCATTCTTTCAGTGTTTGGGAGGATGAACTAGATCCGGGGGCTTCAGTTGTTCCCTAGTCCTGAGGTTCCCCAACCTTGGTCTGCACAGTCCATATCAACAGGGCACTTTGTCTGGAATGGGCAAAGTGCCCCATAGCTAGACTTTGCCAGGCTTCTGGCCAGAATGGATTTTGTAGCCCATCGTATCTGATGCCAATAACACAAAGTCAGGATCCATCAGCAATGTTGGCCTCTGGGAAAAGTAAGATTCTTGGACCCTTACCCTCCATATATAGATGCACTTGGGGGAAGAGCTACGATGGTTCTTCCTTTTCTAGCTGTGTGTGTCCGTGAGAGCGCTGATGTGCTGCCTGGAAGTGCTAGTGCCTTCAAACTGGAAATGGTAGTAATGGTGCCTCAGAGGTGGGATAGGAGAGATGGTTTAATTTGGGAATCTCCTAGCAGGTGACAATTGTCCTCTCATTGTCTCCTGGAGCCTGCACAGAGTAACATGTAATGGGGGAAATACTCCTTTTTGCTTAGACCCTTGGTAGAAACTGGCCCTAAAATGTATTAATAGGTGCCACTAAAATGCACACAGTCTGCAGCAAGAAGCTAGCATAATAAATAGCAGGGAAGAAAGTAGATAAGGTCCTTTACAGTAAGTGAGTGTTGGTGCTATGTTGGTGCCTCCTCCAAGGACTTCATGGGAGTGCTTAAAAGACATGTTCAGGAGGAGGAGGAGGGTATAGACTGTGGATCTGCGCCATGGATCTATCCCCTATCCTTGCGTGCATGCCCTTATTTCTGCTCTCTTACCCTGAACTCAGTTTTTCAGTGCTTGCAGGTAGGAACTGGATCCAGTCGAGGGTCCAAATCCAGGAACTGGAAAGGGGCCCCATAAACATTTGCTGCAGACTGCATTTGGCTCCCAGGCCTCAGGTTCTCCATCTTGGCAATAGTCTAGTGTAGAAGGATATAGAAAATGAGTTAATCACAGCAGGGACAGGAGCATTCTCTGTTTGTGAAATGCTAAGCATGTTACTGCCCTGGCACCACCATAACGGTGCCTCTAAGGCATCACTTTGCCTCCAGGCACCTGTGAGGAATCCCATCTTGGCACCTGCCATTAGGGATGGGCGAACAGAACTGAGTCCAGAAATTCAGTTCCATTCGGAATTTCAGTTTGGTCGACCAAACTATTCGAGTTTGGTCTGAACTCCGAACTTCCGTGGAAATTCAAACCCCGTTGAACTAAATGGAGTATTATCTTTTAGGGATGGATGAACAGAGCCGAGTTCAGAAATTTGGTCCAGTTAAAAAATCGAGTTCAGTTCAGAAGTTCGGTTCGGTCGACCGAACTGGTGAACTTCGGTCCGAACTCCGAACTTCTAAACCGCGTTTGCCCATCCCTACCTGCCATTATGGGAGGGTGTCCAGCCGCAATCACTTCTTGGACTGCTGCTTCTCTTGTTGGGCTCTGAACTGCTGTCAGAGGCAGATCAGTGTTAGTGCTGAGGCCCACACAGAGAATAGATTTGTTCAGATGTGCTGTACTACCCAGTAGCTGTTTAGCACTGGACCATTAAGATGCGATGTGAGGGACAGTACTTCATAGTGGCTGTTTTCAGATGAGCATAATACTGGTATTATTCCCTATCAATCCAGATTGAAGGTGATTGTCTGAACAGCCATATGGGTATAAATAGTTCTACTTCAGGGTTGAATCCTGGTTAAATACTAGTATAATTCAACCTGGATTTAAAGGTCTTATCTATATCTACTTCAAATAATGTTGGCATAACGATGGTGTGAACACCTAAACCATTATTAAACCCCTAGATCATAGAGATTGGCAGGTAGAGTTTACATCTCGTCTACCCATCAGCTCCAGGGACCCATGACAACAAGGACGTTGTGAGGAGAGGGGTTCACAGCTGCCCAAACACAGCAGTCAAGAAAGGCGTCCAGGTACAAAGCAGACCAGAGACACGGGGACTCTGTTCAGATTTATTAATTTTATATGTATTAAAGTTTTTTTCTCATTCCTTTATCTTTTTTTTTTAATCTGTGTGGGCTGCATCTGGGCAGTCATCTACTGCCCAGGCTCTGCCTCCTCCCCACTCTCTGAGCCTTGGCAAGGCAGGAGCCCCACAAGATGCACTATCCCTCCCCCACACATGGAGTCTGGAGAGTGGATTGACCAGCACCTGTGCTACCTGAGGGTCTCCTCTCCTGGGCAGTCTTGGAGACCAGGACCCCTCCCAAAGAGACTCGCATCAGCTGCGTATTTCAGGCAGAGGCACCCACAAGTAACCTATAAAGAGTCACAAGCCAGAAGCAGGTAAACAGGATGATAATCCTGCGTACATTGCCTCTGACCCCTTGGATCTCCTTCAGCAATGGGAGCAGCAGAACCATGCCCACCTCCGTAATGGGAGCAACAGAAAGGGAACTGAAATTCAGCTGCAGTGAACCATAGGACTGATGCCATCCTCCTTGCAACCCCTATACCAGCATATGCGTTCAGATGCCATACGGGTTTAATGATTCAGATCAGCATGACCATGATCATCTGAACACTTAATCCTGATTAAAACTACATGAGTCTAATGCTGGTTTTTTTTTAATAATGCTGTCATTAGAGTGTCCATCTGAAAACAACCAGTATTTTTCCTCACTATGGCATAAGGTAGTGAGGATAGCAATTGTGGGTAAAAACAGATGTGATGGTGACCCACTTTGACCCACTGGCATGTCTGTTTATGTGCAGCCAGACTTTATCCCAGGACTTCCCCAGGACGAGCAGGCAGTCAGCCCGGGATGTGTCCTCCAATGCGGGCCAACACCGGCTAGCACATGTGTTCACCGTCATCTGGGGGGCAGGGTAGACTACTACACACAGTGCGGGGGCAGGCATACTGTCCCCTCCCCAGCCCAGCCACCATCACGTTAGTTTGGCAGTCGAGCCATATCCTGACAGGAGTGATGGCTTCCACCACTGCCCAGGTAAGTCCATGGTGGCAGCGAGCACTGTCACTTCTGAATGCACCACTAGTTGAAACTAAACTAGGGCCTGACTTCTGTACCATTCTGTTACCCACCAGTATTTTGGATTTCCAGCAGCCAAAGAGGTGGGCAGAGACACCAGAATTTTCCTCCAATTGATAGGCAAAAACCAAACGTTGTCTGCAGTGAGCAGAGTTGTGATCTTTCTTGCAACTACTCTTGTGGTAGAGACTGGGACTAAAACGAGATTTCACCCTTCTTGAAAATCTCGTCAAGAATAGACTTCTTGACAAGATTTTTTCATCTCGAGATTCTCGCAAGATTGTCATGAGATTCTCAAGAACCTTAAAATAACAAAGAAATTCCTTAGCTGAAGAAACTGAAAGACGTTCTCTTGGGTGAGCTGCTCCATTCTTTGTAATGAAACAAAATTCCCCAAGGTGAAAATTTGCTGCATCTTTGTTAAACCCCTTTCCCTCAAGAGACCTCTTAGCCTAGGAGCCGACTCCACTTCTCTAACCTAAGGAGTTTTAGTGGATTAGAGACTGATGAACAATGACAGGGAAAAGACAAATTTATACACCTGAAGATGTTAATTAAGGAATTTGTGAGGTCTTATTTTGACCAGATTGATACATCTGTGTGAGGACTATATGTTTGAATGTAACAGTCAATGGATCATACTTGTTTGTATTAAGAATTACACATGGAAGAAAGATTTCCAGATGCTTTTTGATGCTCAGTTCTAAACTTTCAACAAGGAAAAACTCATAATTTCAAGAAGAGGCTTAGCAACACCTCCGAGCACAAAGTGCCATCACAGTACTCTTTAGTAACACACGCACTAAGTTTTTGGTATTGGCTATAATTTCTTAGTTTTCTTTATGTTTTTGTACTTATGTCACTGTAATGTTTTCATCGAAAAGAGTTGTAACGTGAATATGTTTATAATCAGATGATGGTATCTTGAAAATTTCAATAAAAATACATTATTACAAAAAAAGAAAAGAATTACACATAATAAAAACTTTATTTAAAATAAATAAATAAATAAATAACAAAGAAATTGTCTGCGTATGCGCAGAAATGGCCACCACAGTTATTCTGATGCGCAGATCATTTGGGGGGCATTTTTGAGATTCTTGAGTTTCTCCTGAGAATCTCACCATGGCTGCAAGATTCTCGCGAGATTCTCACAAGAACTAATTTCATTTTCGTTTCAGCACTACTCCATACCCTGTCTCTGCTGACAACGCTATAACTGTAGGGAGGCTGTAGCTCTGGCTCCAGCTCTAGTGCTGTATTTCCACAGTATGATCAGGCAAAGTAGAACCCAGTAGGATAGTGTGTGAAGGAGACCGAGAGGATGAAATCAACCACATGAGACAGAGTGGGGAGGCTACTGCACCTTGGGTAGTTCTTCTTACTCCACTCTGGGCAGCTGGGCCACACAAATGCAGTGCATCGTGCAGGGCCTGCCGGATGTTCCCTCCATCCCAAGATAGTGGGGGGTGGAGTGGGGGGAAAGCATCTGCACCCAACATGGAGTAAGGCTGCCTAAGGTGGAGCAACTCATATCCAGGCTATGCTGCAGGACCTTGAGTGGTGGGCGCTGTTACCCATAACATGCAGCCATGTCACATCTGAGGGTGGGATCTTGTTTAGGCCAGGGGAAGGATGCAGGGCTGGGTGCCTGCTTCTTTGTCTGGTGTTACGGTGAGCTCGGGACATGGCAAAAGCTCTGGCAGCTGCCAGACCACCTGGCATCCCCGCAACCATCTGCCTGGCTCCCTGCATTGGTCCTACAGTGCGGCGGTGTTTGCCCACCATGAGGCAATGCGGGGATTGGGCCATCGCAGTTCATCTGGCTGCACCCAGAAAGTCAGTGTGTGCATTCACACGTGTGCCAGAGAAAGAGAAAAGGAAGGCACTTGTGATGACATTTCATTTAATGTAAACATTAATTATGAGAGGCCAGGGCTTTCAGAGATCAAAATAGTACCGCTGCTTCCTTCCCCAACCCCTGTAGCCTGTTAACTTCACTGAGGACTGAGGTAATTTTATATGTAGATGAAAGGAAGACATATTAATAGAAAGACAGAAGAAATTTTGGGTGTTCACTTAGATATAACATCTTTAAGAGCTGGGGTGGGATCTCCCTGCATAGCAGGCCCTGTGGACCCTATATTCCAAACATGTTGCTATTCCTTCTTTTTTCCCCCCTCATGGGCCCTATGCATGGGAGGCCCTGCCTCAATCACTGTGGACTTTCCAAAGTGCAGGACTCCCTCTGTTAGAGGTTCTGTGGGCTTGCATTTAATGCTAGAGCTCCTTGGACTCATGCTGCCATTTCAGATTTATTCATGAATCCCATGGGGCTGTGTGCACGGACTACACTTTCATAGATCTGGCACTGAATAAGAGACATTGCGTGAAAACAAACATGCACGTAACTCCGCTTTAACATTTCTTATGCATATTTGGAGGGCTGTGTGTGTGTGTGTGTGTATATATATATATATATATAAATACACACACACACACACACACACACACAAAACTATTCAATATTAAAAAAAAACTTTGGTATATAATTAAAGTTAAGGCTCTTGCAAATTTACTCATGCTCTAAAAAGACATGGAAATTGCAAATTAAGGCTCTGGCCTTAACTCGTGAGCCATGTAAGCAGTAAAGATGTTGTACAGTCTCACATATTGTGCTTTATTCTAATTTAGGCTCCATGCCCATAGACTTTGCATTGGTCTATCAGTCCCAATATATATAGTGTGTTTATACACACACACACACACACACATTATACCTTGTGTGTGTGTGTATATATATATATATAAATGTCAGTGGGTAGGTGAAAGGAGGGAAGGACGAGGGTTGCCCAGGCGCACTACACACTCTCAGGAAGCTCTGTTGTGTTCGATGGGGGTCCTGGAGGCCCATCAGGATAGTATGTGGCCGTTCCCTGGGCTTTCACACCTGGAACTTAGGTCCTATCATCATAGGGCACAGAGCTCTGGCGAGGAGGGGGTCTCACACACCTAGTCCTTATACACCACAGGGGAATGGGAGGAGATGTGGGGGCTGGTGTAAGGTGACTGAGGCAAGAAAACCAGGGTAAAGGGGAAGGGAGAATGAGGGCTTGCACACCGGAGGGGGGCAGGGGAGAGAAAAGCATCTGGAGGGGGAAGGGGAGAAATGCCAGGCCCGAAGGCCCCTTCACACTACCCACTCACGCACTCTGGGAACAACAGGGAGCAGGGTCTCAGGCACATGCTAAACACAATACAGGGATCCACTCAAAATCATGTCAAGCAGGGAGAGGGGGAAAGGAGAGGGAATGCTGAGGCAGGTAGAGGAAGGCACACACAGGGTTAATCAAGACAAGAACTTTCACTTAGCTTTCAGGCAGGGGGGCTAGTTCATCCAGATACAAGCTCTGTTCACCGGCCCAGAGCTTACTGTGAGGCCGGCTTTTGAAGAGGAAGACCCACCCTTCGCATGTGCCTGGAGGCGTGAGGAACGATGCAATGGGGGGCGGGGCCCTGCTGCATCGTGGGAAGGCCCAGCTGTCTGCACCACGTCGTTGAGTGCTGGAGTCTCGGCCAGCGGTGGAGATGCCTCCTCAGGGTCCGTGCTGGTGGGGGTGGGGACTTTCGCCACTGGGAGCAGCCGCCAAGCCGAGAAACAGCTGCTGCGGCTGACAGTAACCCCCCTCGAGGCCCTCCCCCACCCAGGCATCATACGGGGCCTGGTTTGTTGGGGTGGCAGGGATGAAAAAGCCGAAGAAGGCGCGGGGCAAAGACATGTGATGATAGTTCCCAGAACTGCTCCTCGGGACCAAAGCCCCACCAATCAATGAGGTAGTGGAGCCTTCCGCGCCTTAGTTTGGTGTCAAGGATACTACAAACATCGTAAACAGGGTCCGTGTCCACAGAGTCTGACTGAGGTCCAGGCTTGGTTGGTACCGAGTTGGTCGAGGCAGCAGCCGGTTTGAGCAATGACACATGGAATGTGGGATGGATGCGCAGCCGCTGGGGAAGTTGAAGGGTGTACGTCACCTCATTCACCTTTTTTAAGACTGGAAAAGATCCTAGATATCTGTGATCCAATTTTGATGAAGACCGTTTGGAGGGATAGTGTCGGCGGTCCAACCAAACTAAGTCACAGGGCTGTAGTTGTGGGGCCGGTCTTCGGTGCTGGTCGGCGTAATGCTTGTACTGTTGACGGGCTTTCTCCAGCGTGCTCTTGGCGAGAGCATGCACTTGATGTAATTGTTGCGCTAGTGCCCCTACCGCTGGAACCGTTATAGGCAAAAGATCTGGAGAGGCCATTTGTGGGTGATATCCGTAGGTTATGAAGAAAGGAGAATTTCCAAGAGAGGCGTTTGGAGCGTTGTTGTAGGCAAATTCCACCAAGGGTAACCAAACATACCAGTCATCTTGAAGGTAACTGATATAACATCTCAAGTACTGTTCCAGAGTCTGATTGACTCTTTCTACCTGCCCGTTGGCTTGTGGGTGGTATGCTGTGGTAGGTTTTAGTTTGACTTGTAGCGCCTTAAAAAGTGCTGTCCAGAAATGTGAAATGAACTGGGACCCTCGATCACTCACTATCTCTGAAGGCCATCCATGAAGTTTTACTACATGGCGTATGAACAAAAGGGCAGCTCGTTGTGCGGTGGGGAGACCTTTACAAGCTATAAAGTGACCTAACTTCTTAAAGTGGTCTACGACAACAAAGATGGTATTATACCCTCGGGACGATGGTAATTCCACTATAAAATCAAGCCCAATTCTTTGCCAAGGCCCCGAGGATGCTGGGATAAGTTGAAGGAGACCTGCCGGGTTTTTTCGCATAACTTTAGTGCATGCACAAGTTGCACAAGCCTGAACGTAGCGCTGCACATTGGTGGTTACTGAAGGCCACCAGAACTGGCGTTGGAGGAGGGCCAAGGTACATTTGTTCCTGGGATGGCCAGCTAATGGGGCGTTGTGGTGCACCCAAAGTATTTGGGCTCGACAAGAAGGAGGTACCACGATTTGGTTTCCCTTTTTATACAGACCATCTTGTAGGGTAACCTTGGGGTCTTTCAACTGTTGCATTTCTTGCAAGGATACACAATGAAGTTGTTCTATGGAGGGGACCGTGTCAGCAAACACTTGGGTATCAAGAATGGGGCCCAGGGGTCAAGTGTCTGCTTCTTTTCCCTCATGGTATCGTGAAAGGGCATCTGCTAGAAGGTTCATTTTACCAGGATGGTACTGAATTACAAACGTGAAGCGTGCGAAGAAAAGCGCTCACCGGGCGTGTTGCGGGTTCGTGATCTGTGCAGTATGAAGAAAGGTTAGGTTCTTGTGATCTGTGGTCACGGTTATGGGGTGTTGGGCCCCTTCTAAATAATGTTGCCATGTCTAAAAGGCGACTTTTATGGCCAAAAGTTCGCGATCAAAAACCGTGTAATTTCTCTCTGCTGGGGACAGTTGTCGTGAATAATAAGCACATGGCCAAGGCAGTTTCTCTGTGTCTTGTTGGAGTAAAACTGCCCCAATAGCAATGATAGAGGCATCTGCTTCGACAAGTAACGGCCTTTGAAAATCAGGGTGCTACAACAGAGGCGCCTGCATAAAGGCTTTTTTCAAGAATTGGAAACTGTGGTCTTGTTCTTGCCCCCAGACATAGGTGTGGTTCTTCTTAAAGAGCCGCGTAAGCGGGCTTATGACTTCAGCGTAATGGGGAATGTACTGGCAGTAATAATTCGTGCTACCAAGAAAGCGCTGAAGGGCCTTAACTGCCTTAGGGGGCGGCCATTGCTGGATAGCAAGCACACTTTTTTTGGTCCATTTGGATTCCCTCTGGACTAATTACAAACCCCAGGAATTCGACTACGGTGAGATGAAATGCACATTTCTCCTGCTTACAATAAAGTTGATGAGTCCGCAATCGTTGTAGCACTTGTCGGACGTGTTGTACATGCTGGTCATAGGATGAGGAATAAATAAGAATGTCATCTAGATACGCTATCACAAAGGTGTCTAGTATGTCTCGTAAGATGTCATTGATAAAGTGTTGCAATGCAGCAGGTGCATTGGCCAAACTGAAAGGCATCACAAGATACTCAAACTGTCCGTACCATGTACGGAAAGCAGTTTTCCACTCGTCCCCCTGTTGTACACGGAGAAGGTTGTAGGCTCCCCGCAGATCTAATTTTGTAAAGATTCGGGCTCCCTGAAGATGGTTGAGCAGCTCTGGTATCAGGGGAAGTGGGTAGCGATTTTTGATTGTCACACTGTTGAGACCCCGATAGTCCACACAGGGTCTTAAGCCTGCATCCTTCTTGGGGACGAAAAAGATGGGGGACCCCGTGGGAGAGGTGGAATGCCAGATGAAACCATTTGTGAGGGCCTCATCAAGGTAATTGCACAATTCGGTTAGCTCTGGGGTTGAAAGGGCGTAGATCCGTCCAAAAGGGGGTTCTTTCCCTGGAACCAGATCAATAGGGCAATCATAGGGGCGATGAGGAGGTAGTTGAGCAGCGTGGACATTGCTAAAGACTTCCACAAGGTCGCTATATTTGGAGGGCATTGCCTGGTCAATTTTACTGGAAAGACAAGGTACAGTAGCCATGACCTGCTGAGATGGAGCAGGCAGGAGACAGTGTTGGGTACAGTAAGGGGATGTAAACTGCACTTGTCGTTGGGCCCAACATATGCAGGTTTCATGCCACATAAGCCAAGGAAGGCCCAGAACCACAAGAAAAAGGGGAGTACAGACTGCGTCAAAAATAAGAGTCTCCTGATGCTTGCCCATCACACTCCAGAGGCGTGGTTTGTTGGGTGACAGGGACAGAACTGAGGGGGGACCCGTCGATCATTTGGACTGCTTTGGGGTACTGTTTACCCTGTGTTGGAATCTTGTGGTCTTGGATAAGGGTGATATCCATAAAGTTTACAGAAGCTCTGGAGTCCAGCAAGGCCCAAACTATCAACGATTGGTGCGAGGCAACCGTGATGGTCAGAGGTACCCGAAGATGAAGCGAGGCATATGTAGTAAGGGATGGAATAATGTTCAGGGTCGAGGCGCTCCCTGTCCATCTCGACCCCTGGCATTTGGCGCTGTTCTCATTCTTCTGCTGGGACGGGCCCTTGAGAGGCACCTAACTGCATAGGCTCCGCGTCAGGGAAAGCCTGTCCGGAGCTCTCGCCACTAGGGTGCGGGAAGGAGATGGGCCTGACTGGGAAGCTTTGGCTATCCTGACATCGTTCTCTTCATCTTTCTGCAAGCCGGGTGTCTATCTGGAGCACTAGGGTGGCTACAGCTGCCCAGGTATCTGGAAGAACAACATATGCAAGCTGATCCTTAATGTCATCTGCTAGTGCTCTCTGGAAGTGCACTCGAAGGGCATCCTCAGACCAGCGTAATTCTAGGGCAAGATGTTGGAACTGCGTTATATACTCCATAAGGGGCATACACCCTTGGCGTACGGTCAGGATAGCTGTCTCGGCATCCCGCAGCCGATGCGGGTGGTCAAACAAGAACCGAAATGCCCTTAAAAACTCCTGGTACTTAGTCAAAAGGGGGCTTTTTCTGGTTAATAGATTAGTGGCCCATTCCAGGGCCACACACCCCAAGTTCCCAATCACAAATGCAATTTTTAATTCATCTGTGTGGTAAGTGGCTGCTTGGGTGGTGAAGGTGAGGTCACAGAGGGCCAAAAAGGCTCGGCAGGCCTTATGATTGCCCTGAAATTTATCAATATGTGGCCCTCTTGGTTCTCGTGGTAACTCAGGAGGTAGTGGAACAGGGGGAGCAGTCACAAGGACTGGCGCGGCAGCCTTGGCGGCGGCACTGGCAGCAGCTGGGGGTGCCAACACCGCCACTGCAGGAAGGGGAATGGGTTGTTGTTAGGCCACTATGGTAGCCAGTTGCGCATGCTGCTCCTGCAGATCCTTTATCTACATGGCCAGGGTCTGTACAGCATGGACAAGCCTCCCGAATTCCTGGGCCATGTCCATGGTTCCAGGTGGGGAAAATGCGCACAGGTACGTGCCAGTGAATCTGTCAGTGGGTAGGGGAAAGGAGGGAAGGATGAGGGTTGCCCAGGCGCACTACACACTCTCAGGAAGCTCTGTTGTGTTCGATGGGGGTTCCGGAGGCCCGTCAGAATAGTACGTGGGCTGTTCCGTGGGCTTTCGCACCTGGAACTTAGGCCCTATCATCATAGGGCACAGAGCTCTGGTGAGGAGGGGGTCTCACACACCTAGTACTTATACACCACAGGGGAACGGGAGGAGATGTGGGGGCTGGTGTAGGGTGACTGAGGCAAGAGAACCGGGGTAAAGGGGAAGGGAGAACGAGGGCTTGCACACTGGAGGGGGGCAGGGGAGAGAAAAGCACCTGGAGGGGGAAGGGGAGAAATGCCAGGCCCGAAGGCCCCTTCACACTACCCACTCACTCACTCTGGGAACAACAGGGAGCAGGGTCTCAGGCACACGCTAAACACAATACAGGGATCCACTCGAAATCACGTCAAGCAGGGAGAGGGATAAGGGAGAGGGGGAAAGGAGAGGGAATGCTGAGGCAGGTAGAGGAAGGCACACACAGGGTTAACCAAGACAAGAACTTTCACTTAGCTTTCAGGCAGGGGGGCTAGTTCATCCAGATACAAGCTCTGTTCACCGGCCCAGAGCTTACTGTGAGGCCGGCTTTTGAAGAGGAATCCCCACCCTCCGCACGTGCCTGGAGGCGTGCGGAGCGACGCAACGGGGGACGGGGCCCTGTTGCGTCTTGGGAAGGCCCAGTTGTCTGCACCACGTCAGGGAGCACCGGAGTCTCGGCTGGTGGTGGAGATGCCTCCTCAGGGTCCGTGTTGGTGGGGGCGGGGCCTTTCGCCACCGGGAGCAGACGCAGCGGCCGCCGCGGCTGACAATAAATAATATTATATATCATTAATATATTATATACCATTAATATATTATACATATCAATTTATATTATATTTATATATAATCAAAAGACCCAATTTTGTAGATCTTTTCTTTATGTGACCTCATTTGTTATTTCTTTTCTAAGAAAAACATTAATTTCTGACATTTCTTGTTCTGGGGGGAATAACTCAGTTCACGCAATGCAAAGATGGTAATAAAGCCAAAATGTCTCCATACGTGCCCCACCCATACCCACCGGCGGTCGCACGGACGCCCCCCCTCACCCACTCAGTTTCCCACGTGGGTGAGGGTGTGTGCGTCTTGTATATAATATATATATATATTAGGGCTGTAACTCAAACTTTGAAAACTTCGGAAATTGCCAAGATTACGGTATTTGGTTTGGAAAGTCTAAAGTCTGAAGTTCTGAAGAACAAGGCCTTTATTCAGAAAACTTTAGGAACCTTCAGAAACTGCTGCACGCTTGGGGGCTGGTGGACAGTTGAGCTTCTTCTGGAAATGAAACTTAGTACCATATTTTGAAGAAGGGGGGGGGTATGAGAGGGGACAGTTAGGTGATGGTAAACCAGATGGCAAGTTTTGATTGCCTGGCCAAGCCATACAGGAAGCTTTTGATTGTCTGGCAGGGCAAAATAAAAGTGGCTGCAGCCATATTGTCCATTCTCTTTCATGAATTTTGCTATGTGCAACATTGCTGCTGGATCTGTAAGTAATTGGCTGTGGGGTGAGGGGTGCCTGTTCTCTCCTGTCCATAGGGCCAATATTGGGGAATGGGAGTTATGTTTACCTTTACCATGCCATGCAGTTTTTTAAAAAAAGAAAATAATTGGATGCCACATTGCTTCTAGTTCTGCCTGCTGCTTGGTTGGCACTTGTAACCATGAGGCTACAGACGCACTTGTAACCATGAGGGATCTCTCTGCCTGGCTCCACTTCCCCTTTCCTGGTTTGTTCAAGTTACCAGTGCCACAGTACCAATCCCATGCCAAGAGGGTGCCCCTGGGATGGGTGGCGGAATGTCTGGTTTCTTAATTTTGTGACTGCTGGGGCCTTGGCTTACTGGCTTTTGGTGGGATTTATTTTTCCTTGCTGTTGCAGACTATTTTGTGGGGTTGTATTTTTCTTGAGTGAATGTCCCTTGCTAGCCTGTATTTTTGTGCACTGCTTGGTTGGCATAATGATTAAAGTGGGTTCACTCACTGCTGATGGTGGGCCATGCTGTGGGTACACTACTGTTTTTTAAAAAAAATATTATTTCTACATGCAGTTAAAATTTTGTGGGGTTGTCTTCTGGAGTGATTGTCCCACTCTTGCTAGCCTGCTTTTCTGGGTAGTGCTTTGGCTATGGTTTCAAGAACTTTGCAACAACTTTCCAAAGTTTCCCAAGGCCCGGAATTCTGAGTCTGAATTCCGAAACATCATCCGCCCAGAACAAATGAGGTCACATAAAGGTCACATTAGAAAAGAAATAACAAATGAGGTAACATAAAGAAAAGATCCACAAAATGGTGTCTTTCGATTCAATGCTGCCAACATTGGCCGAGATCCACAAACCACTTGCTCCGGAATAAATTATTTGTTAATCATGGCCTTGGAACAGATCTAAGAGTGGAACTCTTAGATGAGGCTAAGACTAATGCTGAGGCTATTTCTCTCTTCTTAGAAAGAAGAATTGCAATGTTCTAATGACTGTGTTCAATTATTCCTTTTCTGACCATGAAACTGAAAATGGTTTGCTTTTTCTTCTTCTTAGATTTCTGCACCCTGATTGAGATTCATTGTTTTCACAGATTACATTAAAAGTCACACCATAAGCAACAAAGGGTGGTTTTAAATGAGTAGGGTGATGGGGGGGGGGAGTTTGCAGATCTGCCTTGGAGTAACCACTCAGGTGTGTGGGGATGGATTCAAATGGGCAGTTCCCAGAGTGGGTACCACAACCACAGAGGCAGACACCATGCACTCCATTGACTATGGGGAAGGGGAAGCACGCCAGGCTGGCCATTGCAATTCAAATGTCCCAGGTGTGAGTGCTGGAGGACCTGGACTCCCCAATGCTCCCAGCCAGGTCTTGTCACTTGCAAAGGCTGCTTCCTCCACCCATAGTGCCTATGAGCAGTGGACCTGCTTGCTGGCATGGTCGGCTGCCCAAGTTCATATGGCCAGGCGCTTCGTGGCTGCCCATTGCCACAGAGCCATTTGGCTTGCCCCGCACAGAGCACTCTGGATTTCTCGGCAGTGTTTTGCATGTGGTCATGAGTGGGTGCCCCGAGGCTCGCAAGAGTGCACATCTGGCCACTCCACTTTCACATGGGTGGTCGACTCTGTGGCTTCTGTGTGGCCATGTGGGGTAATATCTCATCTGAAAACCCACATAGTCTAATAATTAATTGGAGGCTCACTTTGCTAATGGACACACTTTTTTTAAAAAAAGAAAAGACTGAAAGTGGTAAAGTGCCCTCTTAGCTATCTTTCTTATTAAAATAAAATGGAAAATTCACATCCACATCCACAATGATATAGTGGTTTTGAAATGCCAAGCCTATCCAAATTATTCCTCAAACACACATATACTGAAAAGCTGATAAGACTCTTCCCTGACTGACCATTGCTGATATCTTCTGATTACTTGGTATTGTAGAATTCCATTTCAAGTTATCTGTCTGATGCAGCTTTCCTGGATTTTGAGACCGTTAGCTCAATCCTTGTATCTTCATGCATGTTGAATGTTCTTTGGTGTATCCTGATTAATTTATTTTCATTTATTTATTTATTCGCATTTATACCCCACCCCTCCTGAAACAGCTCATGGCAGCTAACAATATCAAAAATAAAAACACAATTATAAAACATTTTAAAAACACTCATAAAATCAACAATTAATGAGCTGAACATGAGTTGTGCGGAGTCATCACTTATTGCTTTACATTTTTGGTTTGGCTCATGAAGCTGGGCAATGCAAGCTAAAACATAACAGTCCTCTAGCTGCTTTTTATGTGTGTATCTCGTTATTATTGCCCTTTAATACTATAGTTTGTTCTAACATAAGTGACATTTTAGAAGACAAGGGATACAGTTGTTTACTTGGTGCTCAACTTAATTGCACATCAGTGTTCTACTGGTTCAATGACCTTGACCTCCAGCCTTTTTTGACCTCCTTTGGGCCATTATCACCTACTCATGTAATCATATTACTATTTCCTTACAGCAGTAGCTGTAAGGAAGTTAAATGCACAACCACTCTCCATTATAAACGGGGGACTGCTGAAGGCCCAATTTTGAGGAAACTGCTTGAGCTACATTTCTGAAAATTTATCCATGGCTATAAGTTGTGAGGACCATCATATGCACAAAGTTTGAAGAAGATCCATCAGGAAAATAAAATGTTATAACTGTTTAAATGTTAATTGATTGTGGTCAAAATGCACATGTTCTCATGATTTCGAATCATCAATATCTCCTACCCCTGGATGAGCTGAGCCCCCAAACATCACAGGCATGGAGCATGAGATTAATAACAACTACTTTTGTAATATGATAGTGATTCATGCAGTCAAAACCGAGTTATTAATGTTTTTTAAAATCAGTTCTGCTGACTCATGCATGCACAGTTGAGCAGCTGCTGACTGACAAAACACAGCATAAGAAAAGTTACGTGACTTTTGAAAAGTTACGTGACTTTTGAAAAGTTGCAGGCTTTTGATTCCGTACTTTTAAAAGTCTGTAACTTTTGAAAAATTGCACACTTTTCACTCCTGTGAAAAGTTGCACTTTTCAGAGTCAAAAGTACAGTCAAAAGTCTGCAACTTTTCAAACCAAGAGAAATGTCTGCACCTTTACAAAAGTTACAGACTTTTCACTTGGTATGAAAACTTGCAAACGTTTGACTCTGTACTTTTAAAGTCACTTTTGACTCCATACTTTTAAAAGTCAGCAACTTTTCACTCCTATGAAAAGTTGCAGACTTTTCAGAGAGTTAAAAGTACAGTCAAAAGTCTGCAACTTTTCATACTGAGTGAAAAGTCTGCAAGTTCTCAAAAGTTACAGACTTTTCACTTGGAATGAAAACTTGCAGACTTTTGACTCCATACTTTTAAAAGTCAGCAACTTTGGAAAAGGTGCAAACTTTTCATATGGAGTCAAAAGTGAGGCCCAGGTGGGGTTAATTGACGTGAAACTGACTACAGCATAAAGTCTTTGTAACAGAGCTGGCTCCTGATAAAAGTTATGACATTTTAAAAATCAGAGTCACGTAATTTTCCTTATGCTGTTACACCCAAGCTCCCCTTTTCCCCGGGCCCCCTGGCAGGTTTGGAAACCTATGGAGGGGGCATGGGGGGTGAGGAACTACACTGCTCCCCGAGCCCTCTCCCTCCTCACTGGCCTGGTGCTGCAAGTACTGCTGCCCCCAATAGGGACACTGGGGCTACCAACATGTTTCTTGTCTGAGCATGCTAGGACTACATTGCCCATCATTCCCAGACAGGAACAGCAAGATGGCGGCTCCCCCCTGTGTGTCCTTCCGTGTCGTGGGGCCTTTTGAAAAACTCTACAGTCCCTCCTAAACCTCCTGTGACACTGCAAGTGGTGGTGACATTGTTGGTGAGAAGAATGAGTGTGTGTGTGTGTGTGTGGGACAACAGTGCATGTGTTTGTGAAAGAGTGTGGGGGGAAACAGTGCATACGTGTGTGATTGTGTGAGAGAGTAAGGGGGGGAGAAAAGTGGATGTGTGCATGTGTGTTTGAGAGAGAGAGAGAGAGAGAGGGTGAGAAGAGTCTGCATACGTGCATGTTTGTGAGAGTGGGGGAGAGGAAAGTAGATGTGTGTGTGTTTGTGAGAGAGTGGGGGGGCAGAAGAGTCTGCGTGTGTGTGTGTTTGTGAGAGAGAGACTCAGATGAGGGGAGAAGAGTGCATGCGTTTATGTGTGTGTCAGAAAGAGAGAGAGTGGGGGGCGGGGGACAGTCTGTGTGCATGCATGTGTGTGTGTGTGTGAGAGAGAGATTGAGTTGGTAGGAGGTGGAGAAGAAGTTGGGAGAATCTTTCCCCAAACACTTCCTGTTTTGATGTGGAGGCTATGTTTTTTTAAAAAATTAACACACCAAGTTCCTCCTCAAACTCCTTTGGCTCATGTAGAGTTACTCCTACTTTACACTAAGGTTAGAAGTTACACAACTTTTAAGTTAAAAGTTCTGTAAAATATACAACTTAAAAGTTGTGCAACAACTGATATGTTAACGTGCTGATATATCGCACAAAACCTGGAAATTTACCAAAACAAAAAACTTTACTGTTTTAAAAAAACGTTAAACACACAACAGTTTTTAAAACTAAAAACTTTCCTCTTCAAAAACATCACAAAATCATTTTGACTCTAGCTTAAACTCCCCAAAACTCCTTACCATACATACTTTTATTCATTTTTATCAATAACTAAACTTTCACATTTTTTCATTATTAAACTAATTTATTATCATAATTCAACAATGAATTTTTTTTTCAGAGTGCATTAACTCTGTTTCTAGAGAACTGCATTCTGTACAACGAATTTTATAATGTTCTCTACACTGACATTATTAACAGTTTATTGTATGAAGTGTATACAATTTGTATACCTGTAAAGGACAGAGTTAATGCACTTTGAAAAAATTGTTCATTGTCGAATTATGATAATAAATTAAAGTTTAATAATAATTATTATAAGCATTTATATATAGTGCCAGAAATATACCTGGCACTTTACAGAGAATAAAATAGACACGGTCCCTGCCCAAGAGCTTAGTTATTGATAAAAATGAATAAAAGTATGTATGGAAAGGAATTAAGTACATATGTTACATTTATGTTGATGAGGATAAAATATGAAATATTCCTCAAATTCTGAAATAATTTTCATATTTTTTGGCGTTTGTCTTGTTGCAATGTATGGAGCTGAATGTTTTTTAAATTGTAATTGTAATGAATTTGTATTTTTTTTTAGTTTAAGCTAGAGTCAAAATGATTTTGGGATGTTTTTGAAGAGGAAATTTTTTAGTTTTAAAAACTGTTGTGCATTTAATGTTTTTTTAAAACTCTAAAGTTCTTTGTTTTGGTAAATTATTCTTAATCATATAGACACTGCTAACCTGTGTTCTAATGAACAAAAATCTCCATAGAATCAGACTTCTTGACATTTGTGTTGCCTTAATAACAGAAAGAATGGACTCCAGCACAATTATTTGCCTGTGTATGTAGCTTTAATCTATCAATAATTAATACATCTGAAAATGTATAATTAAAGTGCAGAGCAAACAAGAAGACCATATAAGCCCTGACTGTAAAGGCAGACAGTGTGCTAGATTCTGGTTCTCAGTCCAGCCAATTAGTGTTTTAATAGGGCTGTAATGAATAGTACTTCCAGGTACTCAGACCGAGTTCCGAGTACCCGGTCCAAGTATTTGGCCGAACTTCGGAACTTGGTCCGAGTACCCAGAACTTGGAACTTTGGAACTCGAAACTTGGGAACTCCTTTTAAATAGGGATGGGTGAATGTGGTCCGGAAGTTTGGAGTTTGGACCGAACTTGACCAGTTCAGTCGACCGAACCAAACTTCTGAACCAAACTAGATTTTTGAACCGAACCGAATTTCCAAACTCAGCTCTGTTCACCCATCCCTAAAAGTTAATATTCCATTTAGTTCAATGGAGTTTGAATTTCCGAACTTTGTTTGGAAGTTCGGCATTCGGACCGAACTCAAATAGTTCGGTCGACCGAACCGAATTTCCGAACTGAACTGAACCGAACCGAACCGAATTTCCGAACTCAGTTCTGTTCACCCATCCCTACTTTTAAAGCGCACCCACTTTAAAATCATTATGCCAAGCAGTGCCCAGAGAAGCAGGCTAGCAAGAGTGAGACAATCACTCAAGAAGACAAACCCAAGTAGTGCAACTTCATGCAGAAATAAAAAAAAAAAAGCCAGCAGTACCCATTAGCAGTGCACCCACTTTAAAATCATTATGCCAACCAAGCAATGCCCAAAAGCAGGCTAGCAATACAAAGTGAGACAATCAGTCAAGATGACAAATCCAAATAGTGCAACTGCATGCAGAAATAAAAAAAAATGTCAGCAGTACCCACGATATGGCCTACCACCAGCAGTGCACCCACTTTGAAATCATTATGACAACCATGAAGTGCCCAGAAAAGTGGGACATTCGCTCAAGAAGACAAACCCACAAGGGCAGAAAGAAACAAAAAAAAGCCAGTCCAGCAAACATAACAACAATAACCCCAAGAAAAGAAATCAGCATATACTGTTGTGGTGCGAGCAGCAAAGAAAGAATTCTTTCCTGCCCTCATTTCATCTGCAAAGTCATGTCCAGCGGAGCTTTTCCAGGTGGTGCAGCGGTTGGTCAGTCCGGCTTCTCTCCGCCTGGAACTGGAATTTTCCAGTGCCTGCTGTGACATGGGGTATTTTCAGATGTTACGAGATCACGGTGAACCACGGTGAATACCCACCTGTGGTCACCGTGTCTCGAACGTCTGTTTGGAGGCCGCCAGATGTTCGCCATGGTGAATCCCCACATGGGGTCAATTTGAACCACGCTTCCCGGGCTAGCCGGGGGAATGTCCTGGGAAGCGTGGTCAAACGGACCCCCGGCAGGGACCAACAAAAAGTAACGTCTGGCCGGTTGCCACGGCATGGGATCCCCGGTGGGATCCCGGGCCATGGCACTTCTGGCCCGACGTGGCGGCCGCAGTGGTCCCGCCGCCCGCCCGTCTCCCTGGAGGGCAGGCGGCGGGGTGCGTGGAGGGGGCGGGGCCGTGCGGCCGCACGTTGCGCCTCGCGGCCCCGCCCCCTCCCACATTCCCCGCCGGGATCCCCCCGGCACGTCTGTTGTGGCGTTACAGGGTGACCCCGGCGGGGAATGAATAGGGTGATTTCGGTACGGGGCCAACAGGCCCCATAACGTCTGAAATCACCCATGTTTGCTGACTTTTTTTGTGGATAAAATCATGATCTCGATGCTGCATTTATGACAGGTAGTGAACTCGAGGTAGGGGTAGCCCCATCATGTCAGTATTTGTGGGATCAGTTTCAGTGGATGTCGCCTGCTGACGCAGCTGAGGTCCTTGGGACAGTGCAGGCCACCTGTTATGAGTTATATCCATGCCTGTCCTGACTGGTGAAAGCCAGCCTGGAGACATTGGGGCTGCTGCTGGCGGGGGTGGTCAATGTCTCCCTTGGGGAGGGCAGGGTACCAAGCTGCCTCAAGGAGGCAGTGGTGTGACCCCTGCTCAAGAAACCATCCTTGAGTGTTGACTCCTCAACCAGCAATTGGCCAGTCTCTGACCTTCCTTTTTTAGGGAAGGTTATTGAATGGGTGGTGGCTTGGCAGTTACAGGGGCATCTGGACCGGGTCTGTTTTCTTAATCCCTCGCAGTCTGGCTTTCACCCGGGGTTCAGTACAGAGACTGCACTTGTGGCTTTGATCGATGACCTATGCTGTGAATTAGATCAGGGCAGATCATCTATGTTGATCTTGTTGGATCTGTCGGCGGTGTTTGATACCGTTGATCATGAGATGCTGGTGATGAGGCTGCGGGACCAGCCCAGGGAGAGTGGGATTGTTTTAGAATGGTTCCACTCATTCCTGGCAGGGATAACTCAGCGAGTGGTTCTCGGGGAATACACGTCATCATTTCCCTGGGACCTCATGTGTGGAGTCCTGCAGGGTTCTATTCTGTTCCCTCTCTTGTTCAATGTGTATATGCAACCCTTGGGGGAGGTTATGAGATGGTTCGGCATACTATGTCATCAGTACGCCAATGATACACAACTTTACCTCTCATTTTCTGGCGATCCAGGCCCGGCAGTCTTGGTGCTTACCCGGTGCTTGGCAGTTGTGGCGAACTGGATGAGAGTGAATAGACTGAAACTGAATCCTGACAAGATGGAGGTGATGGTGTTGGGTAGGGCTGGGGTGGTGGTGGCTCCTGTCATCAGCGGGGTCTGTCCCCCTCTGGTTGCTCAGGTCCATAGCTTGGGGTCCTCCTCAACCCACAGCTCTTCCTAGATTGTCAGGTAGAGGCTGTGGTGAGGGGAGCATTTCGCCCATTACATCTGGTGTGCCGGTTGCAGCCGAATGTCTCCAACTCGGACCTGGCAACCATCATCCATCCTTTCATTACCTCTCAACTGGACTACTGTAATGCACTCTGAGTAGAACTACCTTTGAAGATGATCTGGAGGCTGCAGCTGGTGCAGAATGCGGCACCTCTTCTTTTAACGGGGACAGGTCTCCACGAGCACATTCCACCTGTGCTCCGTTCTCTGCACTGGCTGTCGATAGTTTACCAGGCCCAATTCAAAGTGTTGGTGATGACATTTAAAGCCTTAAATGGCCTGGGGCCTGCTTATCTGTGAGACCACCTCAGGCCTCGGGTCATTTCGCGGCCCCTGTGGTTAGCCGGGGGCACCCAACTCAAGATCCCCCGGGTATCCCGGGTGGTGACGGTGGGGAGGGCATTTTTGGTGGCCACACCAAGGCTATGGAACTCCCTCCTGGTGGAGGCCCATTTATCCCCAGACCTCCCCTCCTTCCGAAGATAATGTAAAACCTGGTTTTTCTGCTGGGCATTCAGAGAAGGGGGGCGGATAGGGGTGGGTGGTGGTGGTGGTGGTTGGGTTATTTCCATTAGTATTTTGCCTTTCAGACATTTTTAATATTTTAATATCTAGTTTTATGTGTATTATTTAGATTGTATATGTTGTTCTCCGCTCCAAGCTGCCATGGTGCAGGAGGATGCAGGGTAAAAATGTATTAAAATAACATAAATAAAATAAATAAATTCACCCATTCACCTACACAAACGTCTCATTGTGCCTGCCCAGTGCCCACCTATGCAAGGCAAGCCCCCTCCCACACACCATATTATTATTTTAATGAGAAAAAAAGTATATTATCTCCCCTGTGCTCCAGTGGCCAGTGCTCTTGGCAAAATTGACACCACAAAGTACAGTCACAGTGCCCACAAAAACCACAGCAAAAGTGATCCCTCTCTGGCCTCTAGGGTACTGCAAACTTGCCAACAGGCAGTGCAAGTGTAAACCACCACCCCTGCCCGCCCAATAGAAATGCTTCAGTTGGTTCAGGCTGATGGGCATGTCTAAGGAAAAGTAGACCAGGCTTGGGAGGGGAGAAGAAGGGAGACCATTTAGAGGAAGGGAATAGAAGAAAAACTGTCCCTGTTTTATGATGATAAAGGAATACATATAGGCCCTTAACCCCTCGATTAAGTGAGTAGTTACACTTTGTAATTATGGGTTTCGTTATGGGATTTATTTTGCTGCTGCTTATTATGTGTATGTTATTTACTTATAGGGCTGTTGTAAACCCTGACTGTGTTTGTGTACCTTGTTGGAAGTGTCTGCAGTTTATGGATCAGAGAAGGTCACTTCTGCAAGCAAGAAGGAGACTCTGAAAGCTACTTACAAACGATGGACAGATAGCAAAAGAAAATTGAACCTGCAAAGGCGGGGACACGTGTATGTTCCTAGGTCAATGTTTAATTGTCACTGCATTCATGTCTAAATACAGTTGTTGAGTTTATGAGCTTGCAACCATTCATTTGTTAGCCCTTGAGAACCCACAGGAGCTTACACAAGCAGCAGCAGCACCATCCAAACTTTAAGTATACTTGGAACTGGTGGCAATCCCCAGCCTTTCCCCTAGTATATTATTATTATTATTATTATTAATAACAAACATTTATATAGTGCCAGCAGTGTACCTGGCACTTTACAAAGTAATAAAATAGACACGGTCCCTGCCCCTAGGGCTTACAATCTGAGAGACAGGAGCTGGGGGAGAGACTTAGGAAGGGGAACAGAGGGAGAGACAAGGGGTCTAACATTCATGAAGATGCGAGGTCTCAAGTGCACGTACTTGGCTTGGTTACGATGAGAATGACAGCAGGCAGGTCCATGTTGCAAGGATAAGGGTAAACCGATCGTAGGTATAGGAATAGTGGCTCAGCAGGATAAAGAGTCAGACAGAGCAGAGCGAAAGAGGTGAGTTTTAAGGAGAGATTTGAAGGTATGAAGGGAGGGGGCAAGGCGGATGTGGACAGGGAGGGAGTTCCAGGCATGGGGGGCAGCAAGTGAGAAGGGACGAAGGCGCTTAGGGGAGCAGGGAAGGCGTGGAAGGGTGAGAGAAGGGACAGAGGAGGAGCGAAGTGCACGGGCTGGAGTATGGAGGGCGATAAGTGCAGAGAGGTAGGGGGGAGCAAGGTTGTGAAGAGCTTTATAGGTGAAGACTAGGAGCTTGTGCAGGATTCGTTCAGGAAGGGGAAGCCAGTGAAGCGAAGAGAGGAGGGGCTGCACATGGTCGAAGCGACTGGCGAGGTAGATGACCCTGGCAGCAGAGTTTTGGACAGAGATGAGGGGAGAAAGGTGAGACCGGGGAAGGCCAGTGAGAAGGAGGTTACAGTAATCGAGGCGAGAGATGACCAGAGCATGAACAAGAGTTTTGGCAGACGAGACAGAGAGAAAAGGGCGAATCTTAGCAATGTTATGGAGGGAGAAGCGACAGGATTTAGCAACAGAGTCAATGTAGGGTTTAAAAGAAAGGGGTGAGTCAAAGATGAAGCCTAGGCTACGGGCTTGGGGGACAGGCAGGATGGTGACTCCATCAATAGTTATTGACAGTGAGGAAGGAGAGGAAGGATGAGGGGGGAAGATAAGGAGTTCAGTTTTAGCCATGTTGAGTTTGAGTTGACGTTGAGACATCCAGGTAGAGATGTCAGAGAGACAGTTGATGAGACGAGCTTGAACAGAGGGAGAGAGAGAGGGAGTAGAGAGATAGAGTTGAGTGTCATCAGCATAGAGGTGGTATTGGAAGCCATGGGAGGCAATGAGTTTGCCTAAGGATGAGGTATAGATCGAGAAGAGGAGAGGGCCAAGAACAGAGCCTTGAGGAACACCAACTGAGAGGGGGAAGGAGGAGGAGGCGGAGTTGGAGAGAGACACATTAAAGGAGCGGTCAGAGAGGTAGGAGGAGAACCAGTTATGGACAGAGCCACAAAAGCCAAGGGAGTGAAGGGAATCCAGCAAGAGTGAGTGGTCAACAGTATCGAAGGCAGCAGAGAGATCAAGGAGGACAAGAATGGAATAGAGACGTTTAGATTTAGCCACCAGAAGATCGTTGGTGATCTTAGCGAGAGCAGTTTCAGTAGAATGAAGGGGGCGGAAGCCAGATTGGAGGGGGTCAAGGGAGGAGTTGGAGGATAGGAAGTCAAGGCAGCGGGAGTAGACAACACGTTCAAGCAGCTTGGAAGCAAAAGGAAGGAGTGAGACAGGACGATAGCTAGAAGGGTCAGAGGGGTCAAGAGTGGACTTTTTGAGAATAGGAGAGACTGTGGCATGTTTGAAGGCAGAAGGGAAAGAGCCAGTAGAGAGGGAGAGGTTGATGATGTGCAGGAAGGAAGGGGCGACAGTGGGAGTAATGGAGGTGAGGAGGCGGGAAGGAATGGGATCAAGGGGGCAAGTGGAAGGGTTGGAGGAGGAGAGCAGAGAGGAGATTTCTTTAAGGGAGGCAGTGGAGTATATGGGCAACCCAAGCCAGGGGAAGTGAACCAAGGCAAAGATCCCTCAGGCCTCCAAGGTGCCAAGCATCAAGCAACAGCAGTGTGGCACCCAGTTATTATTTTTTTTAAAAACGGCATGATGGAAACAACTAAACCCCATCCCCCAGCATGCCCCTATGGACGAGCCAGGACAGGCCAAAGAACCATGCCATGCCATACCATGGAGTCCTCCCTCCCAGCTGATTACTCACAGATTAGCAGTGTAGCACACAGCCAAATACGCAAGAGAATGGAAAATGGTTGTGTGCAGCCTTTTGTTTTCCCCACCTGCAAGGCTGTAACTTGCAAGCCAATCAAAACTTGCCATCTGGCTTACCATCACTCAACTGTCCTCTCCGATAACCCCCCTCCTACGAAATATGGCACTAAGTTTCATTTCCATAAATCTAGCTCAACTCCAGCCCAACCCTTCAAAATTTTTTCAAAGTTTTCTAAAGTTTTATGGGGAATGACCTTGCTCCCCAGAACTTCAGAAACCACCATTCTGAACTGAAGTCCAGAATCCCGGGTGATTTCCAAAGTTTTCTAAAGACTTCTTTTATGCACTATGTTTTAACCATGGTAACAGGTCAGAACAAAGGCCTTGGAATTAAAAAGGATGGTGTAGTTAACGTAAATAAATAAGGGTCGGCGGTATGTTTCTAGCCATCAGTCTTTGAAAATATGACTGCACTTTATCCTACATATACATGGATATGGATATATTATGCATACATATACATATTTATTTATTTAATAGATTTTTACCCCATCCCTCCTACCTCAGGCAGCTCAGGGAGACTCACGACATAAAAATCATAAATAAATATATAATATGAACAATATAATATAAATAGTATAAACAACAATAAAACCATAACAACGGTCAAGCAGCATACAAAGAACAAAACACAGCCTATCCAAAACCAAACCTCAACCTCTCTCCCACCCACCCACCAAATGCCTGGCAGAAGAGCCAGGTCTTACACTAATGATGGAATGTCGGGAGATCCGGGCTGAGGCAGACCCCCACTGGCAGTGGTGTAGTGCTAAATTGAGAAGTGCAGGAGCTTATGTGGTTGGTGGGTCACTAAAGCTGGCCGGGCTGCCGGTGGCAAAGCCGCCAGTGAGCATAGGAGCGGAGCCTAGCCTAGGGCGGAGCCTAGCCTAGGGGCAGAGCCAGGGGAACGGTAGGCAGAAAAACCACACATAAACCAGAAAACCATGTGCCCGAGAAAACCATGAAAACCACACATAAACCAGAAAACTATGTGCCCCCAGAAAACCACACATAATGGTTTTTATTGTGCCACAAGGCAGTCATGTATAGCTTCCTAACCCCACTGTGCTTGAACCCCATGTGATAACATAACTCTCCCAAAAGGTGTGGGTGATTAATCTTTTGTTAATCAGTAAGGGCATAAAATGATATGATTATATATGAAATATTCTCCTGTATTCTGCAATACTGACACAACACACCAATGCAACTATTTACAGTATATTTATTCACAGGAACTTCCTTAGGTTTTTTGCAGCATGTTGGAACCTGCCAGGATACATTTCAGGGCTGACCAGGATGCAGACAACAGACTTGACTCTTTATCCATATCCATATTTACAACAATATTCACAAGTAACATATTCTAAATAATCTCCCACACTGGATTCATTTCGATTTCTGGGCTGGCACACACTCTGGTCTGTGGGTCATCAGCAGAACGGTGCCTTTTTAACGACTTGGCTGGTGGACTCATCAATAAGGACTGATATCTTGCCATTAATTTCCTGAATACTGTTACAAATTTGTGATTTCATTATTGATGCAATATGATCTATAATTGCAGTTGAACTGTATCTTGAGCATAAACCTTTGGCAAGGTGTGCACCATTTAGCTCTTGGAGCTCTAGCAGGTCAGAGTGACTGATCAGTATACAGTTTGTCTTTTTTGGCTATGTAATATGCAGTCCTAAAAACTTGACGGGTTCTTTCATTGTTAGCCTCCATCCCGCCAGGTACACCAGCAGCAGCAATACATCTGGACTGGTCTTTAACAGGCTGGAAAGCAGCACTTAAACTTTGGATAAAGATCCAGAGTGGAACCCAGCAGGGGCTTGTGCCCTACTATCTAGAAGATAGATTTAAAGACCAATGGGAAAACTCGATATTGTCCTTCCTAAAAAAAGTGGGTCTCTCTTGGGAGTATTTGCAGACACTCAGGCCAGGGCATATGAGGAAGGAGGTTATGACACGATTAAAAGACATAGCGTGGCAGGAAGATGTAGCCATAGTCAGGCAGACTCTCCATCTAAGGGATTATATTACATATCTCTCCGATCAGGGAGTGATTGCCCCATACTTAAAAGACAAATTGACAGCTCGAGGGCGCTACTTAATAATGTGTGCCAGACTAAATGCTCTACCCTCCAATATCCTGAAAGGCAGATTACAGGGACTCCACTATGCTGACAGATTATGCCCATTCAATGGTATTGAGGCAGAGACAGCTCAGCATATTTTCTTTACATGTCAGATGTATAACAAGCTTAGAGCCCAATTCCTGTCAGCCATCTCCTTAAAACTTCCTGGCAGGACAAGAACTAACCTGTTGTGGCACGTTTTGAACACACCTGAGTACCTAATAGATGCAGCTAATTTCTTGATAAGGGCTTTTGCTATAAGAACTAGGTTCTCCCAATCCCATATGCTGGAAGGGATTACCGATCTGAACCAGCCCTAGTTACATAGTATACAAAACTATGCACTCAACATACGATCCAGACAATGAGGAAGCAGAGTTTGAGTGCCTGTTGGGAAATTGATTCAATACCTGCCCTTGTGAGCAGTTAAATTTTTTTATCTTGTTTTAAATTTTTATAGTAAACTGTGAATCTGCCACTAGGGCAGATTATGTGCTGAGGATCATGTGATGATATTTATTTGATTGTCCGTACATGTAACTTCTGTGTTGTGTTGTTTGTTTGTATGTTTATTGCACTGGCCTTGGCCACGCAGAAATAAACTTTGCTTTGCTTTGCTTTGCTTTGTTAGCCTCCTGACAACGAACAAGGCAGTTCTCAAAGTCCTGTCTCTTGAACTGATCAACTATGCCCTGGGCAGATTTGTGTGCCAATGAGCTGGAATGCTCACAGATCTTTTTTTTGAAGGGATTTGAGTTGGTCTAGTTTTGTTTTCCCATAATAAGTAATAGAATTAGCACACCATTCCTTGGAAATGGAGGTACCCTGTGTTTTCAATACCCCTAAATACTTTGCTTTAGAGCACACTTTACAACCCAGTTTCCCAGATTCACATCGCAGCCATGGATATTTGGCTCTTTTGTTTTCTCACTGTTCAGGTGACCATATATCTGGCCATGCAGATATTGCTTGCATCCTAACCACTTCTAGATCACCATCACAATCTGACAGGCACCTCTCACTAAAAGGAATATCACTGGTATTGCAGGGAGCTGCGTTCACTGCGTTTTCCACATTGGCAGCGATGGGGAAACATACAGCATGCTGCCCCCACCTCATAACCAGTTCATTTGCGCCCCCACCCCCCATATAATCAATTCACACTGCCCCCACTGATAACCATTTAATTTGTGCCCCCGGGGCAGTGTGAATTAATTATATGGGGGGCGCAAATGAACTGGTTATGGGGTGGGGGTTTAAAGACAGTATTCCTGTTAGCAATAACTTCATTAATAAAAGTTAGTGAAATAGCAGCCATAATAATCTCAGAACCATATTTGCAGATTTATTTTCCAAGATAGAATTGATATTGCTTTACATCCTAAATTCCTACCTAAGATAAGACAGTTGTGAGAATATGGCCCTTTTTACACGTGCCTCTTCCACCCATGAACATGCAGATTTCGGTGTGTTCATGGGTGGGGGAGTCCCGTGTGAACAACGTGATGCACGTGACCGTGGTGAATGGGGGTACGCGCGCGCCCACCTAACACGCATCCCCACTCACCCCCCCACTCCTCCACATGCACGGAGCAACCAGGCGAAACAGTGGTTACTCCATGGGAGTGGATGGGTGGGGGGCAAGTGGGGATGTGTGTGCAGCCATGTGCAGCTGTGTGTACACCCGCCCATGCACTGGCGCACCCACGGAGCATGTGAGGAGCCACTCGAAGAAGAACAGAAGGTTGCTGCCTTGTAAACAAGGTTCTTTGAGATGGCTCCGAACATTCTCACAGCACCCACCCTTCCAGCCTCGCATGGAATTTTTTTCTTATCTTAAAGGGTTGTTATAAGTGACTGTCATTATGAGGGGGAGAGTGCCTTTTATACTAGAGGTGCTCGAGACCATCATGTGTTCTGTTGTTTGAATATGGTGAGCATGTATAACCCAGTTGTGAGAATGTTTGGGAGCCATCTCAACGAACCTTCTTTACAAGGCTACAACCTTCTGATCGGCACATGGAGAGGAGTGTTTGTAAACAAACAGCTTTTATCTCCCAGCCCGATCTGTGTTCCCCGCTGCTGCTGCTGCTGCTACTGCTGCTGCTTCACTGAACCGGAGCACTTACTCCTGGGGGGGGGAGTGGAGGCTCTGCTGCCCCCCCTGCACCGGGTTGGGCAGCCCCTAGTGTGATCCCTCCGGCGCGCTCCGGGTCAGTGAAAAGTCCCGGAGCTGAGCTCCGGCATGCTCCCCCCCCCACTACACCCCTGCCCACTGGGAGCGAGTTCCACAGTGCCAGAGCGGTCACCAAGAATGTCCGTTTGTCGGTACCCACTCATCTATAATGTGGAAACTCCAGGAGGGTCCCCCCCACAACGACCAAAGGAGCTGCCCCGGGGCTCAGGAAGTGATCCCTCAGATATCCAGGGCCCAGGTCATTAAGGTCTTTATAGGTCAAAACCAGCACCTTGAATCATGCTCAGAAGACTATAGGCAACCAGTGCAGAGTCAGGAGCACCAGTATAATGTGCTCCCAGTGACCCATCCCAGTAAGCAGATGGGCTGACACATTCTGCACCAGCTGCAGCTTCCAGACCATCTCCATGGGAGTGCATTGCAGTAGTCTAACCTCGAGGTGACAAATGCATGGATGACAGTTGCAAGATATAAGAGCAGAGCCACCTCACCAGATATAACTGGTGAAAAGCACTCCTGAAAAGAACTCACCAGGAGTGAGTTCCACAGCACTGGAGCAGCCAACAAGATGAACACCCACCTGTCGGTCCCCACTCATCTATAGCACAGAACTATGTATATATTTTGGGGGCGGGGGGAACTGACACATGCTTTTGAATTTCTGGAGTTTGCAATTCTATGTACAATTACATATGTAATTGACTGTAACCAAGCCAAGAACGTGTACCTGAGATCTCGCATCCTCATGGATGTTGCTTCCCTTGTCTCTCCCTCTGTTCCCCCTTCCCTGTCTCCCCTCCCCCTGTCTTTAGATTGTAACCCCTTGGGCAGGGACTGTGTCTATCTTGTATTTTGTAAAGCTCCAGGTACATCGCTGGCGCTATATAAATGCTTACAATAATAATAATAATAATAAATATGCAAACAAAGTGCAAGAATAGAGGCCTAATTCTCTAGACAGCAGCATACACAGATACATGTATGTACACCCTGTACTCCAGTGTTGAGAACGTCTGTAATGAGTGTCGGATTAGAGCAAATTCACATGAACAGGTTTAGAATACCCAGGGAAAATTTAAAAAAACAACAAACAAGCAAAAAACAGATTATAACTTTAGTAGTCGCCTATGACAAGATGGCTGCTCGCCCCCACTTCTCTTGTTATTTTTTCCTTTAGTTTATGCTCACAGATCCCTTCTGTTACCCAAGAGAGACTATTACCACGGAGATGGTATAACCACACAAGGAATATATTTAACTATAAACTTTTGCATTACCTCAATCAGTCAGCTATATCTGGCATTATGCAAGAAATGCTTAGTTTTCTTTTAAGCTTGATAACAAAGTTCCTTAGTATCTTCTAGGTGGTTATAGTTTTACTTGTTGGTTTTGCAGTCCTTGGCTTTATAACTCAGCTGACTCCAACTCATCTCCTTTCCCTTGACTTTTCCAGTCTTTTTAAATTTCTCTCCCGGTTTCTTCTGTTCTCCAATCACAACAATGTCCCACAAGTTGAGTAATACAGCTTCCTGGCTGAATCTCTACCACCAGCCATCTTGAGGCAAACCAGGATGTGTAAAACACACATCCCAGGGTAAGCTTTTCTTCCACACCCACTCTCCTCAGCTCCTGTCTCCCTCCAGATAACTCCCTTCTCCATTACCAACAGCCACCTCATAAGTTGCAAGCCGATTAGCAGATTACACCCACTCAGATCTGCACATACCACTCCCTCTTTCTCCAACAGCTTAAGTAATCATAGACGACTCGTAGGGGGGGGGGGCATGGTGTGGAATGTGTGCCCCCCCATTTTCAGACGCCCTATAGAAACCTGCAGAACCACTGCCCATCCCCTACTCCTTTGCCCCCCCCAACTATTGTCTTTTACCAGTCACTTATGTAAGTAATTACTCTGTTAGCATAAACATATTTGTATAGTAGGGATGGAACTACAGAGTTTAAACTGAAAGTGCTGGAAAAAGGGAATTTTCTACTTAAAGTGAACCACCCTAGGCCTTCCATTTATGGGTGGTTCTGGTTTTGTATTTTTCCCATTGAAGTCCCACCCCCGGGGCCCTATTTCTCCCCCTCCCCGGGACCCTGGCATGTTACTTACTGGCCTCAGAGGATCGGAGTGAGGATCCAACAACCTGCCACTGCTGTTGGGGACGTCCCAGAATCCCCCCCCTTACTGAAGCATGCTGCTTGAGCTCCCTGCTCCACAGCACGCATGAGCAAAATGACTGGTCATTTTGCATATGTACAAAATGGCCACTACATTTAATCAAAATGCCAGTGGTCAAAATGGCATTGCTACCATTTTGGTTAAGGGTGACTGGGGCTGATTGCTGCCCTTAACCAAAATAGCAGCAACATTATTTTGGTTGGCACCATTTTGGTTAAGGGTGGGGGCCATTTTGCACATGTGCGCTGTGGAGCAAGGAGCTCAGCAGCACGCCGTGGGGAGGAGCAAGCTAGAGCAAGCTAGTTTTGACACTATGATGCTTAAATTTTAGTGATATTGCATTCCTAAGGCAAATTAAACCTTTGAAAGATATCAGTTTCACCTGAGGAAACAGAAGGCGGGAGAAAGCTTTGAAGCCTTCATCACTGACTTAGGACTCCTGAGTCAGACTTGCAATTTTGGGGGACTAAAACATTCCCTCCTTGTATAGCTTATTTGCCTGCCCCAATGATTCTCCTAAGGCATACCTGGATAGCAGACTTTCTCCATTGAACAGGAGGCTTTTTTTCCTAGCCAGACTGAACTGTTTTCCTTCTGCTGTGACTGAAGGCAGGTATTGGGGGATTCCGCTGGTTGAGCGACTCTGCAAATGCAATTTACATCATATTGAGTCTATACAGCACATAGTTCTGGACTGCCCTTTATATGCCATTGCATGCAGAGTCTAATAAGTGGTGAACTCACCCCCTTCCCTGGTCGGTCGCAGGATTTTCATATAAAGGTTTTACTTAGTGATCGTTTTAAGGAAGTCACCAAGAATGTGGCATTGTTTTTATTGTTTGTCTATGCCAGTAAACTTGATTAGGGTTTGATTCTCTCAGTATATATGTTTTTGGTTCTGTTAAAACAATGAATTTATTTTTAAATTTAAAATTGTCTTGACTCTCTCTGCAGTGGGGGTAGATTGGATTACAGTCGATTTGTATGATTATATTTATCTTAGGGTTTGTGTAACAGTAATATTGGTTTGTTTATTCTTTTTTTTTGTAATGACCACTAAGGTTATACAAGAATTAAATGTTTATCTAGGTAAGAAACTTAATTACAATTGGTACACAAATCGCTGGTCAGAAATTTGCTCACAGCTTATCCAAACTTGACCAGTGTCATACATAAATTTTATCCTTTGCTGGAGCTTTCTATTATATTCCTTGTATAAGTTTTATCATTGTTATAGGACTGTATTACATGTTTTGTGTGTGGTCTGTATTATTTACATGTTTCTGCAATGGCCATTTGGCTACGCATTAAATTGGAATTAAATAGGCAATTAATTAATTATTATTATTATTATTATTATTAACAAACATTTATACAGTGCCAGCAATGTACCTGATGCTTTACAAAGTAATTTAATAGACTCAGTCCCTGTCCTAGGGCTGACAATCTGAGAGACAGAGATGGGGGGCGGGGGGAGATGAAGGAGGCGGAACAGAGGGAGAGACAAGGAGCGTAATATTCATGAGTATGCGAGGTCCTAGGTACACGCGTTTGGCTTGGTTACATCGAGAATGATGGCTGGTTGGTCCATGTGGTGAGGATAGGAGTACACAGACCTTAGGTAACAGATTGTACTGGATGGAGGGTATCAACAGGAGTTAGGTGAGGGGAGCGAGGAGTCGGGGAAGGAAGAGTGGAAGAGGTGGGTTTTGAGGAGGGATTTGAAGGTATGAAGGGAGGGGGCAAGGCAGATGTGGTCACGGATGGAGTTCCAGGCATGGGGGGGCAGCGAGAGAGAAGGGACGAAGGTGTTTAGGGGATCAGGGGAGGCGAGGGAGGGCAAGAGAGGGGACAAAGGAGGAGGAGAGGGGACAGAGGAGGAGATTTTGGGCCTAAAGTCCTGTAAAGAGTTGGGGCTTATTAAGAGACCTTATACTGTGTCAGGGACAAAACCTGGCAAAGTGGAGGATGAATTCTCTGATGTTTTGGAAGGTATGGGAAAGAGGTCAACAGCGTATAAAATAGAGTTTACAGAGTCCCATGAACCAGTGATACATGCACCCAGGAAAGTGCCTCTAGTGATAAGAGAGAAACTTAAAACAGAACTGGATGATTTGGTACAGATGGGCATTACAGAAAAAGTGAAAGAGCCCACTGACTGTGTCCACTCCCTGGTTTGTGTAGAAAAAAAAAAAAGACGGGTCACTGTGTTCGTATATTGATCCAAAAGAGCTTAACAAATATGTGAAGAGGGAACACTATCCAATGCCAAAGAAGAAATCTTTGGACAGATGGCAGGTGCCAAATACTTTACTACACTGGATGTGTCTGCCGAATTTTGGCAGATGCCATCAGACAAAGAAAGTGCTAGACTGCACTACACCTTCAGTATTCTTTAACGGTGGTACTGCTTTTGCAGGCTCCCATTCAGTTTTTTTTCAGCCCCGAAGTATTCCAAAAGAGGGTACAATATATATTTGAGTAGGGCTGAAATGGCAAGCCGCTGTGGTAGCTGTTTCCGATGGAAAGACGTCTTCTGCAATGAGCAGCATGGTGTGATAGAGATGTTCTTTCCGCTATGTCCACCATTCCGCTACTTGCATTCTGCTACTTCCGCTGGCACTTTCCGACATGTGGTCACGGTATGAAGTAGCAGAACAATGTTTCTTTCAGCACTTTCTGAGATTATTCTGACACTTTCCACTAATTCTGACACTTTCCGATAACTCCGATGTCGCAAAGCAAAGGATGTGGAATTACTGGAATGCTGACAGAAAAGCTGAAGAAAGGAGCAGGCAATTCCAAAAAGGTGGAATGAAATAGTGGTGTGGAAAAAAGAGTTGCTGCTTCAGTCCTAGGAGGACTTTGAAGGTAGGGCTGAAAGAAATAGTAAAATTTTATTCACGTTTCCGAGGACTAACTCCGAGTGTTCAGACAGTCCTCAGAAACTTGCACAGATACTCGGTAAAATACTTGGTAAAATAAACTGAATACCAAATATTTTCTGAATACAGAGTACCAAAACACCTTATATAGGGGCAGGAAAAGTCCCATATGTTGGTCACAGTACTAGACCGAGTACCAAATACCAAGTTTCAGACTGATTCCTTGGTTACTTGGTACTCATAAAACCAAGTTGAATAACAAGATACTTGGTAAAAACCGTGTAATTTCGAATACCAAGTTTCAGCACTGGTTGAAGGAGTCTGAGTTTATATTGATGATCTAATATGGGATCAGAGAGATCCTGGAGGAACACAACATTGGACTGCAGAAGGTCCTAAAAAATGTGAAAGTTGCAGGACTTAAGTTGAATAAGAAAAAATGCAAATTCAGAGTAAAGGAGATTACCTACTTGGGTGAAAAGCTAAATGAACAAGGGGAAGATTAGATCCCAATAGAATAAAAGCAATTGTTAATATGCCACATACTGTGGACAAAACAGGACTCAAGAGATTTACAGGTATGATTCACTTTGTGGCTAAATAGGTGTCTAATTTAGTGATACAAACTGCTAACTTGTGGGCCCTGTTAAAAAGAAATATGCATTGGTCATGGGAAGACATGCATCAAAGGGAATTTGAAAATTTAAAGCTGCTCTTAAAGACAGCCCCAACGCTGACTTTTTTTGACAGCTAAATCCAAATAAAAATAATGTGATGCTTCTCAAGACGGCTACATATTTAGTCCTGGGGGCAACATTACTTCAGCAATATGGGAATTACTGGAAGCCTGTTGCTTATACATTCCAAGCCTTATCAGAGGCTGAGTGTCATGAGACACAAATAGAGAAAGAAGTTCTAGTGTTTTGTTTAGTTGCAATAAATTTCACGTTTTGTGTATGGGAGACCAGCATTAATGGAAACAGACCACAAACCCTTAGTAACAATTGCTAAAAGAGAGTTAGCTAACAGATCTCCTAGGTAGCAACAAATATTTTTTCAGCTGCAATATTTACAATTTGACAATATTATACAGGCCTGGCAAATAGCTAATATTTGCTGATACACATTCCAGAGCCTATGACTCCTCAGAATTAGACCAGGATTCAGAATCTACAGTGATGTGTGTTAATTACAATCCGAGAAATGTTCTCTGTCTCTCACAGGACGTTGGCTCAAATAGCCAAAGCTACTGTGAGTGATGGTAACTTACAACAGGTAATCAAAGGTGTCCTGATGGGCACGAACTCAAAACCACTACCACACTCTTATGACAACTTTGAAGAAGACCTCTCTGCATGATGGAAGACATTCTTTTCCAAATGTATTAGAATGGTAGAGCATCAAGCTTTAAGAAATGATGTGCTGATGAAACTTCATAAAGGGTATTAAGGAATTGAAAAATGTAAACATGGAGCCAGAAACACTGGGTGAAAACAGACATGACTCTAACCACCCTTTAACCACCCTTGGTGGTCATTTATGCATGTTTCAGGTCTGCATTGGGCACCAATACAGCCCTGCAACATGCATAAATAACCACCAAGGGTGGTTAAAGGGTGGTTAGCATCATGTCTGTTTTCATCCACTGTGTACTGGCCTAATATGAATGTTAAGATTGAACATGCAGTGAGAAACTGTGACATCTACCAGAAATACAAAGATAAACAAAAACAAAAAAACCATGTTAACCGACTCCAAAAGAATATTTATTTATTTATTTATTTATTTATTGCACTTCTCAATCTGACCATACCCAACCCCCCTCCCACTACCCATCTCCCCCACAAAAAGGCTGGTGGAACAGCCAGGTCTTACATTGTCAATGGAAGGAGGAAAGATCTGGGGACAGACGAACCTCGACTGGGAGGGAGTTCCACACCCTTTGAGAGACTACCGAGAACACCCTCTCCATGGTTGCCACCTGGGGACCCTAAGGATGGCCCTCCTGGAAGACCGCTGGGGTCAATACAGCACCTGGGGGGATGAGGAAGTCCCACAGGTAGGTGGGGCCCAGACTGTGTAGGGCTTTATAGGTCAACACCAACACCTTGAATTGGGACTTGAACAGCGCAACAAATGGAACACCAGTACTATATGCTCCTGGTGACCCATCCTTGTAAGGAGACAGGCCACTGAGTTCTGCACCAGCTGCTGTCTCCAAACACACCAAGGGTAGCCCCACGTAGAGCGCATTGCAGTAGTCTAGTCTTGAGGTAATGAAGACATGGATGATAGTGGCCAGGTCAGAGTCTGAGATGTACGGCTGAAGCCATTATATCAGATGTAATTGACAAAAGGGGCTCCTTGCCACCGGAAACACCTGAGCATCCAGGCAAAGCCAGAAGTCAAGGCACACCCCCAGACTCGGAACCTGAGGGTCCAGGAAGGACGAACCCCATTAATAATGGAAGTCACCAACTCCCCCATCCCACCCACCAGCATCACCTCCACCTTGTCAGGATTCAATTTCAAACAGCTTACCATCATCCAGTCTCCCACAGCTGCCAGGCACTGGGTAAGCAATGAGTCTGCAGGGCCTGGGTCAGATGAGAAAGAGAGGTAAAGTTGGTTATCATCAGCACACTGATGACACCAAATGTCAAACCCTCTGACGACCTCCCGCAAAGGCTGCATATATACGTTGAACAAGAGAGGGGACAGAATGGATTCTTGTGGAACTCCACATGATAGGCCCTGGGAAGAATATGACTTCTAACATATCAGTTCAAGTCCTGGCTGTCCCCACTCCAAAGGGTTAGTCAAAAACAGAGTTAAAATCATAAATAAAATGTTGAGGTAAAGCAAAAGAAGATGACACCAACCCTTACTTGTCTTTGCTCAACTATCAGAACCTGCTTACCAGATTACATGTCAGGAATAAGATGTGGATGCATATAAGATGCAACAGAAAAGGTATTATGAAAGAGGCACTAGCTAAGACAGTTGAGACCACAAGAAATGGTCCACTCATTCAACGGACAAAAGTGGGACCAAAAGGCAACAGTTTAAAAGATAAGTTGCTCCTTGCTGGTATGACTATAATAGGTTTGTCATTATGCAATTCATAGAAATAGTTCTTGAACTTGGGACTGTTATAAACAGAGTTTCTTTATAGTCAGGGGTTGTTATAGTAAGGTTTGAATGTAGTTTAAAAGAGAAATGTTGATGGACCCTCCAATATCACCACCATGTAGCACCATAATATTAGAGCTGACATGAATATTCAGAACCAATATTGAATTTAATGAATTCAGCATATTGGGATCCATTCTAGCAAAGCAACAATGAATCTGTACTCAGTTCCAGGTTCATTTTCAGTTTCAAATCTTCATTTTGAAATTTCAATCACTCAGGTATTTTGGTATTTCATGTTCAGTAGTTTAATCACTTCAGTATTTGGTACTTGCATACTTCAGTGGCACTGTTTAGTGGACCAATCACATTCAAATTTATTCAAATTTATTCCAGGGACATGACCATTGGTCATTGTCCACTAATGAACAGTTTTAACAGAATAGAGAGAAATGAAATAATTCAGAACAGTAAAACACAATACAAATATAATATAGTTAAAAATACAAAATAAGGGGACCCACCCACCACCAAATATAGACTCTCCAGAGAGCCTAGAGTAAATATGCAAGCTAAAAATTAAATATAATTTAAATACACAAGACATCAAACATAATTTGGCTCATGGTCGTTCAGGACACAGTTATACCCCGCAATGTTGCCAAAAGGAGCTCTCGTATAGAGAAAAATCCGCCCTGGCACCTATTGGGCTTTGGAGGACAGAAACTTCCTTCAAGCATTAAAGACACAAACCAAAAAAAGTCATAACTGCCTGAGTCACCTCCTTAGCAGTATCCGCCAAAAAATATCACGCAGCTCGTCTGGGGTGTGCCCAGGCAGATGGGCCAAAAAATATGCCAACCAAAGATCTCTCTGGGGGTCATATAGGTTGCAGAAGCAAAATATGTGCTCAATGTCCTCTGCCACCTGATTGTCAGAGTCTTAAATGCTGGGGGGGGGGTACCCCCATACCTCCCCTCCAGCAGCCTCATGGGCAGAGCATTTGGACGTGCGCACAGGAACAGCCATATTTTCCTAAAGGAGACCCTAGCCACCAGATAGTTTGCAGGAACTCCAGGGCCCAAGAGAGGAGGCACATAGCCTAATAGAAAGGAGCAGTCTGAGACAGCCGCAGAATCGTCCTGTCTGCTGATGTCAATAAGCCTTGACCATACTAAGGCCCTAGCAGACCTCGGGTCCCTGGATAATAAGGCCACTGCGTCGAGACCCAATGAATAAATCTTAGAACAGACCAAACCCGCCCAGGGACTCTCAAAAGAATCTGACTTCAGAAAAGCAAATAAACTCCCCGGGGGACAATGATGGATGGCGATCCATAGGCTTATCACCTGGAACCATGGGAACACATTCCAAGATATCTGCCCTGTTTCAAACGGATAGCAGCCGAAGGAACCCCATTTGGGACCCTTAAAAGAAAATGAAAAAACCTCGTTTGGAAAGGGGCAAGATCAAATGGACGTTGGATGGCCCAAATGGCAGCCCCATACAGCAGTTGTGCCTTCTGCTTAGCCTCCATAACTTGGCATGCTGGAGCAAAAAACCCACCCTCTCTTTTATGAAAAAAGCGTTGTATTGACAAAATACATCCACGCACCTTGGCACTTATAGCTGCAAAATGCAGATTCCAGGCCAAAGACGCCTGGACCCTGATCACCAGATACTTGTAGCTCCACACCTGTTCAATCTGGACATTATCGATGACCCAAGTATACCTTTTCCTAACTCGACCAAAGACCAGGCCTTAATTTTTGAGTAGTTAATTTAAAGCCTGTTTTGGAGACAATAGTCTGCCAAGATCTTAAGCTGCCTCTGGAGACCCACCCTTGGACCAATTGAATAATGCAAAAACTCCACAAAACATGACCAAAGTGCCAAATACTCAAATACCAAAGTAACACAAGTAATGAAGCAAGGAAATTGAAGAATTAAGATATAAATATTAATTCATTTATTGAAAAAAATATGTGAATTATTTTCATGAAGATAGAATCACATTTGTTTCAGTCCTAATAATGAATTAGCAAAGAAGTCCCAAGTAATGTGGCCCTAATCTTGAGTAATGTGGTGTAACTGCAACTCCCCACTGAAGCAAATAGAAATGAGGATGTCCTGGAGAATTAAGCCAATTGTCACCATCTAGTTGTAGGATGTGAAGTGGTTAGTTGTGTAGCAGGGATCTTGTGATGTAGGCATTAGTTTGGTTTCCTTGATTTCACATTTGTTTTAAAGTACATTAATGATGGTATAGTATAACAAGGTGTAACTGGGTGTCATTGTCCTAGTAAGTTGCTTCAGAATTGACTCCTCAAACAACATGCTTCACTTGGGTTATCTTCATCCATTTCCCCCTTTATTTCAATTCCGGTCCCAAACTATACATAGTCTGTGCACAGGCTTGAATGTGCATGGTAGGGATGGGCGAACAGAACCGAGTTCGGAAATTTGGTTCGGTTCAGTTCAGAAATTCAGTTCAGTTTGGAAGTTTGGTTCGGTTGACCGAACTATTCGAGTTCGGTCCGAACTCCGAACTTCCAAACAAATTTAGGAAATTCAAACCCTGTTGAATAAATGGAATATTATCTTTTAGGGATGGGTGAACAGAGCCGAGTTCAGAAATTTGGTTCGGTTTGAAAATCAAGTTTGGTACGGAAGTTCAGTTCAGTCGACCGAACTGATCGAGTTCCATCTGACCTCCGAACTTCCAAACTGCGTTCACCCATCCCTTGTGCATGGTAAGCCCCTCCTTGAGCTCCCAAGCCTTTAGTTAAGCGTTTCCAGTTCCCTAGTGCCTCTTCAGCTGAGACTTTTATATAGAGTCTTGCCCCAACTGGCTGGGGCTAATCAGCCATTTCCAAATGGCTTATGTGCTCTTTGCTTCCTTAAAATGCTCTTTGCTTGCTGCTCCCTGGCTTTCCTCCCAAATCTTGCTCCTCCCAAGGACTTAATAAGTGCTTTCTTTGGTCCTGAAAAAATTGGGGGCTGTCTCTTTACGTAGGGTATATAAAGAAACAGTAATAAAAAACCTTGAAATACACAAGTATTTTCAAAATACTTAGATCCTGAACTATTTATCACTCCATCAGTGTTGTCCTGGAAACACTCTTGAGATAAAAAGTGAGCAACGAATGTGCACAGGAAAAGTAAAGGCTTTATAACAAAGAAGAATTCTGCAAAGTACACTTAAATAGGTTGTGCGAACACCGAGGGGGGGGTACGGTGTTTGGCCTGTTCGGGGTTCGCCCCCCTGAAACTATTCAGATTCGGGTTGTTCGGCCTGGACCTGTTTGGGGGGCCGAACCCGTTTGGGCGGGGGTGGGGGAAAGGGGGAACCTGGTTTTCCCTCCCCCGTCCTGGCTGCGCAGGTGGAAGGGGTGCCGGGACTCACCTCCCCCCCCAGCCTCTTTTTTTTTTTGGAACCCCCCACCCCAGGGATCACCGTACCTGGTGGTGCCGGGACTCTGACCCTGGTTTCAGTGGCGGTAGTGGCAGCAGCAGCGGCAGTGGGTCTGGCGGCTCTCCGGAGCACTTCAGGCTTCTACTAGGCCTTCTGGGTCACATGTCTGAAGCACTCTGGAGTGCCACCAGACCCGGACCTGCCACCGCTACCACTACTGCTGCTGGACCCAGGACTGTTGCCTGACCTACCTGGTGATGCCAGGGCTCTGGTCCTGGCGGGAGCAGTGGCAGCGGGTCTGGCAGCACTCCGGAGTGTTTCAGGTCTCTACTAGGCCTTCCGGGTCATGTGACCCGGAAGGCCTAATAGAGGCCTGAAGCACCCCAGAGTGCCGCCGGACCCGCTGCCACTGCCGCCGCCGGGGCCAGAGCCCCGGCACCACCAGGTAGGGCAATCCTTGGGATGGGTTTTAAAAAAAAAATTATGAGGCTGGTCGGGGGGGAGGCGAGCCCTGGTGCCCCTTCCACCTGCGTAGCCTGGAGGGAGGAGGGAAAACCAGGTTCCTTCTGTCCTCTGCCCCGCCCAAACGGGTTCGGAACCCAAACTTTGTTCGGCCAGTTCAGGCGGGGGGCAGTTTGGGTTTGGCGTGTTCGCAAATGGGCCGAAGATCCGAGTTTGGGCAAAACGCCAAACCCCCGAACCGTGTTTGCACATCCCTACACTTAAAGTCCCATAGTATATTCTTTCCCGCTTCTCTGCATTTAATTATACAGTTTCCAATAGCATGACACCTAACCTATTGTTAGTGCACTCACACTGCCTAATAGTAAAGTAGTTCCTGAGGCCAAAATTAGGCAGGAAACTTTTTTTTTTAAAGCTTCTAAACAGATTAGCAAGGTAGTCCTAAAATTTAATTGGAAGAAAGATGTTGATAGTAGCCTCAAATATTAACTTCCCTTCCAGTTCTATGTTGCCCTCAAACACCTCCTGTCAAGTCACTGTTGTGTTCCCTCCATGCTGGACCGCAGGATATCCTATGCTCTTAGGTTGTAGGGATAGGCGAACAGATCGCGGTTCGGGTTCGTCCGTTCGGTTCGGCTGCGTTCGTTTCGTCCGTTCGTTTCGTCCGTTCGTTTCGGTTGCGTTCAGTGCGTCCGTTCGGTTCATCCGTTCGACTAGTTTGGCGAGTTCGGGTTCGACTGTTCGGTTCGTTCATCCGAACAGGCCATTCGGTTAGGCCGTTCAGCTGTTCTGTTCGGCAATTTGGCTGTTTGGTTCGGCCATTCGGCTGTTCGGGAAGTGTTGTTATGTTTTTTTTTGTTTTTTATATGTTTTTTTGGTTTTTTATTGGGTTTTATATGGTTTTCTTTTGTTTTTTATTTGGTTTTTTGGTTTTATATGAGGTTTTTTTATTTTATTTTTTTAATCTAATATTATATATATCTATCTACACTAAATCTAACTGCTATTAACTATTCTAAATGCTATGAACTAAATGGATTATCTAATAAGTACACAGACCTACTCCTACAAACACTAAAACGAAATCACTAACACTATATCACTGAGCTAACTCCTACAACTCTCTTCTATCTATCTATCTATCTATCTATCTATCTATCTATCTGGATATGGATATGGATATATATGTATATGGATATATATATGGATATATATACATCCATATATCCATATATATGGATATATATATGGATATATATATCCCATATATATGGGATGGGGGGGAATCAAAAATAGAAGAGGAGTCTGTAGTGAAGTACATACATTACATACTCAATGAGTCTGTACAGTGCATAACACAAGGTTTCAGTTTATGGTTTAAGTTTCATTTCATTACAAAAGTGAAATGAAACTTAAAGCAATCTAAAAATCCTTCTCAATGCCTGCTGTTCAGGAACAGTGAGTAGCTCAGAAGGTGTTGGGAAGGGGGGAGGCAGATAATTAGTTTCATTTCTTGCAAGCCTCTCCACCCCTGGTGCCTGGAAGTCTGCTCCTCAGTGACTGACACCTCCCTGTAATGTTTGACCTTCCACTGAACCTTTTTTTGCCACCCGAACTCACCTGAACGCGATCCGAACTGACCGAACTGTTCGGCCATTTCGCCGTTCGGTGTTCAGTTTGTTCGGTATGTTCGCGTTCGGGTTCAGGTTCGAGTTCGGTCGTCCGAACAGGCCGAGTTCGGGACGAACTCCGAACTGCCGAACCGCATTCGCCCATCCCTATTAGGTTGTCCCTGAGAGTGGGGGATACCTATGAGGTCACTGTGAACTATGTTCATGGTGACATCACCAGCAGCTGAACCTATCAGTCATTTGTATGCTTAGAATTCATTGGTTGGAATCCAACTTTAGGAGGCATTATCAAGAAATGCAAAAATCTCCAACTATAGTATGATAATAAACTCCCATGTTCTCTTATCCTTGGAAAGTAGGGAATTGTTTTCAACAAAGCAAGAACTCATATGTAATGTCTTGATTTTTCTTTTATGATCACTTTTTACTCATTCAGTGCTGTGGGTGCCCAGATAATCATTCTCATTTGGAAAAATCCAGCTAGATAGATTTGAAAAATCCAACCTCTCTCTTTTGGAATCTCTCTCTTTTGGATATACAAAATATATCTAATCTGTCTCTTTAAAAATATAGAAATGATTTTAAACAATAGTAAATATTTAAAAGATATCCAACCTCTCTTTTCTATCCAATATCTCTCTTTTGGAAAGATCCAAATAGAGAAGGGACATCCTTCTGTAGAAGTTTAATTACTTACTAGGGATGCATTATAGGATTCTGTATTAAGTGCCCATAATAGGCTGACCTTAGTGGGATAGTATAGTAGCCACAACCAGTTATGAGCCTACTTGATTCCACCTGAGTAGAGTGGAGTCTGCAGAGGCTTATATGAAGCTCAGTTGAAGGAATGTCAGGGCATGAAATTTCAATTCAAACTCGGGGAGTCAAAAAAATATATTAAAAAATAGATTCAGTTCCCAGACTTTATCCTGATATATTAAACAATTCTTGGCCCACTACACCCCTGAACCAGTCACCAGACTCAGTTTTCTGGGTGCCAGTGGCTCCCAGGAACCTGCAGATGTTGCACCCTGGGGAATGTCTTGCCTCAACTTAAGGTGCCAAATGAAAGAAGAGCAGTTACACATCAAGGACCCAGCATTATATAGGCTTCCCTGGAGCTAGCTAGCTAGAGGTAACCATTGCTGGAACTAAAATCCAGGGAAGGGTTGCCTCACCAGAAAGGAAGCCTCAGTCTGAGGGAAACTGGGGGAATGCAGGAGTTTGCTATGTGGAGAATCTTTGTGAACTGTGGGAGCTCAAATGGACTGTGGTGAAAAGGAACCTGACAGTGTGCATGCTTGGCGTAGATCCTGAACACTTATCAGAAGGGCAGGGGGAGCCCCTTTACAGGATGCTTTGCCTTAATACAGGGATTCTCAATCTGAAGCTTGGGGGTACCAGAGTGCTCAGGCAATGTGCGAAAGTGCTCCCCAAGGTAGGTGTCAGTAGTGCTCGGGAGCACTATGAAACAGTCCTTCAAAAGTCAATGTGAGCTGGGATTAATTGATTATCTTAATTTCCACTGAACTTAATTAAATTGAATTGCAGAGGGGAGACAATCTATGCATATTTATGCAAATCATCCTTGCAAATTACGCAGTACTCCCACGTAGTCACGTCACTCCAGGGCTCATGACTGGAAAAGGTTGAGAACCCTTGCCCTAGGTAAATTCTACAGATGGTTTTGTGTCACTTCCACAGAACCCTGCTGGTTTCATGCTTCTGACTTTTTATAGGATATGTCCATGGGGTCTTTACTTTTACTGGTGAGGCACAGCCCAATGAAGCAATTTATGCTGAAATTAGTTACCTTGGAGTATAGCAAATAGTGCTGAGATTATATTTATTTCTTGATAGTATGTTTATTTGTTTTTCTCAAGGTGCCCAGTATTTGACTTTCAGCAGGTAGTTCTGCTTTTCCATGAGATCATTCCATGTAAATTCATCTGGACAAGTGAGATTGGAGTGTAGGCAAAGGGGTAGAGCTTTCTCTCTGTGGAGATATACTTGCTATTCAGGAGGGGTAGCATCCGTCCTGAACCTTGTTAGAGAAAGAGGCACACTGAGATAAGACCTTGGAGGTGAATTATGGATCTCTCCCTCAGCTTATTAAAGTGATGTCTGTTCTTGTTTGGTATCAGATGCCATTTTGTTGCTATCTGTCAGGAAGGGTTTTGAGTGGTGAATGAGTGGTTAAATACATCACAGGTTATTGTTCTGCATGAACATCGGCCATTAGTCATAAAGTCAACCGACATATTTGGAAAAGAAAAAGAAAAAACACCAAAAAACCCAACAGCAGCTTCCTAAAGGTTTAAATAGACTCATCTGTGCAGTACCAGTGGAAAAAGAGCGGCAACTTTAAGCACCGTATTAGTGCTTAAAGATGCCTCTTTATTGAAGGCTGATGCAGTAATATCTTTGGAACAAAATAGTGGAGTGTTTGTGCCACGTTCCACTTAAGCAAACATGTTTCTAGTTAATACTACAGCCCTGTGAAAGAACAGTTGTACTTTAACATTTAAATGTATTATGCATAGGCCCTAAAAGCAGTTGTTTAGAGTACTAAACAACTTCATAGTTAGTAGTTTAATACTACTAAGCACTAAGTCTCCAGTCTCAGCTGTGCAAATCACACTCCAGGGAAGGAGAAGGAAGCAGCCAGCAGTGATCAGGATAGTAGGAGCCCCATCCCAGCAGTGAGGTGAATCAGCCTGGGGAACATGGGTGCTGGAATCGGAGGCTGCACACTCCCCCTCCCACCCCCCAGCCAAATGACTGTTTTGTAGTGGTGGTGGTGAGAAGCGAGCTTTGAAATTGACAAGAGTAGTCTGGGAGCGCCTCTCCCAGCTAGTGCTTGTCAGGTTTTTTGGCAGGGATGTGTGGGTGGTACTTGTTTTTTGCTCGCCGAGATCTTGGCACACACAGCCTGGTGCTCGGTTCATCCCACCATGGATCAACTACTGGGATTACTCAGTTTACAGAAATCTTGTTTCAGTCTTATTGTTGAACTTTATTGGGAATAATGTGAAGATGATGAATGACTCACAGCCCACTCTCAGTAGGAGACATGATGACTGTCAGCAGAGGGTCCTTTCTCCACTTATTCCCTCACTACTACCTAAACATTCCACTGAGCTTGTAGTCTGAGCAGAGGTTGACAAGAGCTGGGGGAAGCTAAGTTCACATCTCACCTGCACAACTGATCATGTTTTGGGGGGCTGTTTACTGATCAGTGGGGTCTGGAGGCTGCCTCCATCTTCCCCATCGAGCATGCCCCATTGTGGCTTTCTCTGCTCCCATTCTGCCTCCTGGAGCTTCAGGTATTGACAGCCACCTGCTCAGCTGGGGGCATGTATTTGGCCATTACGACGCAGCAGCAGGGGGCATCAGGGAGCACTGAGCTCATTAGCATTAGAAGCAGGGCCAGGTGGGAGCCTTCTGGCTGTGCTGCTGCTCTGGAATCTTCTGTGGGATGTGGGCCTCAGTGGGGAAACAGAAACCAGTCGTGTGGCCCAGATTACAGTGGGAAGTTAGGGATGTGGGTTGTGGTGTTACTATTAGCCGGGGGAAAGGTGATAAAGCTGCTGAGGATGTCATGAGAGGGAAATGGAATAAGGCACTGCTAGGGCTGCAGGAGACATGGGGACACAGGATCCTAAAATCTCCCTCTCCCCCCACCCCCCTTATAAAAAAACTAGAGATGAAACCGATTTCGGGCGGGGGGGGGGATGAGTAAACCTATCCAATCTACACTTAACTGAACCAGAAAATGATGGTTGGGTAGTAGTCGGATACCTGTTTAACATGTTCCATCACAATTGCTAAAATAACACAACCGAAATGACCAAAAAACCACAAAATAACCAAAGCAAAAATTGGAAACCCCAAACAGGAAAACTAGACATGTGCAAACCCATTTTAGGCAACAATATTGTGCAGGTACTCAAATGGTTCCGTGTCATTTTTTGTTTTCCATTTTTATTATTTAAATCTTTCATTTTCATAAATATCAACATTTTGTTTTCGTTTTTGATTTCGTTTACGATTTCCATTGGTTTCAATAGAACACACATTTTTGGTTGTACCATTTTTGTTTTTCATTATATTTGGATGACACTTTGTAAGATTGTACCTCCAATAAAAGGCATTAATTGTCCCAAATTTCAAAATGTTTGGATAAAAGGCCCAGATTTTATAAGCAGTTGAAATATGTTATTTTGCAAAAATCTGCATATACATTCCTGGTTGTAACTTTTGTCTCCCATCTAATGTGGATGAAACTTGGCAAGTTTATACCCCTCCCCATGTTTGACATTTATGCCAACTTTCAGAAGGATTGGAGAAATGGTCCTGGTGGCATAATGAATTAATGTATAAATGTATGTCCAACTGTAACATCTTTGTAGTCCAACCGGTGCCCATGAAATTTGACAGGGATGTATCTCACACCTTCAGGATCTCTGCCAAATATCACAAAGATGTAAACACCTTCAAGTCTTCAAGGGGACAACTTCAGTTGATTATAAAATTGTCCTGTAGTTTGACACAGACAACAGGAAAGATGTGGGATACAGTCCTGTCAAAGTCTTGTAAACAGGATAGAATATAAAAATGTTACAGCCAGAAATGTATTTGAGGTTAATGGCTTATAACATCAGCACCCTTTAGCCAATCTTTCTGAAATTTGGCAGGATTGGTAAACTTCTGAAGGGACATACTTTCTCCAGGTTTCATGCAAATTGAACAGAAGGTAAAGAAGTTGTAGTCAGGAATGTGTATGGAGCTTTTCTTAAAATCACAGCATTCATTTGCTTCTAAAATCAGTTCCCTTTATCCAATCATTTCAAAATGTGATACACTTAGTGCCCTTCATTGTGGGTACAATCTCCCCAAGTTTCATCAGAACTGAATAAGAAACAAAAAAGTGATCGCCGGAAATAAGTTTCAGTGTTTTCCCATTATTTCAAAACCAAACATTTGTTTTCATTATTATTTTTTAATTTTTGTTATTACAATAATGAAAAAAGAAAATAAAAAAACACGTTTTTGTTATCACAATAACAAAAAACGAATTGTACACCCCTAAGAATGGATGATGTCAAGTACTATCACCACCCTGAGCCTCTTTTATTTCCAAATATATATTTTTATTAGATGGCAAGTACACATAAAACTTGCATACCTTGAAAACAGGGACACAGCTCTGGCTGTTTTACATAAACTCAAGCTCCTCTTGAATGTAGCTGCAAGAGCTAGGCACATTCTCTCACAAATAAACAGCATTTAAATATTTGTTTTACCTGTTTCTTAAAACGCCCAAGCCTAATTTAAGTGAAATTAAATTTGGGATTACAAGTCAGTAACTTAAAAAGTTTACAGAACCATTGATGTTATAGAAAGAAATAAAACCTACAAGTATTAGGAAAAAAAGCAAGGAAACTCTGAGTTAAGATGCAGCTTAAAAGAAACCAGATGATTTGAAAATGCTATAAAAACTAAGAAAGAGTATCCATAACAACCTGGTAGTCAGATGAGACAGGGAGCATGTCACAAGATTACTCTGAGGCAGAGGCGAGGTGAGGAACCTCCAGCCCATGAACCAAATCCAGCCCATTACTGTGTTTTATTTGACCACTTAACAAATAAAATTCATGGATCTGGTCTGTGGACCCAGTGCCTACCCTCAAGCACTGAGAGTGACTCAGGGAAAGAATCAGAGATAAGGGCATGCACTCAAGAATTGGGGATGGAGCCATGAGATAGTGCCATGATCTGGACCCTCCCATCCCTTTGCCTATCCTGAGCACACCCCTTCAGTACCACCAACTCAGATTCTTGTTTGTCCATAGAGCTTGTACTGGGAAGGAGCCTGGAACACACTGCACTTTTCAAAAATGGGGCCCGCAGATTGCTGATGCTGCTGGCATCGTCTTTGTAAACAGTTGAGCATGCCAGCCCTTTTGAGCATGCTCAGTTTGTTTATTATTTCAAAAGTTATAATCCTGGAAAGAGGCCACACTTTGCAAGACTCCCTCCAGATGGTAAGTACTCCACTTCCAACCCTCAGTGAGGCTCTTTGCTAGGGACCCGCTCCCAGGCCTTGGGCCCCTTCCCAGAATTTCCCTTCCCAGGGCTGGGAGTGGCCAGCAGATAAGCCTTTGCCCTCTGCTCACCTGTGGCACCCTTCCCAGCCCCCCTACCTACCCTCTTGGATAGCCCCCACCCAGCCTTTAGAATCTCATCAGTTCTTGGTGAGAATGCGTGTGTGTGTGTGGTGGTGGGGGGGGGGGGTTGCATCTTATCTCATTTAGTGATTCAGATGTGAAAATCCCCATTCTCGTTGAGAACTGGTGAGACTCAAGCAACAGATTTCAGCCCTAACCTGACAGCAGGAGAGGAAGGCTCTTTTCTGTGAGTTATGCCTTCCCTGAGTGCTGAAGGGCTCAGAGAGGCTGGCCGAGTTGAGAGGGAACTCGGTTCCATACTGTAGAGTCTGGCCCAGAGAACACAGATGAAACAGACTATTGGGAGACATGGAGTTGCTGCCAGACTGAAGGGTAGAGAACTGCGACTACCTGTATGTACAGAGACTCTATATGCCTGTATAAAGGAAGATTGTGTGATGATGGCGGAGAATTGTATACACTTACATAAGAGGCTGTGATGGTGTACTGTTGAAAGGACATTTGTATATCAGTAACTTCCCTACATGCGAGTGACTTTGGGCTGAATTTCCTGATATTTATGATAGACTGGGGTCTGATCCTGCAAGGACTTGCACTGGTGTGACCACACCCTGTAACACTAACGTTTGTGTGAAATCCTCCTTACCACTGCCTGTGCTTAGGATTGCCACCTCTCGGGAGTGTCAACATCAAAACTATGAGAGGTAGCAAGCAAACCTACCTGCACTCCTTGGCCCTTTTCTCCTGAGACCACCCCCCCCCTTGCCCACGTGCATAACTGGGTTGGTGGGGGGATTTCCTTGTGACAGCAGGGTGTGTGTGCATGCGTGCGCCTGTGCTCCACCGATCCGCCACGCATGGAGACATTAGACAAAGCAGAGATGCCTCCATGTATGGAGACTGGAGGAAATGGGTGTGCATCCGTGTGATGAGCCGCACACGTGCCACACACCCGTAGCAGCACACACCCATCCCCCATATTGCGGTTCCTCCTGGCCCATTTGAAAAGGACCCTTGACAATCCTCTGCTCTCAGTCACTCAATGAAGAAGGTTTATTTGCAGGTATCCAATTCTATCAAGTAGCAATGGGGTCTGTGTGGTTTGATTAACATGTGTCAGGATCCTACATCTGACCTTACTTGTCATCGCAATACACTTCCTTCTCAAAAGCTGGGAAAAAGAGAGTGAGGACAAAAATCAAGCTGGGCAAGAGGGATAGGCATGCAAATAAACAATTACTACAAATTGCCTAAATGGATCCAGAGGATGGTAAAACTGGAGCAAAGAATGAGTATTACCTCCCACCATAACAGCAATTTCTGATAATTACCTCATTTTTCAGATGTTTCCTTTGCAGTGTAGTAGCTACCCCCAGACAGTTGTATGTAAGTGCAAATTATTTGTATTGGTGCAACTTACCTCTGAAACCAAGGCAAATTACCTCAAGACTAAGGGTGTTTATAAATGTGACAATAGCCCGCTGAAGTCCATATTTGGTCCATGGAGCCCCCACTCACATGTTTAGCACTAAAACTAATGAATAGGCAGCTCCCTGCGTGTATTCATGTGCATGTGGGCATCCTCCACTCAGCCCCCTCTCACAGGTTTAACCCGTGAATCTGAACAGATGGGCAGATGCCACGTTCTGCCCTTCCCCTCGTCATGACTTGCAGCCCAGTGAACCACGGGAAGAAGCAGCCCCACCAGCTGTTTCTTTCTTCTGGTATGTCACTCAAGGTGGCGTTCCAGCACTTGCTATCCCCTTGCTCACATGCTGCATGCAACCAGTTCCAGCTCGGCAGCCGCCTAGCATTTAAAACTTTTCTGGACATTAGGTGTGTGGTCTGAAGACTACACTGCAGCAATAGAAATGCTTGCTGAGAACCTCTGTATGATCATTACTACTATCCAGGCCTTTATGGACATTCATGAGCAGAACCTACAAGTGGTCCATCTGATCGAAGCACCCTGCTGCTCTTGGATCACAGAGATTGCTAGGCACAGAAAGGTACTCATGAAATTTGTAGCTAGGGCACTTGGGTGCACCACAAGGATGAGGTGGCTCCTGTTTTGGCATCATGCAGATGCCTTTATCAGGTGGAAATGAAGCCTGATGGGGAGGATCAAAGCTGTGAGAGTTCTGCTTTTATGCATTGGAAGTCGGATTACACATAGCAGGAAGGGCAAGATCTTCCTCTAAAGCTATCCTAGCCATTGCCAAACAGTCCAAGACAGTTTCCTTCTCCAAAATTCTGCAGATATATAAGGCAAAGACACAGGTGCTTCTGAATTATGGTCAAAGTATAATCCCAGTAACACACGTGCAAGAGCTGGAGATAATTCAAAATATATTTCTAAGAGGCTTGCTAGGGGTTCCCCAAGCAATCCCAGCAGCTGTGGTACGGGCAGAAACTGGTATTTTTTCAATTCTATGCCTCAAGAAAATAGCATTTCTAAAATTCTGGACCCATATAGTGAACCAAGATGAGAAATCTTTGGTTTATCTTTGCCTTCTGGAAGAACTAATGAATACTGGTTCACAGATTTATCCTTGGCTTGCTACCTTCTATGCCTTCCTTAACCAAACAGGATTTTCAGTGCAGGAGCTGTGGCAAATCTCCCCAGAGCAACAAAAGAAACTACTTAAAGATAGGATATTAGATATAGGAAGACAGGAGGATCTAGCAATTCTAACTAGGTGGAAAGCAGCCCCATGGATGAAACATGTCAAAGTTTCTTTTGGTTTAGAAAGATATCTGGAGTTAATGAACTCTATGAAACTCCGTAGATACTATACGAGGGCTCGTTTTCAGTTAATTGAGACTGCTATAGTTCAAGGAAGGCATAATGCATTACCAAAAGCGCAGAGATGCTGTCCTTGTCAATTAAACGAACTAGAAACTATAGATCATATATTTTTGAGATGCCCCTTATATTCTTCTCTACGAGAGGTCTGGATTCTCCCGCTGCTCCAAGGAAAGGAGCATGATGACCTTATAGGCCAAATGAAATATTTGTTAAATCTTAAAACATCAGGGGGCTGTAATACTTTGGCATTATTTGTGCATTTAGCCATGAAACTTAGAACTAGCAACGAGATAGAGGGCTAAGGGCCCACATATTATGATACAGAGAAGCATTGTCCCTTTTACCATATTGGACCCCTAAGTACCAGAGGGAGGTTGACTTTGGATACAATTTGCAGCTTTGTGCTGTGAGGCTCTTTGATGCCAAGTTTTGCTCTGCTATTTTACACGCTGCAGCAGTTTGCGGCTATGAAGCCACTGAGGAGTTATCTCGTCCCTTAAACTAATTTCTCCATAGACTTCTGGGGTTTCCTCCATTCAAGCCCTCTTGTTTCTTGAGATTAGAAACAGGAGTGGGTTATCTAACTACTATGGTTAAGACTGTGATTACTGGTTTAAATTAGGGGCCTGCTCCCCCAATAGATTTTCTAAAATTTGTTATCTGGAAGATCGTGCTTGCTCTCCAGCGAAGAGATTGCCATGGCTACAGTTGGTTACTGAGACATTAGATAGCTGTGGGATGGGATATTTATTTTCTGACCTAGCTAGATTTTTCCCAGTCCGAGTAAAGCTGGAAGTTTGCCAGTGACTTACTGACATCTCTAGGTAGGATGTTGTGGGAGCTGTTAGACTTTCTAAAATCATGTCTCTATATATTCATTGGTTTCCAAATAAGGGCATGGCAGTCTCTTTGAGCTTGGGTTTACATTACAAGTTAAAAACTGCATTATTCCATTTGCGTTCTGAGCATATGCCTATAGCTGTTTTAGCAGTGAGATGTGCTTGTATTCCAAGATTCCAAAGACGCTGCATTTCTTCCTTGGGAGATATTGAATCAATAATACATTATGTTATGTATTGCTCGAATTTTGATAATATCAGGAAATCATTGTTAAGTTCCCTCTGGAAGGATGTCTTTCAGATGGACATGCCAGCAGAAACTGATTTGGCTCTTTCAAAATGATGATCCATATGTCATAAGTAAACTTGTTTTCTTTGTTTATTAGGCTGAGATTATCAGAAACAGGCATCCCCATATATCCTAACTTGTTAATTTTATTGGTTATGTATTATCAAATATGGTTTTATTTATGTGTTTGTTTTAATTGTGTGTTTATCTTTGTGTCATTTATTGTACCTTGTTTCAGGCCAGGGCGAGAGCCAGTGCCTTAATAAATTTGATGATGATGATGCATTGGAAGCAACCTGTCCATAGATGCAGGTTCACTCTCCAATGCCCTGCATATGGCTGTACCAACAGAGGTTTTCTTGGGTCAAGGAAAGACCCACAGACCATTGGAAGAATATGCTGTCATCATGGTGAGACAATGGGTGTGTCAGGCCCTTGCAGCAGGGCCTTAGGATCTGGGGACGAGTCCGGATGGGGGCACGTTGCCGCCTGTATACCTGGGGGGATTCGAAAAGGAGAAACAAACCCAAGGCTAAATTACCACCTACTGTGGTCACACCTCCAGAGCCAGCTGGGGGGATGGGGGAAAGACAAACAGTCGGGGAGGGGTTCCCTGAAGAGCGACATTCTCCACCACTTGCACAACCACCAGCAACAGAGCTACACAGCACAGCTAAGGACACGCAGCCCCACCCGGGCACTTCACACTCAGCTGACAGGGTCACATCCCATGCTTCCCAGCTGTGATAGCTCAGAGCACTTGCATCAGCGTTCCGTGTAGGCTGGGGAGAATAAAAGGCAGGGTGATGCAGCTTCTGCTTGCCAGTGATCAGTGCCTTATACCTGTGAGACTGCACCCCCGCCTTGTGTGCATTGTGTGGACTTCTGGACAACCCTTGGATTCAAGAGAGAGAGAGAGAGAGAGAGAGAGAGCACCTTTGCAGACCATAAGTATGTGTTATATACCCTACAGCACTTACCCAGGTGTCACAGTGACCTTCTTGTGATAGAGAGAGAGAGACCTGTCCCCCCCTGAACCTTCCCTGAGAGACCCACACTGTGTCTCGCCCCCACTGTAGCCACACCAAACCATTGGTCCTGGGCCCCTGTATGATAGGTGGTCTGTCTTGTGTGTGCTGTGTACACCCTACATGGGTTGGGCCTTGCAGTTCACCTCCCTGTGATGATCTAGGCTGGAGGTACAAACTCCAGAAGCCAATTAAGATCCTGAGGGAAATTTGTAGAGACAACTGTGAGCCATCCCCAGGGCACTCGTTCCCTTGCACCCTACACCTTCCCTATTCCTCACAGGGTGTTTTTACACACACATTTCTCCTGGATGTTTGCTGTTACATCCTGAACTTTCTGTGCATCTAAATCACTCACCCAGATCTTAAACATCCAGCTTTTTAACTGCTGCGTAGAATTTCTCCCACAGCTTTTGTGTGTAAAAAGTTCTCCTGGTAAACTGCTTTGCTCCAGGCAGCTCTGGTCACTTGGTTTCCATGGCAGCCTGTTACTTCTACAGCTGCAGCTACTCTAGGCTGCCTCAGGGCAGCTCTTGTGTGAAGAATTCATCCACGAACTGCCTCAGGGCAGTGTGTGTGTGAAAAATGCATCCATAACTTACATGTGGATTTGTAAACCCAGAAGTTTGAAAAATCTGGAACTTTAAGGTGTGTGTAAAAATGCTCAGTGAGTGGGTCACAAACTTCAGGATGCCCCATTACATTGTTCTGAAGGTAGCAGAGATCGTCTGGGTGCAACTGTCATCCGTAAACCACAAGCCGGCCGCTAATGCCAGCACATATTGAGGATGGATCTTCTAATGAGGGCTGAAAGTCATTCTCAGTATTTTAACATTTTTGACAAGAATTGAGTTTCTAAGTTCTGAGAAATTAGAACAACCCAAGAAATGTGCCAGATTCTTGTCCAAAAATGCAAAAATAGAGAAAAATACAAAATCAGAAAGTACTTACTGCATGGCTTCTGGTCTCCAGTTCAGTGACTACTTGCTGCTTCCTGTCTCTCCGCTGCATTCTGCAGAGAGCTGAGCTGGTTCTGTGCCTCTCTGGCTGGGCTGCACTCAGCAGAGTTTAGCTGGGACCCAAAAGTAAATTATACGAGTGGTGAGGGGAGCAGGGGGGGGCACTTCCTAGCTGTGTGGAACACTCAAATTGTTCCCTCAGTGTTTACAAGAGTACCAATCAAGGGTGTGCTGTGTGCTGCCCTGATATCAATGAGTCTAGAAACGGGGATTGATTTGAGTGTTGCACACACCTAAAAAGAGGCTTTCCTGATCCCCTCCCCATTCAGATAATTCACTGTTGGGTCCCAGCTAAGACAATGCAGCCTGGCTGGGGATAGAGAAAGCAAGCTCAGCTCTCTTCCAAATGCAGTGCAGAGGCAGGGAGCAACAAGCAGAAACTGGACCGGAGGTCAGCACAGATACACCAACAATAGTGATCCTATAGTAGCGCTGAACCAAAATGATACTTCTGGGTATTAGGACTGATTTTCATTCCAAATAGTTGGTCCAAGTACTTGGAGGCAATTTGGTGTTCTTGCTGAAGCGTCGGAATTTGGAGATGGAAGCACAGAATGTTGAAAAACTTCATAAACTTGTTGCAAAGTTCTTGAACCCACAAACAAAGTACTACCCAGAAAAGCACTACCCAGAAAATCAGGCTAGCAAGAGTGAGACAATCATTCCAAAAGACAACCCCCCAAAAGTGCAACTGCATGCAGAAATAATAATTTTAAAAACCCAGTCGTGTACCCACAGCATGACCCACCATCATCAGTGAGTGCACTGCTTTATCATTATGCCAACCAAGCAGTGCACAAATATGCAGGCTAGCAAGGGACATTTGCTCATTAAGAATACAACAACCCCCGCAAAAAAATCTGCAACTGCATGGAAAAATCAATCCCACCAAAAAAAGCTAGCAATCACAGGCCCCAGCAGCAGTCACAAAATTAAGAAACCAGACATTCACACCCCATTCCCTCCAGGGGCACTCTCTTGCTTGGCATGGCACTGTGGCAATGATAACTGGAACAGTCTAAGGAAACTTGGGAAGTGGAGCCAGGCAGAGAGATCACTCCTCATGGAGCTAAGTGTCAACCAAGCAGCAGGCAGCAATGTGGCACCAAATAATTTTTTTTAAAAAAACTGCATGGCATGGTAAAGTGTAACGTAACAACCCCCCAGCCATCTTCCAGCAATGGCCCTATGGCCAGGCCAGGCCAGGCCAGGTACCCCTCTCCCCCCCGCCACCCCACAGCCAATTACTTACAATTCCAGCAGCACTGTAGCATGCAGCGTGGTCAAATTCACCAAAGAAAATGAACAAAATTACTGCAGTGCAGACACTTTTATTTTGCTCTGCTAGCAATTCAAAAGCTGACCATCTGACTTTGCCAGCCAATCAAAACTTGACAACTGGCTTACCATCACTCAGTTGTCCCCTCCCATACCCCCCTCCTACCAAACATTATTAATTATTAAATATTAATTATTAATTATTTTTATTATTATTATTATTTATTATTATAAGCTTGTATATAGTGCCAGTGATGTACCTGGTGCTTTACAGAGAATAAGATAGACATGGCACTAAGTTTCATTTCCAGAAGAAACTCAACTGTCCACCAGCTCCCCACGCGCACAGAGGTTTCTGAAGTTTTTCAAAGAACGGCTTTGGTCCTAAGAACTTCAGAATTTGGCCTTTCCGAATACCTTAATATTGAGAAAATTCTGAAGTGTTCATTTCAGCCCTATCCTATAGTGAAGCTCTCCTTAGCATGGGTCACTATACTACAACAATAGACCAATATTTATAGTAGCAATGATAGTTCACAATGTGATCTCACCTAAGTTATATAATTATCCCACGTTACCAGTTATAATACACATGCGACATTCAGTGCCATTTTAGATTAGGGATGTGCAAACAGATCGCGGTTTAGGTTCGGTCATTCGGTCCGGTCCGGTTCGATCTGGTAGTTGGGTTCGGTCACCAAGTTCGAGTTTGGTAATTCGATTCAGTGGAGTTTGGTTTGGTTCGGGCATTCAAAATGAAGGTATCGCGTGATTGCATCAGAAACTGGAAATTCAAGTGTGTGCGGAGCTGTGTGGTGAGAGAGTGTGTGTGTTGTGGCTGGCTGGGTGTTTGGCTTGTTTTGGCTGTGTTTGTGTTGAACTGTGTGTTGGTTTCTGTTTTACTGTTGGTTTGGCTGGTTGGAGAGTGTTGGTGGGTGACTGTTGGTGGTGTTGACAAGTGATTGTTTTAAAAAAAATAAAAATAAAAAGGTGACTGAATGCTGGGCCTGGGGGAAGGTCAAGGTGGCAGAGCCAGTGGTGGAGCCGGTGGTGGAGGAAGAGGTTCCTGTCACTGCTGCTGGACCTTTGGTGGTGGAGGAGGAGCAAGAGTCGGCGGGCACAGGAGGTGCTGCCACTGCTGCCAGGTTTGTAAACTATTTTTTTACTTTGAGGACAAGAAGAATACTATCCATTAGAGTGAACTCACTGGCGTGCAGGTGGGTGCGTGGGTGGCGGGCATCAGTCAGGGACAAACAGTGGGCATCAGCGGGTGGCAGCAGATGTCTGCCACAGAGAGAAAGGGTACTGTAGTGTGGGGGGCTCTTTCAGAAGTCAGACACAAGTACGAGCACCCCGACCCAAATATGTGCCAGGCTAGCAAGGGTCTCCACTCTCCAGTTGCCATCCCCATGCATTCCCAAAAAAGGGCAGGATTTTCACGTGCCAGCCAGGGTCTCCCCATTTCCATCCCTCCCCAGCACCCAAAGAAGGGCAGAATTTGAACATGACAGCCAGCCAGGGTCTCCCCATTGCCATCCCTCCCCTGCACCCAAAGAAGGGAAGGATTTGCATGTGCCAGCCAGCCAGGGTCTCCCTATTGCCATTCCTCCCCAGCACCAAAAGAAGGGCAGGATTTGCACATGACATTCAGCCAGGGTCACTGTATCTAGTTGCCATCCCTAGTACCCCAAGGAGGGAGGACTAGTGGCATAATAATAAATGCATGATATTACTTAGGTGTTGTTAAGTAACTACTTGTTTATGTGTTCCTGTTAGGGATGGGCTGAAAGGATATTTTTAGATACAGCATGAACAGTTAACATGTGAAATATGTCAGATTGTATTAAAGATGAAATATGTTAGGTTGTATCAAATGTATATATATATATATATATATATATATATATATATATATAAGGTTGATCCAGCAAGCCAGGAATTTCAGAGGCAATCTAACCAAGTGATCAGAACTCTTTCACACTTTGACCCTGTGAACTATTGCTAGTGGCAGAGAACCTGGTTTACATCACTTTATAAGCTGCATCTCAAAAGAACTTGATTTACATCATCCAGCAATTGGGGTGCCTTGTTTGGTTAATCTCATCCAGTGAAAGAACTAACAGTACCAAGCACAAAGACACTTAGTAACACTTGATAAGACTGATGTTTGCGTAGGAGTTGCTCAACCCAAAACACCAAATGGTCAGCTGGAATAACAAAAGAAGCATCCCTGCGAGATATCTGCTTCATGCCTGGAGAGAAAGGAGAAGATGTTAATCACAGGGAGGTGCCAACTGATAACACCGGCCATCATTCTTCGGCGTCAATATGTCAAAGGTGATTGATACCAGGAAAACAAGCATCAGAACCGAGGTCATAAAGTCAAGTCAGCACCCAGGAACAAGAATAACAATAAACATAATTATACAAGGATATCCTAAGAACTGTATACCAAAGAACATTTTCCCACCCAGGACACTATAAAAGACCAACACAAAAACCAGAACTTTGTCACAATGCTTGAAAGGTTATTTGGTTCTTGTGGGTTGTGACCCTTTCTGGGGCTCCTCCATAGGGGGTTCTACAACTTGACCAAACTGGGCAGCCACCTATCTCCTGTCCCTGACCAAAGGCATCCACTGTTTGAACTAGCAAGACATGTAAGACTCTGACTTTGGGTTATGGGCTTGCTGTAGCTAGGGACAAATCACTTGCTGCTGTATCAAAAGCTTGACTACATACGTATTTGCCCTTATAATAAAACTCAGACTGATTTGATGCAATTGTGTCCAGGTACTGATTAAGGGTACCATGTGGGGTGTGTGTGTGTGTGTGTGTGGATTCCTCAATCCAGAGAGCTAATTCCTTATCTATGATTTGGTGGAGAAATGCGAAGGGGGGAGCAAGTAATGTTATACAGCCCAGTCCACTAGAAAAGAAACAACTTGGCAATCTTAGTATTGATATGAAAAGGAGCTCAAAAGATTATTGATTTTACTTTTGTGTGAGCAGGCAGCTCAGGATTTTACTTTGGTGCGGGAGGAAGCTCGGGAACTTTACTTTAACTTTGTGTGAGCAGCAGCTCAGAAGGTGGTAAGGTAGGATTCTAGGGTTATAGGATTTTCTAAGTTGTCACGCACAAATTGTGCACTGTGGTGCAATCTTCCAGCACAGACTGGCCACCTGTGAAGGAACATAGCACCCCTACAAACAACTGGACCATCTGCCATCCTCTCCCAGAATCATTCAGACATGCATACCCCTCTCCAAATTGTAACAAAGGTCCTGTCTTGAACCAGCAGCAAACCTCAGTCATAAAATGCCTTTGTTTAGGGAAAAGGAGGTAGGTGGCACCCCAGTGCAAGGGTGGGATAAGGTTAAAATCCTACCCAAACTCTTAGAGTCATCCAAAATTTGGGAGCTTGCCCCTGGAATGATGAAGCTTTTGAAAAACCAATAACGCTACCCAGGTTTTTGAGGTATGGGACAAATATGTTTTGCTGTACTCTCCGAGGAAGGAAACCCAAAACTCATCCGGCTCCTTTGGAAAGTAGTTGAGCAATATGACAAATTGTCTGCAGAAATGCTCGAGGAAGCTGAGATTGTATATGCTGAACTCGTCACGCTACATCAGTGTGACGAGGATAGCCATAATTACAGAAAGGAGAGCGCGGCGAAACATCTGGCCAATGTCGATACTAATTCAAAATTGTAAAAGGAAGTTGACAGACTTACACACACATGCGCAATGCTTGATAAACACGACAAGGAATCCACTATACGACTCAAAGAAAGCCAGTCTGGAGTCAGGCTGCTGGTCAAACAACTGAAAGAGGCAAAGCAAGCACCGGCAGAATCACATGCAATTTGCAAAGCAAAAATCAGTGCTTTGACCCAGCAGCTTAACTCCCAAAAATCTGTCATAGCATCCATACATGGGGAGGAGCTCGTGCCAGGCATGTTCTCCGATGATGATGATGAAGAGTGATATACTGATATTTTGGGCCAGGTTTTCATGGTTAACCCAGAGGAATATCAGTCATCCCCGCCCTACAATCCAGCTAACCCCATTTCCATCATAACCACTACAATTGAAAGGTCCAAAACCGAAGAAGAACGGGCGGGAGATAATAATGAGGAACGACAGGAACGACAGGTCACCAACAAAACAATCACATGCGACACTCCCCTTTCCCCCACTGACGCACAAGCAGCAGCTAAATCTCTGGGGCCCCTTAATGAGAAAACAGCAGTTAACTGGCTAGCACACGCAGCTGATTATACCCAATGGTCAATGACTGATCTTAAAGACATTGCTCAAGCGGCCACAGTCCCTAATTTATGGCCAAAAGTCAGGACAGCATTCCAAGAAAATGACCAACTCCCAACGGTTATTGCCAGCATTTTACAGGGAATCTTTTCCCACAGAGGGCTTCAAAAATTATATGTTAATGATCAACTTGATCTAGGGGAACCCCTCCATACATATATACAGAGGCATAAAATGTTGGCGATAGGCACAGGGGAGATAAAATCAGCACCAGAGCAGAGATTAGTAAATGGGCAGCAAATCACATTTTACCCTGTAATAACAGACATGGACTCCATCCAATGGGATGCGGAATGGTTTACTAAACCTTTGTTCTTCTTATCTTAGGGATTCGCAGGATTTTTTGAACATCATTAATGATGTGGATTGGCCATTTGCCCCTAGGGATTTGATTCTTGTGACAATGGATGTCATGGCCCTATATACGAACATAGCCCAAGAAGTGGCTTTAGAAGTCATTCAGGAGACTCTAGACGCCAGTGATGGCATCCATCCAGCTAATTTTTTCCTTGTGCAATTAGCGGAGATAGTTCTCACTAAAAGTTGCTTTAAGTTTGAAGACCAACTTTACTTACAAAAAAGTGGTATAGCCATGGGCTGTGCAGCAGCACCAGAGATAGCCAATCTCTTTATGGGGTGCTTTGAGGAGTATTACATCTATGATACAGATCGAAACCCTTTTAAAAAACATGTTTTCCTGTATAAAAGATTCATTGATGACTTATTTTTCATCTGGACAGGAACTATAGTAGAACTTGAGGAATTCCACCAGTATCTCAATGAGTGTATGGCCAACATTAAATTTGAGCTCAAGTATGACCATCGTAAGATACATTTTTTGGATGTGTGTTTGGAATGGAAAGGAGGGAGGATGATCACATGTACACACAAGAAAGACACAGAAGCCAACTCCTTCCTACACTACAACAGCAACCATCCCAAACACCTTAGGGATAACTTACCCTATAGTCAGATGATCAGGATTAGGAGGAACTGCAGCAGTGATAGTCTCTATATTAAGCAGACTAATGAATGTATGGCATATTTGAGAAGAAGGGGGTATCTGGAAAAGGTTCTAAAGAAGTGCTTTTTCAGAGCATTGGGGTACACCAGAGAATCACTCCTAATTCCCAAAGAAAAAGAACCATGTGAAAGATTAGTCTGCCCCCTCACTTACAATCCAGGAGTCTATGACATTAAAAAGATGATCTTGAGAAATTGGCATTTGATAGAACATATACCTGGGTACAACATGAGACCCATGTTTGCATATAAAAAGACTAGATCCATCCGGGATATGTTGGTGCATACAGGGACCAACACAGAGAAATGTGAGTTTAGATCCTTACCAGGTCCCCCCTCCCGTGAGACATTTTAAATGTGGTAGTTGTGAAGCCTGTCAGTACAGCCTATCCACAAAGGAATTCACACATCCCATTACAGGTGAAAGATTTCCCTTGAAACACTTCTCTGCATGCTACCCTGAATTGGTGGTTTACATCATTGTATGTCCTTGTAATCTGTCTACTATATGTGGGCTACACCACCAGAAAAGCTAAGGTGAGAATATTAGAACATGTGGGTAATGTTAGGAGGAAGAACATCAAGGAACCCTTGGTACAACACTTCATCTCCATGCAACATAAGGCAGGTGATTTGAGATATATGTGTCTAGAAAAAAATCAGGGCAATAGGAGTAAGTGCACCAAGAGATTACAGAAAAGAGAAGCATTCTGGATTTTCAGATTGGGTACCCAAATTCCAAATGGGTTAAATGAAAACAATTCTTGGGCAGTCTTTTTGTGAGAAGAATCATCATTTATAAAATTGGGGATTTATTTATCATTGGCCGTGGTGCTTTTTGGTTACTTTGGCATGATATGCATTGTATTACAGAGCCTAGCTATACATGGGTGCCCTGTGCTGAAATGTTATATATATATATATAACATTTCAGCACAGGGCACCCATGTATAGCTAGGCACATATATATGTGTGTGTGTGTGTGTGTGTGTGTGTGTGTGTGTGTGTGTGTGTGTTTTAAGGAACTAATAATGGAACTGGAGTTTAGGAATTATCAGGTGGAAACATGTTTCACTGAGATATGGGGTTTATACATGTTTAGTACACCAATATACAGCCTGGAAAATGAATGAATGATTACAGACTTGCCCTGCATGGTATTCATTTAGGAGTTCAAATCAGTAGGAGCGTGTGTAGCTCCAGTCAGGCATTGAATCTGTATGAGGAACAAGATATAGTTGAACATGCAGGAATGTAGAAATATATGGTGTACTTGCTCACCTTTGGATTCAGCTTCTGAAAAGCTGGAGGTAGTAGGGAAAGAGTGAAAAAAGAATAATTCAAGATCACATTATTAAAGTGCTCCTGTTAAGAGCTGAAGCCAATGAAGATGCAAATGTGCCTACTAAAGAAAATTGGCCAGCCCTGGGAGACAAAGAAAATTTATTAATCTGCTTTGAGTTCCCTTGATGGGCTTTTTTACAGCTCTGGGCACCTATAAGTACTCAGGGAGAGACTTAAACTTCTAGAGTTGACCACAACAACATTTTTAGAGGAAAAGGAAACAGCAACAAACATAGGAATTGCAGCACCTTTTTTGGAGAAACATTCAGAATGCAAGTATGTAGATGCATGATTATCAACTATATGTAGGGGACAATAATGGGAAAAAGGGAAAAAGAAAGCAAACTTCATGGGAGGTCCCTGTATAAGAAAGTGCTTGTGAAAAAGAGCCCTATTGAGGTTTTTGTATTTTTCCTTTTGGGTACTGGCAGATTCACCTATGATGTATAATTGTTTGTTTCAGGACAGCAAGTGCATGTATCTACTTTATAAGTGATTGTCTACATACAGGAATTGTTGTCTCCAAGCAAGCTGTGGTAACTATAAAGCCAAGACCTGTTTCATAATGTATTATGAGGAGGTATGAGACCATCTAAAAAGTGTTTTTAGAGCCTTCTAAAAGGCTCCTTATCAATAAGTCCTGATACATATTACACTCCATATGTATCTTATTGGTGTACATGTATACAAGTGTGTAATGCTGTGGATTTTTCCTTTCCAGTTCTTTTTTTTATTATCAGATAAGTCACTGAGGAAGGGGGGCACTCCTCCGAAACGCGTTTGGCAATTGACAGCCGTGGACAGACCTTCTAGACGTCAGAACAGCGACTTTAGATTGGGGACAAATCATTAATTTGGGTGAGATATCACCTTCCAAAAACATATGGGGGGGGGGGGGACTGGACATAATTCAGTAATCAATAGATTGCAGAGAGAGAGATGGCATCATAGATTAAGCAGGGAAAATCCAAAGAATAGAATAACGGAAAGCAACCCACTGTGGCTGTATTTTACTTTAGCCCATTGGATTTCTCTCTCTTTTCTACACACTGCCAACAGATAAAGATCAGCTCTGAGATATTTTTATTGCCTACCACATCAATATTCTTTATGATGCTTGCAAGATGTGTTCAAGTTGAAAATTGAAATGATAATAAAGCTCCATGTGGGAACAGCTTACACTTATAATACTCATTGATTAGATCAAGGGATTCTGCAAAACATGTTCTCCTATGGCTGGGGGTATTTACTGTGCTTGAAACAGTTTATAAATATGTTCTTTCCTGATCTGGTTTGCATATGTGGGAATGGGTCTGTTACCCACTAATGTTTCTGGGCTCACATAGCTAATAAAGTCATATGGAAAGTAACAATTTGAACACTCATCTTGTTGCTCTCACAGGGTAGATGACAGTCCCAAAACAGAGGAGGAACTGGTTCCAAAAATTAAGACCCTTGGGGCCCCAAGGAAAGTGCTATAGGAAGGGCCCCAATGTATTAGGCATTTCCACCATTGACAACAATGGTGGAAATGCTAAATACATGAGGCTCTGGCTATAGGATTTTTATTCCAGCTCCAGCCTTCAACCCATGCTCTTTCCCCAGTATCAGTACAAGAGCAAAAAGTGCCTCACTGAGAAGGGAAGGAAAGTGTTCTCAGTCCATATAAATGTCCTCATCAGAACTAAAGTATCTGGTTGGTTGGTTCATTCCTCCCTTCACAGCACCAAAGGGAGGCTTCTAGCCTTGATACTGGGTTTCCATCTCTTTAGCACCACGTAAAGCTCCCAGTGGAGAAAGCTTCTAGGCAAAGCTGTGGGCCATCTGTCTCCCACAGAGGCCCGCCCTAAACTGATTCACTCTCTTGAGGTGCAGTCTTTTATAACTCTGTTGTGGGCATAGCTACCCCAAGACAGTTTACTTTTAAAGGCCCAGTGCTCCCACTATTTCCTGTATATCAACAAATCTGTGAATAGTGCCCAACTTCCTCCATATAATAATAAATAATAATAATAATTAATTAATAATAATAAATAAATCTTTTTATATAGTGCCCCCTTGCCATGGTACTCAGAGTGCTTTACATAATAAACACAACTTTTAACCCTCACAACAACCCTGTGAGGTAGGTTAGGTTGAGAGAATATTGTGACTGGCACCAGGTCACCCAGTGAGTTTCTGGATAAGGTGAGATTTGAAGCGGGTTCCTCCCCCCTTACCTCTACTGAACATATCAAAAACAACAGCACTAAATGGTACTCCAGTATAAATATATAAACACATCACAGAAATAAATCATGTTAGATTGGAGTCCTGTTACATATACATCAAGGTGAACTAGATTTTTCACAAAACCTTCAAAAATGGCAGTCTTGCCATTCTCCCCTTCCCAAAGTCTTCCCTTCTTGTAGTGGATTACTAAATAAACAATTGGTCTGAGCGGTGTTTTTAGAGCTGTCCCCCTCATTTGGGAAAAGACTACTTGTTGGTTTTCCCAGCTTTCCCCTAAAGACTAGACTTGATGGCATTTATGTACATTACATAGCAAGGAGGGGCAATTCTCTACACTGCAGGAATTACTATGTGATCTCCTTTGGCCTGTGTACTGGAGAAGCTCATACGTAATGAAAGAATAAGTCTGTCAAAGAAAGCTTGCATCAAAGCTGAAGATGAATATCTCCCATTAAAAGCTGCAGTCTTCTAAAAAACAAATGTAAGCCTTACAGACAGTATATTGAAGCAATGCAAATTATTGGTTTGTATCTGTATTACAGGGCTCTTAGAGTAACCTATCCTAGAGACTGATCTTGGAACCTGGCCTGAACCCCAAAAATCTAGACCCAGAGGGGTGAAAATTTCACCTGACCCATTGGGTGTTAACAATGGACCTGCTTTAGCCTGCAGGCCACTATCATGTTTGTTGAGGGCCATCCAGATGTTGGCCCCGTAATTCTCCTGGCGGTGTTCTCATGTTTGTTGAGGGCCATCCAACATGCTGTTCCCAACCCAGTCCAGAGAGGCCCCTATGATGGACTGCCATGGTGACTGTTACTGACTGCTATGGCTGCCAATCATGATGGGGGGCACTGGACACAGCATTGGGGGTGGGGCTGGCCGCACGTTTGTGAAGTTCCCCATTCTCCCTGCCCCCTGGGGCCTGGCTGCTGGAATGTTTGTTCCATGTCCGGACCCGATCCTGACCAGGAAGCAAGCTACTTCCTGGTCTGGCTCAATCTGTGATTGCGGTGCTGATTGCGTACTTCGCCGTCACATCTTATTACGCTTTCAGGCTTGAAGAACTGGTCTCATCACTATGTTGGTAGTGGGAGGAAACACTAGAATTGACACTGCAACACATAGTGTCATCATCCCTATCCTTGCAGAGATACAAGGGACAGGGGTATATTTGGGCTGAGCTTCAAAAAGACCCACACTCTTGAGGTGAGCTCACTATGATCATTAAAGGGGATCCTGAAACCTTTATGGTGCTTGGCCCTCTGATTAGCTTGGGTTGCTCCCCAATGTGTGGCTCCACCCAAGATAGGGGCCCACATTATGTCAGCCACTGTTCAAATACAGAGTCTCTATCTCAAGATCTTACTTTTAAATAGATGAGACAGAAAAAAGAGGAAGGAAGTACAGAAAAGTGAGGAGACTTACCGAAGGTAATACAATAAGGCAGTGGAAAAGATGGAAACAGAACCCAGGAATCATGCCAGTAGGGATGGGTGAACGCGGTTCGGATGTTTGGAGTTCGGACTGAACTCAGTCTGTTCAGCCATCCGAACCGAACATGCGAACCGAACTCTCGAATGACCGAACAGTTCAGTAGTGTTTGGATGAGTTCGGATGAATTCGGGGGCAGGAAAAACATCTTTTCAAGGGAAAAAAGTTAAGTTTTGGCCAAGTTTTGGTTTCGGCCAAGTTTCGGTTTCGGTTTTGATAGTGCTGTTTTTGACTGTTCGGCCAACCCGAACTCGGCTGAACCGAACCATCGAACCCGAACTCGGGTTTCAAACTGAACAACCGAACATCCGAACCGCATTCTGTTCGCCCATCCCTACATGCCAGTGCCTTATCTTTGAGACTACACTACCTTTCAAAGATAACCAACTTTGTGGGCTTGACTCCAACAATGGAATTTTCTATCCTGACATCAAGGAACAGATGCCTTTGATTTGGGTGCAATTCCAAGACACTGTTCCCGGTCCGGTCCAGAGTGGCCCCCATGACGTCCCTATGTAAATGTGCCATATGGACCTCAGCAGTGATAATGAAGGAGAAAGTTGATGACTTTAATAAGTCTTGGGTTTTGAGGAAGTTTACTGTATGGCAGTTGGGCAAGTATGAACCTAAGAAATTCAATCTAGCATGCCCAGCTGTTTGTCATTGCTGAAGCAAGACAAGTGCCAGGATGGACTCTACAGGAACAGCAAATGTTTGGTCAAGAATTGCCAAACAGATGCAGGCACAGGCTGTCAAGCTAAGATTTAAAAAAGGAATTGCAAAGCCTTAAGGTTCAAATAATGATGCAGCAAAGTATGCTGGAAACAGAGAACCTGAAGAATGGCAACAAAAGTGTGCTTATCTGCCCAGACAAATGTCTCTATGTTCTTTACATGACAGGGGTTACTTCCTTCTGACATAGTTTTAAACAGAAGGCATCTTTATTTTCTGCACAACCTCCTATATCCAATATGCTTCCAAGCATATTATGCAGTTAATAATAGTAATTTGTGCAGAAGGAGCACCTTGAACATCTCAGCCAGGTCAGGGCCTTGTTGAGCTAATCACAGTAGATGAAAGAACTTGATGTAACACAGTGGCCCTCAGAGTTAAGTCTGTGCAGGATCAGTACCCCAGTGAAGCCAGCTACTCCTTTGGTGAGCAAATTGTGCTCCCCCGAAAACTGGACCAGGATAGAGTAGAGAACCGTGGTACTCTAACCCACTGGCATCTGTGGTACTCTAACCCACATCTATCTATATCTCCAGGAGACTCTAACCCACTTCTCTTATCCCCTGGCCAGGTTAAATCCCACCTGAAGCCAGGTTACCCAAAACCATGGGACTCTAACCCTTTTCGCACTTTCCTTGGACAGAGGTCAGGTCAGAGGTCAGAGGCTTCCGCCAACCTCCCCTGCAGGGTGGCACCGAATTTGGGTTTGAAGAGATCTATTCTTCACCCTGCTGTCTTAAAGGCTTTCTGGGATCCCTTTATTTATTTATTTATTTATTTATTTTACAGATTTATATCCCGCCCCCTCCTGCAATGCAGCTCGGGGCGGCTAACAACACCATAAAATATTCTTCACCCTGCTGTCTTAAAGGCTTTCTGGGATCCCTTTATTTATTTATTTATTTATTTATTTTACAGATTTATATCCCGCCCCCTCCTGCAATGCAGCTCGGGGCGGCTAACAACACCATAAAATATTAAAATTCACTTAAAATATAAATATAAAAACATCCTCTAAAACACATCACATAAAACAGGGCTAGAAAACAAATGAATAAATGGGCGGGGGATTAAAATCACCCCCCCCACCCTCCCTCCCAAAGGCCTGGGCAAACAGCCAGGTCTTACAGTTCCGCCGAAATGTCAAAAGGCTTGGGGCCAGGCGAGCTTCCTCCGGAAGGGAGTTCCACAGCCGCGGCCCTACCACCGAGAATGCTCGCTCCATCGTGGCCCCCCGCTTAACACGGGGGACCTCCAGGAGGGCACCCCCGGCAGACCGCAGGAGCCGTTCCGGGGCGCGAAGGGCGAGGCGGTCCCTAAGGTAAGAGGGGCCAAGGCCGTATAGGGCTTTATAGATCATCACTAGGACCTTGAACTTGGCCCGGCACACTATCGGCAGCCAGTGCAGCGCTCGGAGCACCGGTGTAATGTGCTCCCGGCGACCCGTCCCCGTAAGAAGACGAGCCGCCGCATTCTGCACCAGCTGCAGCCTCCGGGCCAAGAACAAGGGAAGCCCCACGTAGAGCGCGTTGCAGTAGTCGAGCCGCGAGGTGACGAAGGCATGGATGAGGGAGGCCAGGTCCGGGCCAGAGACATACGGACGCAGCCTACGTACCAGATAAAGCTGGCGGAAGGCAGCCTTAGCGACTGCCTCCACCTGCCGCTCCAGCCGCAGGTCTGCGTCCAATATGACCCCCAGACTCCGGACCTGCTGAGCTACAGGGGGGCAAACCCCCCCAACCAGGGGGGCCACCACCCCCTTCGCCCTCCCCACCACCATCACCTCCGTCTTATCTGGGTTGAGCTTCAGTCTGCTCCGCCGCATCCAATCCGCCACGGCCTCCAAACATTGGGATAGCACCGAGACAGCAGGGTCTGGGTCAGTAGAAAACGAGAGGTACAGCTGAGTATCATCAGCATACTGGTGACATCGCACCCCGAACCCTCTCACGACCTCCCCCAAGGGCTGCATATAGATGTTAAATAATAATGGAGACAAGATCGATCCCTGCGGAACGCCACACGGTAAGGCGCGGGGGCTCGATGTTTCCTCCCCCAACACCACCCGCTGGCTCCTCCCCGAGAGGAATGAACGGAACCATTCAAGAACAGTCCCGTCCAGACCCCCCCGGTCACGCAGTCGTCTCAACAGCAGCCCATGGTCCACGGTGTCAAAAGCGGCCGAGAGATCGAGCAGGATGAGAAATGTCGAACATCCCGCATCCATCTCCCGGCGGAGGTCGTCCACCAAGGCCACCAACGCCGTCTCGGTGCCATAGCCGGGGCGGAACCCAGATTGAAAAGGGTCAAGGAGCCCGATATTATCTAGATGACCCTGGAGCTGGAGCGCCACTGCCCGCTCAATAACCTTCCCTAAAAAGGGAAGGTTAGAGACAGGTCGGTAGCTGGCGAGCGCGTCTACGTCCAACGATGGTTTTTTCAGCAGGGGGCGCACCACAGCCTCTTTTAAGCAAGGCGACAACCTCCCCTGCCGAAGGGACGCATTCACCACCCTCGCCAGCACCGTCCCCAACGTCTCCCCGGAAGCTTTTATTAACCAGGACGGGCATGGATCTAGTTGACAACACGTGGCCCTCACAGACCCCAGGACATCCACCACATCGGCTGGCGTCACTTCCTGAAACTCACCCCATAAAGATGGACCAGACGGACCCTCCGCCCCCCCGCGCTCTTCCCCTACTGCTATCAACCCAGCGTCGAAATCGGCCTGAATCCGAGCGATCTTGTCTGCGAAGTAGATGACAAACTCCTCACAGCGGGCCCGGGACAAGTCCCCATCCAGGCGGAGGGAGGCCGGACTAACCAGCCCCCGCACCACCCGAAACAGCTCCGCTGGACGCGACTTCGCAGACGCTATGAGGACGGCGAGGAATTCCTTCCTCGCCGTCCTCACAGCCTCCACATAGGACCGCAAATGGGCCCTATGGAGAAGACGATCGGAGTCAGATCGAGTCCGACGCCAGCGTCGCTCTAGCCTCCTGCCTACACGCTTCATACACCGCAGCCCCTCAGTAAACCAAGGGGTCCTGCGGTGACGAGACCAAGGCAGAAGGCGCCTCGGAGCCACTCTGTCAATGGCCTCCTCCAGCAAGCTGTTCCAATGCCGGACCAGCTCATCCACAGAGTGACCGTCCACGTCCAGGGTAAACTCCCTCAGGACCTCCTGGAACTGCTGGGGTTCCATCAGCCTCCGAGGGCGGACCATCCTAACTATTGCATTAAACATATACAGACTGTTAATGTCACAAACTAATCTGTATCCGAGGGCTTTCCTTCCAATTCCTTATCCACGTATAAACATACTTGTATTATTTACAAACACCGTACATAGATCTATGCATACATTGCCAGTATTTTCTGCCTGGGCTTCATGGTCTTAATGCCCGCTTTTGATATTATACTCCCAAATTTTGGCACCCAGAGTCGTTCAGGTTTCTAAACTTGGAAGGCAACCAGGCCCTACAACATATCTAAAATGACCATTCCTAAACTCCCTGGGTTCACACACTGGGTTCACACTCCATTCCCAGCGTTCTGGTTGCCATATCACCTCCTCGTTCTGATAACACCACCAAGTTGGGGTCATTTACACTCAACTGCCTCTGTTACCAAATCCAGTCCAGCCTCTCCCCACACCTCTGTAGCTCTTGCTGAACCTCTTGCTCAATCTTTTGCCAAAACTCCTATCTCTGGAGATGCTGCCCTATCTTTTGATTTATATTAGTGTTTCTACACCACTCACTTTAATTGTAAAAAACCCCTTTTCGTCTGGCACTTGATGGCAATCCATTTGGTTGTGCTCAAATTCTCCACTACTTTATATAACAGGGTGGCCTTCAGGGTTAAGTCTTTTCAGGATTGATACACCAATGAGGCTGGCCCATGCGGGATTTCCTCCACCAGTGTCCTTTATTTAGTGTCCACTCCTAGTCCATCATCCGTATATACTCACACACAGTCCATCCACATGGGGTTTTTCTCTCTCGCTAGGAACAGTCCCTCCTAAAGTTAAGCACCACCCCATACATAATCCCTAGTTACCTTCTTTGACTCAGGTCCCCCTGGCTAGGCAGTCCCTCCTGTAGCCAGGAAGCAAGTTCCTCTTAGATGGGCACCTGCTCTCTACATCCCACTTGCCAGGCACAATCCCTTCTGCAACCAGCTATAAAGCAAAACCCTCCCTGGAGCCTGCCTCTCTTGTATCTCTAATGAGGAAGAGACCTCTCTGGCTCCTGGCTCTGTATACCCTTTACTAATTACTGAGCTCCCTGGCTCCTTTTCAGGCTTCAGTTGGCCTAGCTACTCCTAGTTCAGCTGGCCCCACTTAAGCACTCAGCCTGTGGAGGCTTAGAAAGCTGTGAGGGCTTTAGGCATGGTCCTCATCAAGCTCAGTGCCTGGTGCTCACTTAGCACTTGCTAGCACATGGTCCCTTGCTAGTGAGACTGTTACCCTTCAGGCAGGTGATAACTACTTTAACGGGCCAGGTAATGCCAGCCAGCCTGCCCATTACACATGAGCCACACAGCTTACAAATGGCATACCAGAGGAAGGGTCCTGAGTGGCCCAAAAGGTTTGTGTACTTTCACCAACTCTAGTTGTTCCAATAAAAGATATTTTTAAAGCTTCATTACTTACAATTGGGGCCAATATTGTAAACACATTCACTAGAAAACAAAGATTAGATGAGTAACCGCTACTATCCAGTATCTGGTTTGATGTCATGGTATCTGTGGTATCCATTAGGCAGTTGAACAGGACTGCCATAGACTGTTCCCAAGCCCTGTGTGTGCCCCATGTGCACCCTGTGCACACCCCTGGGGGCTGTAGAGACAAAAACCTGACTGTTAAGAGCTGGGGATGTTCTGGAAATTGCCATAAAAGTGCTGTAAAGCTGCCATAAAATTCCCAGAAAGAAATTAAAAGTGCCAAAAGTAGTGGAAAGTGATGGAAAATGGTGGACGTGTGGAATTACCAGAAATGTATGAAGTACTGCTGGACAGAAAGGTTGGTAATGTCGCTTTGGAATGGGAACACTTGTTCTTGTCTCAGTCCTAAACTCTAGTACTGGCCCTGAAGCCATCCTGTCTGAGATGCATTATCTGAATCTGAATTAGTCCAGCTGAGCTACCAGAGGAACTCTGAAGCTATCTTCTTTCTCGTTGGCTACCCACACCCCCAGCTGGCCATATCAGCCTAACTAGGTTGCAGTTGCCACAGAGCTGCTCAAAATTTGCCAGTGTTTGAATGTGCTCTTCTCATCTCCTGCTCTACTTTCCTGTTTCCCCGCTGCTTTTCTCCTTTGGCCCAGTCTCCCTCCAGCCAATTTCCAGCCCCATGCTTTCCCTCAACCTAGATTTTCTACCCCAGGACTAACTATTCATCCCTGCGCTGGCCCAAAACTCCAGCTTGCTCATTGACTTGGCACTACACCTACTCATTGGACTGACCTCTTGGATACTAAACTTGGCATTCGCTCCAGAGTCTCGCTTGGTCTACCCACCTATTATTCCAATCCTGTGAAGGATCAACCCTTTCACCCAGATCCTTCAAGACCTCACCACCTTGAGGCTGCCCTCTCTAGGGAATCTAATGGTGGTAAGGGGAATGAAATGTTGTTAAAAATACAAAGACATTTTAGCAAACTAGCTGAGTAAATCATTTGTAGACATTCCAAAACAGCCATTTCAGTGTACCACCTGCTCTTAGTCTAGTTATACAGATACATGTAGGATCAGACTGAAAGGTATAATAGTAGCCTTATAGAAACAGATTTGGAAAGTGAACAGAGCCATGATTAGTACTGAAAAGGATATTGGGTTTATTATTAAAAATATATTATTTAAAGTTTGTATAGACCATCAAGTGCCCAAATATCATCTGTGACCAAGATGGGTACTTCCTAGAGCTTAAACAAATATCAAATTTAGCACCCGTGGGTAATGGCTACATTTTTGGGTGCCATGTCAGGTACCTGGCAACTGGTTGGGTACCCAAATACCAGAAAAAAATAATTTTCACTACCAGTTTTCTGGTTACTGGTTAATCAGGATGGAAAAAGAAAAATTTGGATAAAAAACAAAAAAATAGGATCAGAAGTTGATATTCCAGGACTTGAATTCGACATTCTGGGACATCGGGTATACAAATTAAGCCCTAACTGGTACAGATTAGTATCCAACATTTCTGGGTTGATTCTGGTACTGGAGATACCTGTTTTTGTGAGTACTCATTTCAGCTCTAGTACTCGCATATCTATTTTTTAGGATATTCTATTTCAGTTTGTTAGTTCACTTAATTCATTTTTTGTTTAGTTCAGTTATATCATTTTTGGCAATTATGCATATGCAATAGTGCTACTGTTGCCAAATTACATAACTGAAATACCAAAATGACAACCAAAAAACCCTTTAAAAAACCCCCTATATAACCAAAACCCATCCTGAAACAACAATAATGGATACCTGACAGAGCATAAATGGATATTTATTGTTGTGCAAATTGCTATTTGCAGTTTGGGTAGGGTATGTTTGGTGAATTTACTCTTTTTGTGTGTGGGGGGGAGGGGGAGATACTCAGTTAAGGTCTAGCTATGATCATGATCTTTTTTTGGTTCCCTTCCTGGAATTTCATTTGATCTGACTTCAGCTCTTTGTAAATGGACCCAGGAAGTGCTGCAGTGCAGGTGGATGGGTGGAGGTGGTGGAAGGTGTGCGACATATGTGTGGCCCATCACATGGACCTTCACACACCTCCACCCATTTCAACGCATGGACGCACCTCCGCTTCCCCCAGAACCTTCGTGCATGAGCAATGGGTGGAGCGTGGGAGTGCGCATGCACCCCCACCCCTCCCCAATGGTGGTCAAACAGACACCCTCCCCTTGCCCACCCAATTGCCCATGTAGGCAAGGGGAGGTGTCTCATGTGAAAAGGGCCTTTATTTAAGTTAAATAATGATGTAACTGCATTGATTCTAGTGTAGTTACACCTTATGTGTTTGTTCATTTTGCCATATATTTAGTCCACTCCCTGTTGCCAAGAGCAGCTTGGGGCGGCTCACGAGGTACTATCAAATATAACAAATAAAATATGTCTAAAAATATATATAAATAAAAATATAAAAATCAGGAATATAAAAATACACACATGAGTGATGCTAAGAACCCCCCTCCCCCCCCAGTGCCTCACCCATCACCTGCCTCCCTCACCAAAAGCCTGGTGGAACAGCCAGGTCTTGCACTGTTTTCAGAAAATGGGAAGGTCCGGTGCCAAGCAGACCTCCAATGGAAGGGAGTTCCACAGCCTTGGTGCAGCCACTGAGAACACCCTCCCTATAGTTTCCATCCGAGAAACTCAGGAGACCTCGAGAAGGGCACTCCCAGCTGACTACAGGGGCCAATCTAGGGCCCGGGGAGTGAAGTGATACTGCAGGTAGGCAGGGCTCAGGCTGTGTAGGGCTTTATAGGTCAAGACCAACACCTTAAATCAGGCCCAGAAGACTATAGGCAGCCAGTGCAAAGAATGGAGCACTGGTGTAATGTGCTCACAATGACCCGTCCCTGTAAGGAGACGGACTGCTGTGTTCTGCACCATCTGCAGTCTCCAAACCATCACCAAGGGTAGCCATACATAAAGCACATTTCAATAGTACAGTCTTCAGGTGATGAAAGCATGGATGACGGTGGCCAGGTCAGAGTCTGAAACATACGGTCGAAGCAGTCACACCATATGTAATTGGTGTAATGCGCTCCTTGGCACAGCCACCACCTGGACATCCAGTCAGAACTGCGAGTCAAGGAGCACCCCCAGACTCCATACCCAAGGAACCAAAGGAAGGAGAACCCCATCAGTAATAGGGGTCACAATTCCCTCAGCCCCTCCCACCATCATCACCTCCATCTTGCCATAATTCAGCTTCAGACATCTCACCCTCATCCAGTCCCTCACAGCCTGATATTGGCCAGAAAAAGTCATGGGGCAATTATTCTTTGCGAACTGCATAGAAGCTAGGGGCAAGGATATTTAAAGGGTGTGTTCGGGAATAAAAGGGTTCAGATCATTGATCTGTGCCATGGATCTGTCTTGTATCCTTGTGTGCATGTCATAGATATGAAATGGATAGCAAAACAATTCTCCATGGCTAATAACTGGTATTCTAGATAACTTGGTGGTTATTCGGTAACTATCCGGTAACTGGAGTTACCCTAAAATACCAGAAACTATTGTTTACTGAATTACTGTTTGCTGCATTACTGCATAACCAAATCAGTCCAGTTACAGGGAGTGGGGAAAAACATATAAATGATAAGTCAGTAAACAGTAATTTAATACACAGTAATTTGGTTAAGTGGATAGCCAGTGGATTCTAAACTGGATATCATTTGGTATTTGACTAGATACTGCAGATACCACAGTATCCAGCTTGTTACCTAGTTGTAACAGATTCATTTCAGCTCTCACTCTCATCTCTATTCCCTTGTCTTGAGTTCAGTCTTTAAGTGCTTCCAAGTTAGAACATGATTCATGAGCCAGATCCAAGAACTAGAAAAAGGCAAAATAAAAACTATCCACAGGCTGCATTTGGCCCCCGGCATGAGGTTTCTGACTCCTACTATAGGGGGATCCATCCATTCTCATTCATGCCCAGCTTTCAGCAGGCTGCAGTTTAGGGACACCCAAAGCCTAAGGTTTCATTACCATGGTATTTGGTACTAGGACCGAGATGAAAACAAGTGTTCCCATTCCTAGGGAAATGAAAAACCTTTGGGAGTGCTTGCAAGTATCAGTTTCCAGTAACTCTGTCATTATTTTGTCACTTTATGTGACTTCTTGTCACATTCGGGGCCTTTTTTTTTGGTCATTTTTCAGGAATGTTATGACAGTTTTACAGCACTTTTATACAAATATGCATATCATTTTTGTTATATTGATAACAAAAATGAAAATTGTTGTGTTTTATTTTCATTATTGCAATAACAAAAAAGACAAAAAATAATAATGAAATCAGTAACAATAACGAAAATCATTATTGATTCCCTTCTTGCCTGGCAGGTGGTTTTTTGGGAGAAATGTGGATATGGGAGGAGGGAGTAGACATCTTTGACCCAGAAACAGTGTTGAATTCTTGAATTGGGAGGGGAAGGACCTGATGGATGTATCTCTGGCCAATGAGCAGTGCAAGCAGGTCCCAGCACATGAATGGCACCCTGTGATTGCTCAATGCCTTTGCCTCTCAGAACCAATCAGGAGGGCTCTGGGGGAGGGCACTGCAACCCTTTATATTGTAGGACTGGGCTGCTTTACTCTATGTTAGATCTCTTGCTTGTCAGGGTGCATTTGCAGAAGCTGCTGGTGCTTGCATTAGAACTCCTCCCATATATATATATATATATATATATATATATATATATATATATACACACACACACACATCTCTTATTCCCTTCCCTACTACCCAATCCTTAGGTACACACAAATAGAGAGATAGATGTAGTATAGTTGATAGACAGATAGGCCTCTAAGTTTTCCTTTTCCCTTCCCCTGTCTGTCTCCCCATGTCCATATATTTTATAGATATTAGTTGCTTATATATAGATTAGATATTTAGATACTAGCTGTTTTATTAGGATTATATGAATATTTTGTATTATACGTGGGATAGGTTTAGCTTCTGTATATATTATATAAACAAAACTATATATTGTGTACAGTATATATTATTGTGTGCAGTTCTTTCTGTATCACAATGAGTAGGGGAAGGAGTTCAATTTCTGAGAATAATTCCTCATTGGTGTACAAAAATCGATACTGATACCAATGACGATACCAAAAATAAAATATTTCTTTGAAATCGGTACCGATAACGACAATAATGAAAAATGACATTTCATTATTAATGAAAATGAGAATGATATTTTAATAATGACAAAAACAAAAAACAACATGGGGCCCTGGTGCCAGTCTGTTGCCGCCCCATTCAACTTGCAAAACCCCCCCAGAAAATGGTGGAAACAGTGGGAAAGCTAGTAAGTTTCTGCATCACGCAAATCTTGGCAAATGCGTTGCTTCCAACGGAAACACCAGTTATTGGAATTTCTTGTTTTCAGGTCTATTTGGTGTAGTTTATATTTATTTATTTAACTTTTTTTCTACCCCACCCCCTCCTGCTCACAGAGCAGCTCAGGTCGGCTTCCAAAATGCATAAATAAACATAATAAAAACACACATAAAATATCATTAATAACATTAAAATGATAAAAAGAACTGAAAGGGCAGAATTCCCCCTCCCCAACCTACCCCACCCTACCCATCTCCCTCTCCAAAGGCCCAGCAGGACAGCCAGGTCTTACACTGTCTTTGGAAAGAGGGGAGGCCTCCATCAGGTGGGAGTTCCACAGCCTGGGAATAGCCACCGAGAATGCCCTCCCCATCATCACCACCCGGTCAACCCGGGGGACTTCAAGTCGGGCGTCCCCGGCCGACTGCAGGGTCCACAATGCTATCCGGGGCCTGAGGTAGTCCCACAGGTAAGCCAGGCCCAAGCCATTTAGGACTTTATAGGTCATTACCAGCACCTTGAATTGGGCCCAGAAGATAATAGGTAGCCAGTGCAGAGAATGGAGCACCAGTGTAATGTGCTTGCGACGACCCATCCCCATTAAGAAATGGGCCACCTCATTCTGCACTAGCTACACCTCTGGACCAATCCCCAAGGGCAGCCCCACGTAAAGTACATTACATGGTCCCTATTGAGGGAATGTTAGAGCTGTGCAGCGGGACAGGTGCCTATTATCTGTCCCTCTCACTACCCCTATAGCAGTAGGACAGATGGTTCCGGATCAGAGGGTAGGGGTGTGCATGTAGTTTTCATTATTACAATAATAACAAAAATTGTCATTTTCATTATTGTTATTGCCATAAAGAAAATGACAAGTAATAATAACAAAAATAGAAACAAAAATGACATTTTGATTTGCAATAAAGGGAAAATACCCCTAACCTTTGAACGTGTATTTTCCCCCCATCACCTGGTGGAAAGAAACATGAAAAAATATGGTACTTCATGGCTCTACAAGTTTGAGATTTTAAGACATTGTCAGCAGCACCTCTGGGCATAACATACTCAAATTTCATCCAGATATCTCTTACCGTTTGTCTTCTATAATAAAAAACACACACAAACAATGCCTGGGGTAAAAATGACCCCAGCATCAATGGAGTTTTCCTATTAGGGTGGAAATCCTCCCCAGCTTAAAAGCAGCCAAATCAACATTTTTAAAGGCCAGTTCAAACTGCAAGATGACATGGAAGGCAAGGTCACTTTAGACTAGCAGCAGCAATGAAAATTAACCCCTTCACTGCCACAAACCTCTGTCTGCCATCTTTGGATTTGATGGGAAACACACATTAGTGTCATATATGCCAAAGAAGGGGAAATCAGTAATCTTCTCCACAATGCACTATGACATGGTGGTGGATCAGAGGAAGCCTCAAGCTATCCTGCACTACAACAGTACCAAAAGTGGAGTGGACAACTTGGACCATCTAGCCACCACCTATACTTGTAAAAGAAAACCAATAGGTGGCCAATGGCATTGTTTTACAAGAAGGCAGGAGCTACTGAACATGGAACACCGAACACCGGGGTTCAGTGTACAGTCCGTTTGGGGTTTGGGCTGCTCAGCCCAAACCTTTTCGGTTTTACCAAACCAATTCGGGGGTCGGGGGAACCCAGTTTTCCCTCCCTCCTCCAGGCTGCGTGGGTGAAAGGGGTGCCGGGGCTCACTTCAAGTCTGGTAAAATTTAAAACAAAACAAGAAGCCATATTCTGTAGTTTGAATAAAAAATAATGTTTTTGTAAAGAAAAACAAGTAGTGGTGGTTGTTATTTATTCATGTGTGGAGCTTGTATTTCTCATAAAACAGACTCTATAATGTCTCTGTGTGTGTGCTGGGCATAGATTGTGTGGCTACTGTAAAAAAAGTTAAATTTTATTGCACACTTTCAATCCTGACTGAGTGCGGGGAGTACAGAGCAGCAGGCTGGGACTGCTGATGGTATTTTTGCCTTGCATACATGCCTGGTGTTTTGTGAGCTGTGCTAGGAGTCACTGGAGATTTGCCCAGCTGAGGAACATTATCTCTGAGGCATCAGTGTGGCTGGAGGAGAGTGGGATTGGGTGGAGCGAACACACACCCCTGCAGAGAGCGGTGTGTAAAAGGCAGACAGCCCTCGGCATGCACGCCGCAGGCGTGCGCGCCTAAGGGTTGTGCACGCAAGGGCGTGCCCTTGTGTGCATGGCCTTAGGCGCGGCCGGCGCAGGGGATCCCCCCCTTTCCTCATTGTTCTCTCTTCCTTGTCTGCCTGGTGACAAGCTGGGTGATTTCCCCATGGAAGAGGCTTCTTATACTCAGGTAACATCAAGGAAGAGGGGACGTCAGCAGGTTCCCTCTCCGGATGTAGGAACCCCTGTACTTAATTGAAATTGCATGATGTGGGAATCAGGGTAACCCTGGGATCCTGTGTTCCTTTTGCTTCAGGGTCCCCCTTAAAAACCTCAAATAGATTTTAAGTACTGAGGGATTTTTCCAGCCCCCCCTTGCAATCCACAGTACTGTCGGAGGAGAGCTGTGAACTACCAGAAACTCTGTCAGGGGAATCAGCTGGATTACAGTCCTCTATGAACAAATGGTCGGACCAATGTTTTTTTATTAGTAAAACTGTTGGGATGTTATTTAAAAGTGTCTCCGAAATAAGGGAGATTATGACAGAGGGCTTTAATCATGTACGTGATATTGCTGTGGATGTAAAAACTATGGTGACCCAGTTGTATGCTCTGGCACCGCCAGAGTTACTCCTGCAGCAGACAGTTCAACCTTTACAATCTATTGACCAAAATAGGTCTGCTCCAGAAGCAGTTCGGTCCCACGGGGAGGCGGCTTCCCAGGGTAGTGCTGTGATAAATAGGAGGGAAACCCAAACGATGCAGGATCCGAACATAGCTCTGTTAAAAATCTATCCCCTATGGGATGGGAGTAGGCCTGATTGGTCTTCAAAATCTTTAATTCGGAAGCATTTGGCCATACTTTTGCAGATTAGTCTGTGTTACCGAGATATTGTACGGTTTTATTTCTTGCCACCACTAGACCAGGGGACTCGCTTGGTGGTTCATTTTAGAAATCCAAAGGTCATCTCGCAAATTATGGCTGCACATCAATTTTTATGCTCCAGAGGAATTATAGTAATAAAAGCCTGTGTCCCAAGGGCCAAGGTTCTCCCCCCATTAATTGAGCTGGCAGACTTGGGGGGTGCCTTAAACCAGAGAAAATTGGGTACTGCTGATTCAATAATTTATAAGGATATAGCTCCCCCTCTGCAGGAGGATGTACAAGAACAAATGGAGGTGGAGGTGGTAGGAAATGGAGCTGAGGGGGAAAATCTCAGTCGCCAGGGGCTCGGGAGAAGGGCGCTCAGGGTCAAGATCAACATACTTATCCCTTGAGTCTGAAGGCCTTGCCACCTCCTATGATTCCCAAAAAAACCCTTCCTCTGGTTAATCCTCTGGTTAATCTGGTTAATCTTTAGAAGGGGCAATGCCCCTTCTAAAGCTATAGTTGATCCTTTTGCATTTTGCCTTCAACTATGCCCCAAAATTTTTGAAACACAGGGTGTATCCTGGAAGTCTTCCTTCTCTAGCCATTCACTTACTGAACAAAAGCAAATTCTACATAGGTTAAGGAAACTACAGGATTTATGCCAGCAGGTGAAACCTGCAATGGAAGGGGAGAAAGATGAAGGGGTTTTAGTCCTGAACCAGGTCAAAAAGCACCATATTACTACTCAGAGGGCTGAGGCACAGAGGGATGTGTCCTCAGGGTCAACTGATGCTTCCTTAGAGCAAGGGGACTGTACATTTAAGGGGAGGCTATTATTGGAGGAAATGCTGACTCCTCTAGGCAGTTTGACTACTACTTAGCAAATCATGGTGTGCCATGCTCCGCCATTGGAGACTGGCCCAGATGTATTGCCAGTAGAAAATTTAGGTCATTCTGATGATTGCCCCCAATGACATTCGCTGGGATGTGATTTGGGTATAATTAATGTATGTGTGTGGAATATTGCAGGGTGGGAAAGGTTAATGCATTCCAATGATTTCCTCCCTTTTATGTCCAAATACCAAGTCATCTGCTTACAGGAAACATGGGCACTTACTCCCCTTGATCTCCCAAATTATAAGACGTTCTCTCTGTTAGCAGAATCCTCCCGAAGAGGAGGTTGCCCAAAGGGAAGCTTGTCTTGTCTGGTATCAGCGGAATGGGCTAATGATTATGAATGTATTTTGGAGCTTCCTCCTGTGGCTATGGCAGTTCTTCTAAGACTGGGGCAGGAATCCTATGTATTTGTAAATGTGTATGTTCCGCCATGGAATTCGGGCTCTTATGATGTTAAAGTTTGGAATATTCTCCATACTGCATTGGATGATCTTCAGGATCGCTACACAAAAGCTATGTTCTTTCTTGTGGGTGACTTCAATGCCAGATTAGGGTCAAGTAATAGGTTCCTGGAAGAACATGGGATTACACTTCCCTCTTTGGATACTGTTTATTTAAAAGAATGTAAATCCAAGGACCTAAAGATAAATTCCCAAGGGCTAAGATATGCTGCCATGATTTGGGATTTAACTTTTTTGATATTAAACGGGTCAGGCTTTTCAGATTCCGAGGGGGAATTCACCCATATAGGGGTCCATGGGGGTAGTGTTATCGACTTAGTAGCAGTTTCATGTAACACACTTAGTCTGGTACTGGACTTCAAGGTAAACGCTCTATTTTTGAGTGATCATCTGCCTCTATCCTTCAAAATTGATCAGGTCCATGGAATTGAGAGAAGGAGAGTAGGTTCTCCCATTTAGAATGCTTCCAATCTTGAAAATGGAATGCCTCCCTGGTTATAGAATTAGAGGACTTGATAAAAGAGCAGGAATGTGAGGATATATATACACAAGTCTTGACAGCAGGGGAGAGTAGGGAAATAATTGAATCCTTTAGTAAATTGATAAATTTATTCCAGGGTCATCTGTCTAAGGAAAGAAGTAGGAATTTGGGATGGAAGCAAAATCAACCTTGGTATGATCTGGAATGTAGGGAAGCTAAGCATAAAATGGCTAACATTTATAGGGACTATCGCAGTAACCATTCACAAGATCTCCTTCAAGATTTTCATCTTCATAAGAAGAAATATGCTGAATTGATTAAAGAAAAGAGATTGTCTCACTGGACCGCCAGTTGGGATAATATGTTATTAGCCGTAGAAAATAAGGATTATCGGAAATTTTGGAAGTTGACCAAAAATGCTATCCATAAGAAACCCTGGGAACCAGTGTACCTAATTCCATCTGATACATGGGAACAGTTTTTCGGCAAGCAGTTCCAGAGATCTATGGACGAGGAATACTTATTGGCCCTAAATATTGATGAAACATTGGAGTGGCCTCCAATTCTGGAAGAGGAATTGGTTTATCACATAGGAACATTTAGAAATAATAAAGCCCCAGGATTTGATCATTTGCAAATAGAATGCATTTTGTCCCACCTTGATTGGTGGATACCAATGCTGACAGCTTTATTTAATGCTATTATTACTAGTGGGATTATCCCTAATTCTTGGGGATTAGCCATTGTGATACCCATCTATAAGAAGGGATCTCGCTCTAATCCTAGCAATTATAGACCTATCAGCCTATTAAGTGTGGTGAGCAAGATCTTTGCCAAAGTGCTCTTATTTAGACTTAATGCATGGATTAAACATAGAAAAATACTCTGGCCAGAGCAAGCTGGGTTCCAGAGGTCTCACTCCACTGGTGAGCATTGTTTAATGCTTTTCCATTTAATCAAAAAATATAGGGCAAAAAATCATCATTTTTATGTTGCATTTCTGGACCTTGCTGCAGCATTTGATTCAGTTAGCAGGCGATTACTCTGGACTAAATTGCTAGATACAACAATCAATAGAAGGTTACTATTACTTATATATAAACTGTATCAGAATTCCTCCCTAAAAGTTAGGGTGGATAGAGTGGGCCATCTGACTAGAGAAGTATTGACAAAGGTAGGGGTCAGGCAGGGGTGTGTCCTGGCCCCCACTTTGTTCAATTTGTTTATTAATGATTTGATACCTAAGCTGGCCAACATGAATTTTCACCCACCAAAGTTGGCTGATAGGGCAATTGGCTGTTTATTATTTGCAGATGATCTGGCTCTGGTATCTCAGACCAGAGTTGGCCTTAGGAGACAACTAAAATAATTTGCGTATTACTGCCAGACCAACAAATTAGTAATAAATTATGAAAAATCTAAGGTTGTTGTCTGCTCAAACTCTAGAAAAGTTTACAGTTGGGATATAATGGGCAACCCAATACAGCAGGTCTCCTCTTTCAAGTACTTGGGATTATATTTTCAGGCCTCAGGGAAGTGGAACATCCATTTGCAAAAGGCTATGGATGCTGCCAAACCAATAATTGCTGTAATTGCTAGATACTTCCAAAACACGGGTTGGTTGGCTGTGGTTCCAGCAATCCAAGTATGCAATAGTAAAGTGCAGGCAAAGACTCTATGGGGCTGAGCTGTGGACCCCTCTAATTAAGTCTAAATTGGTAGCACTACAGTTCAATTTCCTATGGAAACTATTGAGGGTCCCACTTGGTACCCCAGCCGCAGCAGTGCGCTTGGAGGTAGGGCATGGGAATGGGAAGCAGCATTGAAACTATGGCTCAAAATATTTAAAGGACCACAATGTTACCTGTTGGCCTGTTACATTAAGGACAACTACAAGGACTCCTGGGTTCTAGCATTGGATACTGGGTTCTAGCATTGGTATAAAGTCCATGGGTTTTTCAGGGAAGTATCTGAGAGCTTGCCCTCCAGGACATGTAAGGAACCTAGTCCTGACTGGGTTCCGAGATATATCTAGACAAAATGACATTGTCTTGGTCAGGCAGTCTTCGCATCTGCGAGATTATTTTTTATATATGTCAGGGCCAGATGAGATTCCTAGCTATTTGAAATCTAAGGGAACAGCACGAGGTAAGTACCTCATGCTATGTGCACACTTAAATGCCCTGCCCACAAATATATTACAGGGCCGTTTGCAGGGGATTAAATATCATGAGCGATTATGTCCATTTGATCGCCTGGAAGCAGAATCAGTCCAGCATATTCTTTTTTCCTGTTGATTGTATGATTCAATTAGGAGGCAATTCCTCTCCTCATTCCTGCAAAAATATCCAGGCAGGTCTGAGCACAATTTGCTCCAATATGCCTTGTCGGGACAAGAATTTGTTCAGGAAATTATGGCTTTTCTAATACAAGCCTTTGTCTTGAGAAATAGATTTATGACATGTTTTCCCCTGGCAGGCTTTAGAGAAGAAAATGAGGGCTTAATGGAATGACCCCTTGATAAAAAGTGCTCTTAGTAAATTGTATTATTTGGTCCACTGAAACAAGGGTTTTCCCTAGTATTGTTTTTTTTAAATTTTGATTTTATTAACTTATGTATTATGCATTTATACTTGTGGTTTACTTGTTCGTTTTTATGTGTTATGTATGTTTTGTTTGTTTAATGGCAATGGCCTATGACTAAGCTTGAATAAAATTCTTCTTCTTCTTCTTTCAATCCCCAGGCCAAAATCAGCTAGGGGTAGAACTCCACCCCATGATAACTAAAGTATAATTTTTTTCATGGTAAAAGGTAAGGGATATTGAAAATGTATTTATGACTATAGCTTTTAGTTTCTTACTTAATTATGATGGAAATTGGTGAGATTGTACCCCTAATGGAGGGCACTAAGTGTACCAATTTTTGAAATGATTAGTTCAAGGGAACCAATTTTAGAAGCAATTGAATGTTGTGATTTTAGGGAAAGCTCCATAGGCTTTCATGGCGACAACTTCTCAATCTTCCAGCCTATTTTCATTAAACCTGTGACTGTTATGTCCCTCCACAAGCTTAACGCTCCTGCCAAGTTTCAGAAAGCTTGGATAAAGGGTGCTGATGGTATAAGACATTAACTTGAAAATACATTTCCGGCTGTAACATTTTTATGGGACATTTGGCACGAATATATCACATACCTTCCCTGAAATCACTGCCAAATTACAGGACAATTTGATAAAGGGCCTCTATTTTATAAGCAATTGAAGATATCCCCTTGAAGACCATTAATCAGTTAAATAGCAGCACATGCAGTGCCAGTCAAAGGCAGGCACCTGGCATGGTAGGGGGAGGGAGGCTGTAGGAGGGATGATGTGGAACAACCAAAAAGACTGACAGACACATTCACTGGCCATTTACTGCATGCTTCCAGCTTTACGGGACCAATCGGTAGTGGCTTCAATGCAGGCATAGGGGGCGGCCTTGAGGCGGGCAAAGAAGGGACATAACTGGGACTTTGGGGATAGCATCCCAAAAATCAATAGATGTAATTTACACATCCAGGCTGGCCAATTATCATCACAATCACATCCTGCAGCACTGTGACAGAGAACATTAGAGAATCTCTATTGGCTCGTTCCTAAACAGATGCTTCTGACTTCCCAGTAACAAGTGAGGGAGAGATGTTGGGATGTTCACAGCACAGAAGGATAATATATTGTTGACATTTCTTCTGGAAAATTGGCATCACAAACCAATCTTATACCACAGTGACACGTAAGAGAATCCCTGGCATAGTCTCCTTTTCTGCATATGCTGTGCAGGGATATACAATTGGGACCCTTTATTACATCTTTCTGATATTTTGTAGAGATGATAGTGAAATTGTGATATACAACCCTGCAAACTTTCATGTACACTGGTTGGACTCCAAAGTTGTTACAGTCAGACATACTTTTATAAGTTAATTGCTTATACCACCAGGACTGTTTATCCAATTCTTCTGAAAGTTGGCAGGGATAGTAAATATGAGAAGGGGTGTAAATCTGCCAAGTTTAATCTACCTTTAATTTGAGTCAAAGAAGTTACAGCTAAAAATGTATATGCATATTTCTGCAAAATGATATAATGCAACTGCTTATAAAATTGGATTCCTTTATCCAATCTTTTTGGAATTTAGAACAGCTAATGCCATCCATTCAAGGTATAATCCCTCAAAGTTTCAACTAAATAGAATGTAAAATGGAAAAGGTACAGCCTAATATGTGTTTTCAATTGAAACCAATTGAAAACAAAAACGACAATTTGATATTTATGAAAACAAAAATGACATATTTAAATAATGAAAATGAAAAAAAAAAGAAACAAAATGACATGGGCCCCTGGTGCACACCCCTGTCAGAGGGCCCCCGACCATGCTTTGATGCTGGGAAATGCGAGGCCGGTAGGAAATAAAACAACAACAGTCCAAGAACTGATCTGAACCATGCAGCCGACCTTGTATGTATCATGGAAACCTGGCTGGATGCTGAGTCGGGGCCTATCTTGGCTGACCTTGTTCCAGCTGGGTACTCCATGCAGCATCAACCGCAGTTGGAGGGATGGGGGTTGGGTGCAGCCATGATTTTAGGGAGAGTTGGGCTGTTTGGAGGTATCTGGTGCAATCTGTATTGGGTATTGACGATCTCCATCTGGTGTTTTATTTGACTGGGGACAGTTTGGGAGTGCTGCTTGTATACCATGTGCCTACCTGTACGGTGGCCTCCCTACATGCTCTAGTGGATTTGGTGTTGGGAGTGGTGTTGTGGTCCCCAAAGACAATCGTCCTGGGGACCTCAACATCCACAATGATGGGTGCGGAGCATGAGTTCATGACTGCCATGGCAACCATGGGCCTGTCCGAGACAGTCAGCGGCCTGTCACATATGGGGGGGACATACCTTAGACCTTGTGTTTTGCACCACCCTTGAGGTGGGGGTCTGTTGTTGGGGGAGATATCTTGGTGGCTACTCCATGGCTGTGGAACTCCCTGATGGTGGAGGCCCACTTGGCCCTGCATCTCCCCTCTTTTCAACGCTGTTGTAAAACGTGGCTGTTCCTCCTGGCTTTTGATTGGGAGGATGGATAGGGTGGGGAGAATGGGTTGGTGGGTGATTATGGATGTTTTAATTCCTCCTTGTTTTGAGTGTTAAGTGTTTTTATCATTGACTTAAGCCGCCTAGAGCTGCCTGTGACAGGATGTTGCATTTTAAAATTTTGGGAACCACTGAAATTTTTGAGACTCGGCAGCAACAAAAAGAGAAGTGCAGTTCTTCTAGTACGCAGTATGACAGCTTCCCACTGTTTTTCCAGAAGCTATTTATTCCCTAACTTACACCATAACATATGTGATATATCCATAGTTCATGGCCCAAAATAACACACCATGTTACATTTGCATGGTTCAGCACACAATCATCAGAAAATATCACAGTGAAGATTGTGCATACATTTGAACTTCTTCATATGTGCCGGGAAAGAGTCCTACTTGGAATTTAAAACAAAATCTCCATTTGGACTGCCAGCACTTTAAGTCTTTAGAGCATCTAGTTTTTAGTTTCAACCTCCAATTATGGATTTATGTACCACAAAAAAATAAATAAATATCAGAACTGAAGTGACTATTCAAAGTAGGACTGTATCGGATAATACCTCTGAATACTCAGGCCGAATACCAAAGTTCCAAGTAATCGACCCACGTACTCGGTGGCCCTTTGGTTCCATTTATGAAGTTTCAGAATTCTGACTCAGACTTCTTGACCTCTGAAAACTTTGGGAAACTTCAGAAAGTTGTTGCAAAGTTCTTGAACCCAGAGCAAAGCACTACCCAGAAAAGCAGGCTAGCAAGAGTGGGACAATTGCTCCAGAAGACAACCTCACAAAAGTGCAACTACATGCAGAAATAAAAACAAAAACCAATGGTAGTGTACCCACAGCATGACCCACCATCATCAGTGAGTGCACCCACTTTAATCATTATGCCAACCAAGCAGTGCACAAAAATGCAGGCTAGCAAGAGACATTCATTCAAGAAAAAATAAATACCACCAAAACTAGCAAGCCCAGACCTCAGCAGTCACACAATTAAGAAACCAGACATTCACCTCCCCCTCCGGAGCCCTCTCTTGACATGGCAATGGTAACTTGAACAGACCAGGCAAATTGAAGTGGAGCCAGGCAGAGAGGTCCTAGTCTGGCCTTGTGGTGCCAAGCAGCTGGCAGAATAGTAGAATTTTACACTTTATAATTAGGTTCTGTTGTGCCATGCCACAGCCTAGACAACACACACAATCCTGCAAAAAATCTGCAACTGCATGGAGATAAATACCACCAAAAGCCAGCAAGTCCAGTCCCCAGCAGTCACAAAATTAAGAATTCAGACATTCACACACCCCTCCTAGGCACACCCTCTTGGTGTGGCATTGGTACTGTGGCACTGGTAACTTGAACAGACCAGGCAAAGGGAAGTGGAGCCAGGCAGAGAGATCCCTGTGGTCTCATGGTGACAAGTGCCAACCAAGCAGCAGGCAGAACTAGAAGCAATGTGGCACTCAATTATTATTATTTTTAAAAAACTTGCATGGCATGGTAAAGGTAAACATAACCCCCATCCACCAGCATTGGCCCTATAGACAGGACAGGACAGAACAGGCACCCCTCCCACTCTCCCAAGCCAATTATTTACAGATCCAGCAGCACGGTAGCACACAGCCAAATTCACCAAAGAGAATTGACAAAATGACTGCAGTCACTTTTGTTTTGCCCTGCCAACCAATCGAAAGCTTGCCATATGGCTTACCATCAGTCAAGTGTCCCCGCCCATACCCCCCTCCTACAAAATATGGCACTACATTTCATTTCCAGAAGAAGCTCAACTGTCCACCAGCCCTCACGCATGCATCGGTTTCCGAAGTTTCCCAAAGTTTTTTTTAAAACGGCCTTGGTCCTTGGAACGTTGGACTTTCCAAACTGAATACCTTAAACTTTGGCATTTTCCGAAGTTTTCCAAAGATCAAGTTACAGTCTTAATCCAGATCAAACAAGGAATTCAGATTTAGTCTATTGAAATGCATTTAGTGTGAAGTGAATTTGGAGATCAGATTACTAACAATGTGTTTGTAAAATTCACACTGGTTTTGACTTCATGTATTATTTATCTAGCACTTTCGGGGGTTAAAGTGCTTTATAATCCTTGTAACCCTATGAGATATGCCATTGTGTCCAAGGCCACCTTGTGTGTTTGTGTCCAAGATGGGATTTAAAGTTTCACTCCAATTCGAATAATTTATCCTCTAGGCTCACTGGCTTTCAGTGTTTGACTGTTCATTATTTGATTACTTTAGTAATTCTGGCCACAACCTTCATCCATTGAAAGTCAATAAAAAAATCTCATTGACTATAACAGTGTACGATTGTCCTTATAGCTAGAGCATTATTCAATATTTTGAACATTTCATTTACTTCATTCACTATATTCTCCATTACTTGGTTTGTTTGTTTTTATTTAGTATTTTGTATCTTTGGTGTGTGTAATGTAATACAGGAGAAAATCACAAACAGTGAAATATCAAATACCAAAAGATCAGAAGAACAAAAAGTAGGCAAAGCAAATGAGGTACTAAATAATGAAAGCAACTAATTGAATCAAGTTACTAACATATTAAAGGGACCAAAGTGAACAAATGATGGAAATGAAGCAAAGAAACAAAGATGTGTATACAGTGTTGCAGACTATTCTCATGGATATGTTGCTACTTTGCTGATTATTTGCTTATAACGTTATTGGGTTAGTATAAAGACTTTTAGGTCTAGGGAGGAAAAGGTCAGTACTGACTTGTTTGATTAACGGGAGTATTTGTGTCATGAAAATATTAATAGTTTCTCTATAGGATGTGGTTAAGAGGTTAAGGTATATTCCAGGTTTAGCCAACAGGCAGTCTTATAAGAAATCAATGCCATATTTAGAGAAGGACACTTAAGCTTATGAATAATTACAAATTCATGATAATGTAAGGCCAAGTCTGTGCTTCTGCTCTATTGTACTTCATTATAAAAGTTACAGGTCTGAACCATAATTTTTGCTTTGCGCAACGGCACCAAGACACCAACTCTGCAGGCTGGGTGCAACTCAAACCCAGCCCAGACACCTCTCCAGCAAAGTGAATAAACTGCTCTATCTTAATTTAGGTAAGAAAAACAGTAGAACTGGCCATTCTCCTGAAAGCAGCTCCTTTTTCCTTATTAGGTAGAACTTTCCCAATTTAGGATTTAAGAATTCTTAAATAGGTTTTAATTCTATTGCTTTTCCTGACTTAACGAAAGGATTTAAGTAGCTTCATGTCTTTTTTTTCCCTTGAAGTGTATTTTTAATCTATTTCTTACATCTGAATCGTGTATGTTAGCCACAGCCTCATAGTTCCTGTGTATGTGTGACTTTATTTGCTTTCTGTTTTAGAATAAAAACTGCTCTGCTAGAAATAGTCTGTATTTGTAGTGAATTTCTGTGGGAGCAAGATGAAAAGGAAAATGGCTGGAAAAACAATTTAGGACTTCTGATTTTCCATAAATACTAAATCCTAGAGTGTACCCAGAATGAGTGCATTTGGATATTGGTAGTGCATCTGAAGGTGCAAATAAACATCATCAGTATGGAATGGCAGATTCATTTCAGTCCCAATTATTTGATCATGCAATCTGTCCAAGAACACCATACAGCTCTGCTCTAAAATCTTCAACAAAGATGTGCAGCAACTTGTAATATTTTCTCATTCTTGCTTCAATAATTATCTCAGCTAAGAGACTGAAGTGATTTTCAGAAGGGATGTTCTTTCCATTCAAGCCAATGAGAACTCGGAGGTGGGAGGGGGGGAAGAGATGTGGCATTTGAAAACTCTGACCCTGAACCAGATTCCTGTGGTTCCACTAGTGACTGACAAGTGATCCTTATATGCAGAGGGTTTAGTTCAAGTTAAAACTCTATTGGTACATGGATCCTTGAGTGACTAATGACTCCTGTGAAACCAATCCTTCAAAGAGGAAGTTACAACAGACTTTAGCCTTTATGCCTGCCACCCGCATTCATGCCTGAAATACAATCTAAGCTAAAGATTAGAAAACCACTTTCTAGAAAAACAAGATTAAGAATGCCCCATCTAGAAATCAAAGAAAATGCCTCATCTTGACCACCAACTTAGGCCTCTTTTAGATGAGCGGGTCACGCTTGAGTGATCCACTCACATGTCTTTTGAAAATTTCATGGGCTGGGATTAGACAAGACATTTTGTGCATTAAAGCCGGCCGTGCATTTTTTTAAAACCGCGAACTAAATACCCCGACATTGAGGTATTTAGTTCGCAGTTTTAAGAGAACACACAACTCACTTTAACATGTTAAACATCTTGTCTAATCCTGACCTGTGGGATTTTCAAAAGTCACACGCGCGGATTGCGTGAGCACGACCCGCTTGTCTAAACGCGGCCTTAAAGTGAGAATAAAAGCTTAGTTAAATGTTTACAGTCATTTTCTTAATCAGTCAGCCCTTCAGAAAAGACAGATGTTTCTGCTTATGTTGGTCTATTATCAAGTCCTTTATTGTTTGAGTAATTCTTATGCCCATCCTGGAACTTCATTAACATAATTTTTTTCATGTACTATTCTGCCTTCCATGACGAATTGGATGAAGTACTTCTGTTTGGTTGGTTAACTGATCCCTCTTGGACTGATTACTCTCAGAACAGGGAGAATAGCAAGAATTGGCACTCTTGGGCATTTTGTATGTCTTTTCTGTGACTACAGGAGCTGAAAACTCAGTAGTAATTCGAGCACACTGGAGTCTGGAAATATAAAGCTAAATAGTAAGAACTAATTCCAAAAGCTGGAGACTTATAGGAAACCCATTTCTGTAATTGGCTTTTCTACAGAAAATGCAATCAGTTCCTTGGGGCTTTCTAGAGGAATCAAATCAACTGAATGTAAATTAGATTACCATCCCTCAAAACACTAGAATGCCTTCTCCAAAACTTGGAGGATGCTTGATGACTTATCACCTTCTCCTAATTACGAATCCATTCACCTTGTTCTTATTAAACCTGGGTAACATCACACAGGAAAAAGGAAGAGGTGCCTAACTAATCTAGCTGCCACATAGGCCCTTTTTATATGGACCACGAGTGTGGGTGGGATCGGTGTGCTCATGGCAGCGTGGGTGATACAGGGGGGCTGGTTCACATGGGTGTGTCACGGGGGGTAGGGGGAGAATGGGGAGATATGAGGGAGTAAGACGGGAGGGAACAACAATAACCACCACAACAACAATAACAATAACAAAGGCACAGAGCAGCTTCCTCTCTGCGTGGGTCTTCCCTTAAAGGGTAGAATGTCCCTCAGGATAGAGTGTGGGCTTTCTCTCCTACTCAGAGAGCAACCCTTATCATCATTGGGATGAGGAGAGAGGATACCACTTGCCCCAAGGACAAAGACTACACCAGGAAATGATAACAGGCACTCAGGGGTATTCACAGGACCCAGGGCACCGTGGACGGGGGGTGTGAGGGGGGGAATAGTGGGGGGGACAGGAATCCCCGGTTCAAGGGAGGAGGGGTAGGGGAAATCACAACTGGGTGAAGGACAGTGCTTCCACTCTAAGGAAAGGACTTGCAGCAAATGAACAGGGAGGATTTGGGAATCAAGGAAAGGAGGAACAGGTAATCCCCACACCGGAGCCCCACTTTACTGACACATGAATGACAACAAGGACGATGACAATACAACACTCACTCGTTCACTCACCAATTCACTCCAGGAAGGGAAAGACACAGGGATCACTCAGACTCGTTATTCTCTCAATCAAGGACCAAAGCAGAATTCTCTAGGCAAGACGGGGGCCAGTCTCTCACAAGTGATTACCAGCAGCAGCTCTTGGCCCCGCCGCTACTATTTATAGAAGCTATGCCTGATTCGGGTCCGGTGTGCTCCGGGCGGGGCCCAAACGCATCACGAAGCCTTGCGCCGCCCTTCACACGCTGGGGGCAGGGTCCAGAGCAGCACCAGAGCGTGGAGTAGCTCTGCCCCCCCAGCACTGATTTTGAAGATGCTCCTGGACACTCTGCCCCCCAAGCTACTCCTAAATCGCGGAAATCCCCGCTACCGCCCCGGGCGGGCGGAGCACAACCTGACAGGGTGCACACCAACCCCCCCCCCCCATCTCCATGCATCACAGAGCAATCGCTGTTTTGGACAATTGCTCCATGAGTGAGTGATGGGTGAAGGGGAGTGTATATGCGTATGTATGTTTTGTGGATCTACGTGGGCATGAGTGGGCCCATCTCATGTTAAAAAAAGCCTTATTCATAGGTTCTTGTCACACAGACACTCCACTAATCAAATGGGTGTTACATTTTATTATAGATGTTGCTGGGCACCCATATAGCACACATGCAGCCCTGCAACATGTATAATAAAATACACTGATAAAAATCCATTTTGTTAGTGTTAGTGTGTGTGTGAAAAGGGCCATACATTAGACAGGGTTGGGTGGGTGAGTGATTGGGGGTTAATGGTGCAGCAGCCAATTGTGCCATACGCATTGTGAGGCGCAAATGGGAGGGGGGGGGACAAAAAAAAATGTAAAACCCATGACAAAGCTAAAAACATACCAGAACAAGACATCCCTCAAAAGGAAAACTAAAAACAGTGGAAACACACTATAACCTTACAAATAAATAAATAGAAGTGCAGTAAAATCAGCTTCATCACCCAGAAACAGGACAAGCAAACAGAGTCAGTGAGGTGTGGTTGACTCTGGAAAAAACACACAGTGTGTATCAGGAAAACGGGGACAGATGGGCAAAGCATGTTGGACTGTTAAAGGCACATTACAGGGGCCACACAGAGGTGCAGCCTCCTACAGAAGCAGGTGCCAATGGGTAGGCAGCCCATGGCCAAGACACAGCCTGGCCAGGACCGCTGCTTCCCAACATTTTTGATTATAAGAGCTCTGCCACTACTGAATCACATGCAGCGTAGCCAGATGACACTCATCCCAAATGGACTGCCAATGCGCCATGGGATGATACTTAAAAAATGGGAATAAAATCACTCAAAAGAACTGCTACAATTTCATGAGTTGGATGGTCAGCGGAACGAGCACCCACATCATCCTGCTTGTTACTAGGGATGTGCAAACGCGGTTCGGATGTTCGGTGTTCGGACCGAACTTGGCATGTTCAGTCGACCGAACTGAATGTCCGAACCGAACACTAGAATTTCCAATCAGTTTGGAAAAGTTCAAATGCGTTTGGTTGAGTTCAGGCGTGAAAATAGTGGTAAACAATCTCAGGGAGAAGGGGGGAAAGCTCAGGAGCAGACTTCCTGGTGCCAGGGGTGGAGAGGCTTGGAATAGCAGCCTGCCTTGCCCATCACAAACCCTCTTTGCCTCACAACACTGGCTTTGAAGGCTGCCTTTGGCAACAGGCTAGCCTGCATGGAGCCATTGGGGCTCGTGGAAAGGCGGGCACAGCAAAGAAACAAAAGTCATTGCCCTCTCCCTTCCAAATCCTTCTGAGCTAGTCACTGATCATTTCAGCAGTGTTGTCAGAAGTCTCCCTCTCCCAGCAGTTTGTTTTTCCTCCCCAATCCACTGCCATCCTCCTCCTATTCACCCATTCCCACACATTTACCTACCTAGATTCATTCAGTTTTTTGTTTTTACCCCTCCCTGTGTTCAATCTTCCTTCCTCCCTCCCCCCTCCATTGAATCCTTTCCCTCTCCCTCTATATATTCCATCCCTGATTCCCTTCCCTTGTTTTTTTATTCATTTAGAGTAGCATTAGATTGATTTAGGTTTCATTTCAGTTTTGTGCCTCTCCCTGTGTTGTTTGTGGTTTCCCCCCCCCCCCAATCTGATAGATAGATTAGATTAGATGTAGGAGTTAGCTTAGTGATAGAGATATAGTGTTTAGTGATTTAGTTTTAATATTTAGTGTGTTTGTAGGAGTAGACCTTTGTAGTTATTAGATAATCCATTTAGTTCCCAGCATTTAGAATAGTTAATAGCAGTTAGACTTAGTTTAGATCCGTATAATATTAGATAAAAATTGAATTAAAAAATAAAATATAAAATCTCTGTGTCCTGTGCATTCTGTTGGAGGGACAAATGGAGACGGGAAGGAGAGGCCGATCTGCTTCCCATAGGGCAGACAATGGGGCACATGACAGAGGTGGAAGGGGCAGGGGCTGTACCAGCGGAGTGGCAGCAGGCAGCAGTAGTCAGAGTCCATCACCATGCCCCAAGCTTCGTAGGCCTGATTTTGGCCCACAGGCTTCTGAGGCTCCCAGCACTAGTGGCACTAGGGCGGCTGCAAGTGTAGGTGCTTAAGGGGCCAAAGTTCCTCAGGGGCCAGCATTGTCCCCCATTGTAGAGGCGATCCCCCCCAGCATTCCAGGGCTGGTGGATCCCACCCCAGCTGATAGAGGCAGGACCCAATCCCCGGGCAATGGCAGCAGGGAGCGGAGCAGCAGCAACTTCAGCCATAGGAGTCGGGAAGAGTGCTTCTCAGAGTGGCAGCAGTGTGATGGGCAGTCCAGCAGTCTCATGGTCCCAGTACTCCCCTTCGCGGGGGGACATGTCTGAGATTCGGGAGAGTGAGGCAGACAGCAGTTCTGTGGAGGAGGTATTTTCCGGTGCTGAGGCAATGGCTGTCCCTCACTGAGCTGTGTCGCCCTCATGTCCTGACCCAGCTCCCAGCAGTGCGTCACCAGGTGCGGTCCAGAAGGCAGGAGGGGGCAAAAAATAATTGGTCTGGGAGCATTTTAAGTTGGTGCGGGCGGATGATCCCCGGGAAGTGCAATGCAGTTTGTGCCCAAAGGTGGTGAAGCGTGGGCAGGTGCTCACCAACCTTGGCACAACTGCCATGGTGAGGCACCTCAAATCATGCCACAGTGCTGTGCTGCTAACCGGACTGGCAGGGGTAGTGGATGCCAGCGGGTTCCTGGCCGCAGCATCCAGTTGTATGCCTCCATCAGCGGGCAAGCATCCTGCTCCAACAGCTGCCTCTATGAGCAGGAGCAGTATTCCTGCTAGGGTGGAAGCACAGCAGCAGCAGCAGCAGCAGCAGTAGCCTCGCCAGCAGTGTCAGAGCACCATGGAGGAGCTGGGATGGGGGCAGCTGCCAAGTCAGTCGGCAGCTGCAGGGTGGTGTGGCTTTTAGGAGAAAGCCACGTGCCTATTGAGAGAAATGATCGTTGTGGATGGGCAGCCCTTCTCCATGGAACAGGACATGGGCTTTAGGCAGCTGATTCAGTTCCTGGCCCCCCAGTTTCAGCTGCCGTCCTGCAGCACCCTCAGTTGGAAGGTGGTGCCAGCCCTGTACCGGGCTCTAAAGGAGCAGGTGAGGGAGCAGCTGGCTGTGGGGGACACTGTCCACTTCACCACGGACCTATGCTCCACCAGGAACGCCCAGCACGCCTACCTGGTGGTAACGGCGCACTGGTGGCAGGACCCGGAGGCAGCTTTCAGAGTGGAAGGAGGGGTCCCAAAGCAAGGTATTGATGGGCCCTGCTTCAGGCGGAAGTTATGGATGTCCCCCACACCTCTGTAAACATTGAGGCACCCTGACCGCCAGGTTGAGGGAGTAGGTCACACCAGGTGTAGCCTTCGCCAAGGGATGCATAGTGACGGATAATACAGCAAACATAGTGAGGGCAGTCCATGATGGTGGGTTCACCAGCAACCCTTGCGCCATGCACACCCTTCACCTGATGGTCAGGGATGCTCTGGGCTTGGGGGAGAAGGGGATTGGTTAGGCACCCTTAGTTCCCTGATAGAGCAGGGGAGGAAGCTGGCTGGTTTTTTTAGTTGGAGCGTGAAGGGCAGCGAGCTCCTCTGGGCCAAGCAGGTAGAGCAAGGGTCCCCAGTGCACCAGCTGGTGCAGGATGTGTCCACTAGGTGGAATTCCACCTTCCTGATGCTCGAGCAGTAGCAGCATGAGCAGCAGCAGAACCCCTATTGTGAGCAGCAGCAGCTGCAGATCAATTGTGCAGGGCACTCTGGGGAGCATGGGCCTGTGCACAGCAGGGCAGGCAGTGTGGCTGAGGGCCGTGGTGGAGGTGGTGCCCCGGCAGAGCTATATGAGGGAGTGTGTGACAGCACCTCAGCAGCAGTGAAGAGCTACCTGGAGGAGGAGTCCTGCATTGAGTCCAGCAACAATCCCTTGGCCTACTGGGCCGGCAAGACCAACATGTGGTTGGCCCTGTCCAAAGTGGCCAAGGATATCTTGTCCTGCAACCAACCAGTGTCCCCAGTGAGTGGAAGTTCTCCATGCCGGGGGACGTTTGCTCCCCACACCGCCTGAGACTGGGGGCCAAGTTGGTGGAGCAGTTGCTCTTTTTGAAGGTGAACCTTCCACTGCTGGGATTCTCTGAGCGGCCCCTGGTGTACAAGGATTGATGGTGCAGTGGCACATGCCATCCCATGCCAGGGGCAGTCTTTGGATGGGGCTCCTCCTCCTCAATCTGGGCTACTGCTGCAGTGCTGTCCCTCCCTCCCAATGCCTGTCTGCCCGCCCAGGTTACAAAGCTCGAACCATGCCACAGTCTGCCTACCAGTGCCTTGCGCTCCTGCCATGTTTCCCAACCCAGTGGCCTAGATCCAAGCATGCCTCAGTCTGTTTGCCTGCCTTCCAATCAGCTTGGCCAATCATGCCAAGCTGCCCACCCGCCCACCTGCCCAGGTGGCCGTAGTTTCAAGCCTGCCTCAGTCTGCTTGCCAGCCTTCCACTCATGCCAAGCTGCTCACTGGCCCACCCCCCACCCCCCAGGTGGCCCTAGATTCAAGCCTGCCTCAGTCTTCCTGCCTGCCTTCTGCTCCTTCCACCCTGCCTGCCCACCCGCCTGCCCAGGTTGCCTAGATTCAAGTCTGACTCAGTCTGCCTGCCTTCAGCTCCTGACAAGCTGCCCACCCGCCCAGGTGGCCCTAGATTCGAGCATGCCTCAGTCTGCCTGCCTGTCTTCCTCTCCTGTCACACTCCCCACCCAGGTGGCTTAGATCCAAGCATACCTCAGTCTGCCTGCCAGTGCCTTCAACTCAGGCCATGCTACCGGCCTGCCCAGGCGGCCCTAGATCAAATCCTGCCTCAGTTTGCCTGCCATTGCCTTGCGCTTCTGCCATGCTGCCTGCCCAGGTGGCCTAGATCCAAGCCTGCTGCCAATGCTGTCTCTGCTGTCTGTGCCCTGGGTTCTGTACCCGGGCAATCCAATGTCTGCTGCTGTTGCCAATGCCACCTCTGCTGTCTGTGCCATGGGTTCTGTGCCCAATCAATTCAAAGTTTGCTGCTGCTCCCAATGCCACCCATGCTACTGTCTATGACATGGGTTCTGTACCCGGGCAACTCAAAGTCTGCTGCTGCACCCAATGCCATCTCTGCTGTCTGTGCCATGGGTTCTGTACCTGGGCAACCCAAAGTCTGCTGCTGCTCCCAATGCTTCCTGTGCTGCTGTCCGTGTCATCTGTACCCGGGCAACCCAAAGTCTGCTGCTGCTCCCAATGCTGCCTGTGCTGCTGTCCGTACTCCCAATGCTGCCTGTGCTGCTGTCTGTGCCATGGGTCCTGTACCTGGGCAACCCAAAGTCTGCTGCTGCTACCAATGCCACCTCCGCTGTCTGTGCCATGGGTTCTGTACCCAGGCAACTCAATGTCTGCTGCTGCTCCCAATGCTGCCTCTGGTGTCTGTGTCATGGGTTCTCTACCCAGGCAACTCAATGTCTGCTGTTGCTGCCAATGCCACCATGTGTTCTGTGCCCAGTGATCAATCCAAACTCTGCTACTGCTACTGCTGCCAATGCCGCCTCCGCTATCTGTGCCATAGGTTCTGTTCCCGGGCAATCCAATATCTGCTTCTGCTGCTTCTGCTGTGCCATGGGTACTGTACTTCAGCAATCCAATGACTGTTACTGAGTGGGTGGCTACATGATTCACCACCGGGCAAGGTTTGACCAATTGGCAGAATAGCTTGTTCAGATCCGGAGAGTATGATGCAAGCCTGCAATGCCTGGCTGAGTAGGGGGACCAGCCACCAAGCCCTGGCTGGGCCTCTGCCACTCCTGATGCCTCCACTGATGCCTGCCTCCCTTCGGAATGGTGGTCCCCTATGTCTTAGGACTGACAAACACATGTTCAACTGCTGTTCACATGGAACCCTTCTCCACTTTGTCCTTGAAACTTCTCATTTGAATACGATTATTTCCTACTACCACCAACATCTTCACCTTGGGTTGGCTCCACCTGGGACCGCACCCTAGGCTTCAAGGCTCCCCGCAGTGGCCATCCTCCTTCTTCAGCTCCATCAAGAACATCCCTGGCTGGGCCTCTGCTGCTCCCCCACCCATGCCAGCCAGCCTGGGGTGATCCACAGGAAAGACCGGCTCACATCTCTTAGGACCAACTGACCCATGTTCAGCAACTGCTGTTCACATAGAACCGTCCCCCACTTCATCCTTCAAAGTTCTCCTTTGAATATGATTGATTATTTCCTAATACCATGAAGATCACTGCTGTTCTGGCATTGCCTAGTGGCCTCTGCTACTCCCCCATCCATGCCAGCCAAGCCAGCCTGCAACGCTGGGAAAGAGAGCAAAGAAATTTCCCACTCGAGCATTCAGGGACAAATTTCATTTGAATAGAAAAGGGGGTCGGGGGGGTTAAAAAAATAGTCAAGAACACACTCCGACCTTCACCAGAAAGATACGTAAATAAAGGGCAGGGAATGGGAGGGCTGTCCTTCCACTGCAGCCAGCCAGACGCTGCCACTCTAGCCCCAGGACCCACCCACAGGGTTCACCTGCCAATGGCATCTATGCTGTAGTGTCTGTGCCATGGGTTCTGATCTGTACCCCCGAAATCCAATGTCCACTTCTGCTGCCTCTGCTGTGCCATGGGTTCTGTGCCCGATGATGATGGTAATGCACATCAGCTATTTGCTCCTCAATCTTGTAGACGGCCATAGCTCAGATGAGCGGCACGCTGGCAGGTGGGGGCTGGTTGAACATTACAATGGGGAAGAATGGGAGATCGCAGCTCACACAGTCTTCGGGCTGAGACCATTCCTGGCCATGACTCCCGCATATCCACTGCTCTGGATTCGGGGATCTGAACTCAATTCCCTTTGGATTGCCTGAGGACAACCGCGACACGCTCCTGGCACTCAGTGGGCAGTAGGTTCCCCAGGGCTCACACTGGGCAGGAACATTGTCCATTGCGAAGGCCAGCCTAGCGTCCTTCCCCCTCCACCATGGTCCATGACAGAGGGAGTGCATGGTGGCTCTGTGTCAGGGGATGGGGAGGTAAAGGGATAATGTGGACTCAGAACCTTGAGAGGGAGACAGGGGGCAGATGCCACACCTCACCACACTTGTTTCCTACTCTTGACTCACTCTCTCTTCAGTCTGGCAGAAAGCACAACACACATACTCTTGCACTCACCCACATGTTCTTTGCACTTGCCCACACACCCCTCAGTCAGCAGGCGTTTTCAGAAGTCTCCCTCTCCCAGCAGTTTGTGTTCCTCGCAATCCATTGCCATCCTCCTCATCCTACTTCATCCATTTCTTTCCACACATTTTCCTCCATCACTTCATTTATTTAGATTAGATAGATTTAGGAGTTATACCTGGCATCTAGAAGCAGAAACTCCAGCCCCAGGACCCACTGTCAGGGTTCTGAGGCCGTCATTCCATGCACGGAGAGCCGTCACGTGGAACCCTTCTCCACTTTGGCCTTCACAGTTTTCTAGGTAGCACACAGTCATCCAGGTAGCACCTGTTGAACTTCCAAGTTGATAAACCAACAGCCATCCACTGCAGGACAAACTCAGCCAGCTCTTCCTTCAGGTACGTGATGTATCTTCTATCATCAGCAAGGGTCTTGAAGGCAGAACAGTGCTCGCCTATGTCTTAGGACTGACTGACACACATTTGACTGCTGTTCACATGGAACCCGACCTTCTCCACTTCGACCTTTAAAGTTCTTCAGTCACTCCAGCCCAAGGACCCACCATCAGGGTTCTGGGGCCATCATTCCTCTCACGGGGAGTTGTCATCATTCCACTGTCTAAAGAAGCAGCCACTCCAGCCCCAGAACCCACCCTCAGGGTTCTAGGGCCTATGTTCCAGGCAGGGAGGGATGTTCATCCACGTCATCCAGAAGCAATAGGGGTTCTGCTGCTGGTGCTGCTACTTCTTGGGCTGGGTGCAGAGATAGACCCCACTGGCTGAAAGGGGTGGCTGCTCCCACACCCATCATCCCCAGTGGCGTCCTGCTTCTGCTTCTGCTGCTACCGCACACTCTCCAAAGCCCTCTCTGCCTGCCAGACCCTCTCCACAACCTCACCCTTCCAGTGCCCATAGAGCTCCAGGATCTCCCATTCCGACCCATAGTACTCTGGAGGTTCCCCGCTGTCCGTCACCAGTTGAACCTGATGCAAGGCGGCTTTCTGCTCGAGAAGCTGCTCGAGCATCAGGAATGTGGAGGAATTCCACTGGGTCAACACATCCTAAATGAGCTGGTGCCCTGGGCAGCCTTGCTCGGCTTGCTTCTTTGCCCGGATGACATCACTGCCCATCACGCTCCAGTTAAACAAACTGCTGGCCAGCTTCCTCCCCTGCTTGATCAGGGAGCTACGGTGGCCTGCCCCAATCCCCAGTTCTCCCCCAAGCCCAGAGCATCCCTGAACACCAGGTGAAGGGCAGGATGCTGGTGAAGCTCCACTCACAGACTGCCCTTGATATGTTGGCCGCGTTGTGCATCACCATGCACCCCTTGGTGAAGGGCACGCCTGGCATGACCCACTTCCTCGCTGTGGTGGTTGGGGTGCCTCGATGTTGCTAAAAGGGTGGGGGCCACAGCATCAGTGACTTCTGCTTGAAGCAAGGCCCACCTATACCCTGCTTTGGGATCCCTCCTGCCACTGCCAAATTCTTTCTCTGGGTCATGCCACCGGTGTGTCATCAGTCACTGCAACATAGGTGTGCTGTGCATTCTGACAAGTTGACCACAGGTTGGTGGTGAAGTGGACAGTGGCACCCCCATCCCCTGCCGGCTGCTCCCTCACCCACTCCTTTAAAGCCTGGTACAGGGCTTGCACCACCTGCCAACTCAGGGTGGTGCTGGCAGCAGACCTCCAGTTCTACTCGCTCTATGCAGTGCTGGGTTCAGTCACCATCAGGGCCAGGAGTCTCAGGCTGCCAGGCATCAACGGAGCAGTGGAAGAGGCCTGTCCAGGACTTAGAGAATGTCACCCCTGCTTGTCCGGGTGTTGCAGGCTGCCAGGCATTGGTGGCAGCCTGAGTCAGGGTGGTCAGCTTAAACTGGATGGCCAGGAAGCCAGTCAGGCACCTAAACCCCATGGCCCCGACCGCTGAGAAGGGCTGCCCTTCCAGTGCTTTTAGTTGAAGGACAGCTTCCTCCCCTGTGCTTATGTGCCGATGGAATTGGCAGCTGCCCCCACCCCAGCTCCTCCATGGTGCACTGATGCTGCTGCTCACCCCTAGCAGTGATACCGCTTCTGCTGCTATCGGCAGCTGTTAGAGCAGGATGCTTGCCCGCTGATGGAGGCGGACGACTAGCTGCTGCTATCGGGAACCTGCTGGCATCCACTGCTGCTGACTACCCACTTAGCAGCACCATGCTGTGGCATGCCTTGAGGTGCCTCGCCATGGAAGTTGTGCCAAGGTTGGTGAGTACCTGCCCATGCTTGACCACCTTATGGCACCAACTTAAAATGCACCCAGACTGAGGATTTTTTGCCCCATCCTGCCTTCTGCCCTGCATCAGGTGACAGATGCACCACTGACAGCATTGCTGGAAGAGGAAGAACAGCACCAGATGTCTCCACCTCAGGACTAGTGTCTGCCTCCCTGTCCGCAATCACAGTGATGTCCCATGAAGGGGAGTACTTGGACCCTGAGGCTGATGGACTGCCCACCATGCTGCTGCCACTCTCTCTGTGCCCCCTATAGCTGCTGCGGCTACTATGGCTGCTGCGGCTACTGTGGCTCCTCTCCCTGCTGCCATTACCTGGGGATCAGGCCCTGCCTCTAGCAGCTGGGGTGGGATCCACCAGCCATGGACAGCTGGGGATCACCTCAATAATGGGGGTTGGAGACATTGGTGGCCCTGGAAAGGAACATACAAATGGGAAGCACCTGCACCTGCTCCTGCAGCAGAGACAGCTGAAGCCTCCTGGAGTGCAGGCCTTCCAGTGCCCTGTGTGGCAGTGGAGGACACTGGCAGGAGGCACCACCGAACCACACCCCGGCTAGTGCCCCTGCTGGGAGCCTCTGAAGCCTGACTGCCAAAATTAGGCCTGTGCAGTTTGGGGTGTGGTGATGGGCTCAGGCTGCAGCTGATGCCTGATGCCCCTCCGCTGGCACAGCCCCTGCCACCTCTACCACATGCCCCATTGCCCACCTTATGGGCACCAGAACAGGCGATGGCAACTCCAAGTGTGCCAGAGACCAAAGCCCAGGCAAGATTTTACAGGTGGTTTGCTACTCACCGACATGGGGTCACCGACTCACCACCCACATTCGTGTCCTGCACCCGGACACAGTCCATGTTCATCTCTATCTTGTTGGTGTGACTGCTGTCCATAGGGGTCATCCAGGAAGCTCAAGTCGATGGGTTGAATGGAACATATGGGAGGGGAAAAAGATGGTGGCAGGTGACACAGCTCTTGGAGGGACGTGTGGCTGGCCCTGTCCAATGTGGCCAAGGGTCTCTTGTCCTGCCCACAAACCAGTGTCCCAGCGACAGTGAGCAGGTGTTCTCTAGGGCGGGGGACATTTGCCCACCGCACCTCCTGAGACCGGGGGCCAAGTTGGTGGAGCAGTTGCTTTTCATCAAGGTGTCTGCTGCTGCTGCTGCTGCTGCTGCCGCTGCTTTAGCTACTGCCATGGGTTCTGATCCCAGGAAATCCAATGTCTGCTGCTGCTCCACCAATGCCTGGCATCCTACAGTTCCTGGCCAAGTAGAGGTGCCAGGCCAGCCAATGAGCCCCAAGCCTTCCCGGCCTTTGCTCCTGCTGCTGGGTCTGTGATGGCCAGCCATGCCTCAACAGGCACCCCGGGGGGCCAAGCACCAAGCCTGCCTGCCCAGGAAAGCCAGGGTGCCAAGCCTCAAGCCTTTCTAGTCTCTGCTGCTGCTGCTGCTGCTGCTGCTGCTGCTGCTGCGGGGTCTGTGATGACCAGCCATGCCTCCACGGGCACCCCCAGGGCCAAGCGCCGAGTCTTTCTGGCCGGGAAAGCCGGGGTGCCAAGCTGCAAGCCTCCCCAGTCTCTCCTGCTGCTGCTGCTGGGTCTGTGATGGCCTGCCATGCCCCTACGGACACCCTCGGTGGCCAAGCACCGAGCCTGCCTGCCTGGGCAAGCCAGGGTGCCAAGCCCCAAGTCTTCCTGGTGTCTTCTTCTTCTTCTTCTGCTGCTGCTAAGTCTCTGAGGGTCTGCCATACCCCCACACCCCCCTCCCTGGGGGGTCCCTGGAGTGCCCCCAGACTCACGGGGGGGCCAAACTTCACCTAACGTTCAGCAAGACCGATTTTTTTCAAACTGAACCCAATCTTGAATTTTCAACTGAACTACCGAACCGCATTGTCTTCGCACATCCCTACTTGTTACCCCTGATCCTCACATGCCTGCAAATCCAGGAAAAAAAGCACACTCGTGCCCTGGGACCAGAGGCGGTGTAACTGCAATCAAATTATAGCAATCAATGGGTGCAGGTTAAAATAAAGGGAAGCCGGGGTCTTCAAGAAATTCTGAGAGTCCAAATAGATCACGAACCACACCAGCCACTCATCCAACACAAATTTCAAATAAAGGAAAGTAGCAAGGAGCTCTGAAGTAAGAGAGAACACTCCCAGGGAATCAATGGGCTATGCAATGGCCAATACAGACCCCACAAAATCCCCAGACTTAAGCCCTTTTTACATGAGACGAACCCACACATGCCCTCACAGGTCCACTGCTCAGCATGAGTGGATGTGCCATGTGAATGGTGCACTGGGTGGGAAGGAATGCGTGTGCACTCCCGCAACCCACCCATCTCCACCCACCTCCACCCATCACCCACGCAAAGAGCAATTGGCCAAAACAACAGTTACGCCAGGCCTAGAGGTGGGAGTGCAGCCACATACACAACCATCCACGTGCTGCCCCCACACCGGCATGCACATTGGTCACACACACCCCAGCAGCCATGGCCCATTTAAAAAGAGCCTCAAATCCATCCATACAGAGGGCACAGAGCCAAAGTGGCAAGAACATAAATAAATAAATAAAATTAATTTAATTAATTAATTGAATTAAGTCCCATGTGTGGTGCCCCAGCAGGGAGCAAAGCTTGGCAGTGTACTGCAGAGACAGTTGCATGTGGCATATACTGATCAGAAACTCTGAGGCTTCAACATACGAAGTATGCAAAGGTGAGGTGAAAAACTCTCCTGTGCACAGATGGAGGCACTGGTGATGGATAGGGTCCAGCCTCTGCAGAAACATGGGCCTCGCAGAGCCATAAAGAATGAAAGTATAATACAACTTGGAGTGTAGAAGGGCCTGGAACAGGTGCAGCAGAGGCCAGGGGTCAGTGCCACAGGAGGTAGTAGAGATGACCCACAAAGCATTCAGTGCCTTCTAGCTCTTCACCCATAGTTGACACATGGAGGAGAAAAGTCAGCTTCCTCTCCAGCACCAAGCAAAGAAACCTGAGCCCTTTCTACATGAGACACACTCACGCATTTCCACACAGGGATCTCTATGAGTGAGTTGTGTGTACAGCGGCAACTGCAGTGGGTGGGCGGTCATACATGTGCACTCCTGTGAAATACACATGCCCACCCACCTCCACCCATCATCCATGCAAGGAGCAACCAGCATTTTTACTCAATGCTTGGGAGATGGGTGCGCACCAGTGTGCACCCATGTACACCCCCCCAAGAACATGCAGACCAGGTGCTCCCAACAGACAAATGCCTCCCAGATCAAGATGGACTTTTGTGTGTTAATTTGGAGGATATAGTTTAGGACATTTAAGTCTCAGTCTTGCTCACAATCCACAAAACCAATTAAAATGATTGCCACCTGACTCCCTTCCTCTCCTCTCCCCTCCTACAGGTATATCTGCTAGGGCTGGGCCCTAGGGGCACCAGCCCTTGGGTGGCAGCCTGAAGGGCAACACCCAAAGGGTGTTGGCCATTGGTCAGGCCATTTGTGGCAGCTGTGGTGGCCAGGACATTGAATAGGCCTTGATCCTCATGGGCCCTCTTTTGGGGGAGTGGGGAGTGAGGACATGCCTGGTTAAGGGATAGAGGTGATTGGTTTTATAGGCAGCTTGCCTAGGGTATATGGAGATGGAGGGATGGGTGAGGACTGAGGCGAATATAACACCTTCCCTGCATATGTGGGGGAGGGGGGAACTGGATTGGGGAGGGTTGGGTATGTCCCTCCGTTGTGAGGGGGGGGTCGACCCAACAAGGGTGGGGGGTTTTGGCCTCCCTGTGAGAGAGGGGGAGCAGGGTGGGGAGGGGGTATGGGGACAAAGGGTTTTTCCTTGGGGGTCCGGCGGGACAGCCACCAGGTGGAGGTGGGGTCGGGGCCAATGGGGTTGTCCTGGGCTGGGGTAATTATGGTCCTTCTGGGAGGCAGAGAATGGTGATAAGGGACAGGTACTTAATTCCATTCTCTTGCATAGCCCCAAGGCAGAAAATGCAGGGATCATGATCGGGGGAGTCCCTGATCTGGGTCTGTTGCTGCTAAATGTGAGGTCAGTCAGTAATAAATCAACAACAATCCGAGAGTTTATCTTGGCTCAATCAGCCGACCTCATGTGTATTACAGAGACCTGGATGGATTATGATTCGGGGCCAATACTGGCTGACCTTGTTTCAGCCGGGTACTCTGTACAGCACCAGCCCAGGTCAGAAGGGCGGGGAGGTGGTGTAGATGATGTTTTTAAGGACACTTGGTCTGTGAGGCGGTATCCTGTGCAAACCATCTTGGGCATGGAGCGGGTCCACCTTGTGATCAATTTGCCTGGAGACAGCTTAGGGCTGCTGCTGATATACCTTGTACCTACCAGTATGGCAGCATCCCTACACGCTCTAGCAGAATTGGTATTGGACGTGGTCTTGCAGTCCCTGAGGACCTTGGTCCTGGGGGACTTCAATATCCATGCCAATGCCAAACTTGGGGGAGCAGAACATGAGTTCATGGACTCCATGACAGCCATGGGACTGTCTCAGATGGTTAGGGGCCTGACACATGAGGTGGGACATACCCTTGACCTGATGTTCTGCACAGGCCTTGAGGCAGGTGATCTGGTGCTGGGGGATGTAGTAGTTTTACCCCTGTCATGGATGGATCATTACCTCCTCCAGACCGGTCTCCTGGCTCATGTCTGCCACCAGAAAGGTGTAGGACCGGTTCGTTGGGTCCGCCCCCAGAGACTTATGGAACCAGAAAGTACCCGGAATGCTCATGGGGAATTGCCTCCCGATCGTGATGATTGTTCACTCAATGACCTCATTGCCTTCTGGAATAGCTTGTTGACTGAGGCCATTGACCGAACGGCTCCCAGGAGTCCGCTCCCAGAATGTCGACAGCTGCAAAAATGATACCAAAAATGATACAAACAATAACAACAAAAATGACAATGTCATTTTTGGGGTAGGGTGGGTTTAATCATTTATACTTGACAATGTTTTTTATGTGTTTTATTATTGTTTTATTTGATGTGAGCCGCCCCGGGATGCCATAGGCATGGAGGGTAGCCAATAAATACAAATATATAAATAAATAATATTATTATTAGTGCTGTGGCAGTTGGGTTTTGGAGGGGAAATGTAGAGAGGGGAGGAGGGAGCAGACATCTCGAAGCCTTAACAGGCTTGAACTCTTGAACTGTGCCTGTGTTGGGAGGGGTAAGCAGCTCAGCAGTATCTTATGGTTGTATCCCTGGCCAATGAGCAGCACAAGCAGGCCCCAGCAGTCTCATGGGACGCTGTGATTGCTCAATGCCTGATGCCTCCCACAACCAATCAGGGGGGCTCTGGAGGAGGGCACTGCAACCCTTTATAATGGGAGGGCCAGGTTTTTTCTCTCAGTTATGTGAGAACTGTGCTTGTCAGGTTGCATTTACAGAACTGTGGTGCTTGCACATAAAAAATCCTCCCTAGCCCTCATTGTATTATTTATTTATTTATTTGGTATCCCTCATACCCTACATTTTACCTTTTCCCTTTCCCTGCCCTTCTCCCCCCTCTACATTATATATAGATAGGTAGTATAGATTAGATATAGATATATATTATAGACATATAGATTAGATTAGAATGGTTATATAGACAATTGATTAGATAATAGATAGATTTCCTTTCACCTTCCCCGTCTCCCTTAGACTTAAATGAATATTAATTATGCACGGGAATCAATAACGATACTGATACCAAAATAAAATCTTTGTTTGAAATGGTACCGATATCTTATTTATTTATTTATTTATTTATTTATTTATTTTATAAATTTATACCCCGCTCCTCCTACTAAAGCAGCCCGGGGTGGCTTCCAACAATAAAAACAATATAAAAACAATTTAAAACATCAATACAATAATATCAAAATATTAAAACAGGGCTAAATATAATAAATAAATATCAATAACGATAATGAATTTCGATACTGCTACTGCTACTGCTATCAAAAACGATACCGATAACGAAAACAAACACAACTTTTTTGTTAATAATGATAACGAAAATGACATTTTTGAATAACAAAAATGAAAAATGAAAATGACATGGGGGCCTGGTGCACACCCCTAGTCTTCCCCTCCCTACCTTTTCTCAGAACTCAGGTGCAGTCTCCAATGGATGAGATTTCTAAACAGCTGTGATAGCACCTGCTTCTGTGCTTAGTCTTGCACAGTAGGTGCTAATGTCTAACAGAGGTTGTTCGTGCGAGGGATATGCAAACAGCATTGCAGCGAGAGGTAATTTCAGGAGTTCTTTCACAGATGCATTCATGCTCACAGAGGCAAGCACACATTAATTCATTCTCTCTCTCACACACACAACCTTTCAGGGTGGGGGTGGGGTGCTGTCCAGGGAGGCTTAGCTTGGGGGTCATTGGGGGGAATCCTTGGGGTCAAATTCAGGGTGGGTGGAGAGTTGCGGTGGCCATGCTGGGGAGAGGGACAGAAGAAGCAGGGCTCCTGCCTGTGGGCCAGGCTGCATTGAGTGGGAGGGCTGATGGGGCTTGCCTCCCCTTCCCACCCTCCCCAGCCTGGTGGAGTTGTGAGTGCTCTCACAACTCTACTCCAGTTGTGAGAATTACAGAGCCACTTGAAGAAGAAGTGATTAGAAGGAGCCTGCTGGAAGGCTGATGGGAGAAGATGCTGTTGCTGCTGGTGAGTTGCTTTGCCAGGCTGGGGAGGGGGGAGAGACAAGCTCTGGCAGCCCCACCCCCACCCAACGTAGCCTGGCCCAGCCACAGGCAAAAGCCCATATGTTGCCTCTATCCCCCTCCTCCTGTGTAATCTCCTGCCCTGCTTGTTCCTTGCACAGGCTGGAAATTCTGCATGTGGCAGGAGATTCCAGTGGAGGAGGGGGATTTACCACATTTGGATGGGGGCCCTGGAAATCAATAATTGTCCTGATCTTTTAGTCTCTCCCCTGCCAATCAATCAATCAATCAATCAATCAATCAATCAATCAATTGTCCTGGCCAGCTGATCATACACTGTCCTGGTCATTCAGTCTCATCCACTGCCCAATTCAATCAAGCACAAGTAGACTAAACTATTGGCTAGGGAGTGAGTAAATGGTCGGGTGGAGGGACAGTGAAGGGGACAAGCAGTTTAAATGTCCACCCCCACTGCGTGGCTGTAGCTGGTATTATGCAGACATCAGGGGGGATTTTGAAGGAGATTACCTCAGCCAGTGCAGCCCAAACCAGCTATGCTGGGGAAGAGAACATCGTACAACTTTCCCCCTCGTGTCTGGATGATCACCGCTGCAACCAGTCACAACCATGCATGTACATGGCATAACATTTCAGTTCCATTGTCAAGAATGGTACATTTACAATGCTATAACTTTTTAAGTAAAACAGTCAATTTAGAGTAAGAACCAAAAGGGTCTATGATACAGTGTCCTTTAATTTTTTCAACAATTAAATGTTAATCTAGCTGTAGCAGGGGGTCTTCCCAGGGCCAAACAGGGCACTGGGGGTATCACTGGGAGATTAGCACTACCCCATTGTCACACCTATTCAGCCCTGGCCTCAGTTGAATCCCCCTCTGAGGAAGGGGGTACCCTCCTGTAGGACCCAACACCACACCAGTCTAGAGAGTATCAAATCCACAGTTTTTATTAGATACAGTGCAGTTCACAGTGTCCACAATCCCGGAGGCTGATGGCTCTTCCACCTCCACCATCCAGGCCCAGCACCGTCTTACTCAGACACGGGAGAAACCTAAAACAACCCCCCAAATAGGGATGGGTGAACAGGTCGCGGTTTGGGTTTGACTGTTCGGTTTGGTCCGGTTCAGTTCGCCTGTTCAGTTCGGTTCGGCCGTTCAGTCTCTTTTCCGCGTTCGGGTTCAGCCGTTCGGTTCAGTTGTGTTTGGTTCAGTTCGGCCATTTGGAAAAAGGCTCTCTGTGCAAGAAATGATGGTCACAGACCCATGATGGTGGGTCCTGGGGCTAGAGTGCTAGCTTCTGGATATTGCCCACAGCCCTGCCTGCTTGTAATTTGGCCCCAGAACCCTGCAGGTGGGTCCTGGGACTGGAGTGGCTGTTTCTTGATGCTTTGGAAAATTTGCTCTCTGTGCGAGGAATGATAGCCCCGGACCCATGTCGCTGGGTCCTGGGGCTAGAGTGGCAGCTTCTGGATATTGGCCACAGTCCTCCCTGCCTGTAACTTGGCCCCAGAACCTTGGCAGTGAGTCCTGGGGTGGAATGGCTGATTCTTGATGCGGTTGAAAGACCTCACCTCTGTGCAAGGAATGATGGCCCCAGACCCGTGACTGTGGGTCTTGGGGCTAGAAGAGTGGCAGCTTGTAGATATTGGCCACAGCCCTCCCTGCCTGTATCTTGGCCCCAGAACCCTGACGGTGGGTCCTGGGGCTGGAGTGGCTGTTTCTTGGTGCGGTGGATTGACACGCCTCTGTGTGAGGAATGATGGCCCCAGACCCTGGTAGGTCAATTTTATTATGTGTGGCCATTGGCCTTTACATATATATTAAAATTAAACAAATACAATCACAAACATTATGTCAACCAAACAAATACAGGCTGAAATCTCTAAAACAATCAACAAACAACAAACAACAAACAGGTTTCACAGAATACAGACCATAACCCCTAATGGCGATTGACATTTACAGAGGATATCATGACACCCCTTAACCAAGCATCCATAACAGATTCATAGGATCTTACAGTTGGATTATACAAAGCGCAAAACAAAACAAATAATACACAGCCTCTGGGTCTCATACAAGGGTCTAGGACCAATAAACAGGTCTAAAGACCAAAATTCACTGCTCCCAACCTAGAATCGACCTATACATATTGGCCACAGCCCTCCCTGCCTGTAACTTGGCCCCAGAAACCTGATGGTGGGTCCTGTGGCTGGAGTGGCTGTTTCTTGATGTGGTGGAATGACGTCGCCTCCGTGTGAGGAATGATGGCCCCAGACCAATGATGGTGGGTCCTGGGGCTAAGGTGGCAGCTTCTGGATATTAGCCACAGCCCTCCCTGCCTGTAACTTGGCCCCAGAACCCTGTGTCCTGGAACTGGAGTGGCTGTTTCTTGGTGCAGTTGAATGAAGTCTCTCGATGCAAGGAATGATGGCCCCAGACCCATGACAGTGGGTCCTGGGGCTATAGTGAAAGCTTATGGGCACTGGCCACAGTCATCCCCTGCCTGTAACTTGGCCCCAGGACCCTGGCAGCAGGTCCTGGGGCTGGAGTGGCTGTTTCTTGATACAATGGAATGACATTGCCTCTGTGCGAGGAATGAGAGGCCCCAGAACCCGTGGCACAGACAGCATGGGCGGCATTGGCACTAGCACCAACAGACATTGGTTGCCAGGGTAAAGAACCCTTGGTAGAGATGGCATATAGGACTGGCCTTAGGGCCATTGGCACCAGCGGACGTTCATTGCCAGGGTACAGAACCCTTGGCACAGATGACATATAGACCTGGCCTGGGGGCCATTGGCACCATCAGACAGTGGTTTGACAGGGTACAGAACCCTTTGCACAGACAGGATATAGGCCTGGAGGCCATTGGCACTAGCAGCAGCTGACATTGGTTGCTGGGGCAGGTGTGGCATGAGCGGCAGTAGGGCAGGCGGTCTTGGGCAGATTTTGAGCTAGGCAACCTGGGTGGGCAGACAGGCACATTGGCATGGGAGGCAGGAAGGTGGACTGAGGCATACTTTGAGATTGGCGGCAAGCTGGGCGGGAAGACAGGCAGCGTGGCAGTAGGGCAGGCAGACTGGGACATTGGCATCAGGGCACTCAGATAGGCTTGCAAAGAGTGTGCAGAGCAAGAGAGCGAGAGTCAGTCAGCATCACATAGGCGGGCTGAGAACTTGTAGCCATAGGCCAGCTGGCAGGCTTACAGTTTGTTTCCCAATGCCACCCTGTGTCATGAGGTCAGTCAGATAAGGTGGCCGAGGCCATCTAGTATGAGAGAGAGAGAGAGAGAGAGAGAGAGGCAGGGCGGGTGCCAGGCATTGGAAGGGAGGTACAGCACCTCAGCAGCGTAGGAGCAGTAGCCCTAGCCCAGATTGAGGAGGAGGAGGAGGAGCCCCATCCCGACTGCCTCTGGCATGGGATGGCGTGTACCACTGCACCATCACTCCTTGTCCAGGGACAGCTCAGGGAATCCCAGAAGTGGACAGTTCACCTTTAGGAACAACAACTGCTCCACCAACTTGGCCTCCAGCCTCAGGCATTGCGGGGAGCAAATGTCCCCCGCCACAGAGAACACCCGCTCGGTGCGGACACTGGTTGGTGGGCAGGACAATAATCCCCTGGCCACTTTGGGGGACACACGTCAGTCTTGCCGGTCCAGTAGGCCAAGGGATCACTGCTGGGATTGATGCATGGCTCCTCGTCTAGGTAGGTTTCGACTGCTGCTGAGGCACCATCGTACTCCCTCTCGTAGCTGTCCCTGGGCACCACCTCCCCCACTGCCCTCAGCCATGCTATCTGCCCTATTGTGCTGGGCCCCATGCCCTCCAGAGTGGGCTGCACAGAGGAGGAGCTGCTGGCAGTAGGGGTGCTGCTGCTGCTGCTGATCCTGCTGCTGCTGCTGTTGCTTCTACCGCTAGGCCTGGAAGCAGGGATAGACCCTGATGACTGAAATTGGCAGCTTCTCCCACTTCCACCATCCTCAGGGGCGTCCTGCTGCTGCTGCAGATGTTGCCACACACTGTCAAGAGCCCGGTCTGCCTTCCAGACCCTCCCCACAAGATCATCCTTCCAGAGGCCATAGAGGGATGACTTGTGTGCCATGCTGCCCTTGACCCTGGAGTCCAGCATTGTTCCCAAAACATATTCCCCCCACAGCAGGAACTCATCAAACCTCGCCTTCAGGACTGTCTTGAGCTTCTGCGCCAGCCCAACTGCCTCAGCCCCCAGCTTCTTGCCCCGAGGTCTGCAATCCTGCCTCTGCAGAATCTCCTCAAGATTCCGGTGGAGACTCTGGACCAGAGGGGTCACCTGGCTGATTGTGGCCGTGGAGGAGCTGATGGTCTCCGTCACTTCCAGGAATGTTCACAGAACGAAGACCATCTGGGAGAGGATCTCCCATTCTGCCCCATTGAAGCCTGGACGAGCCCCGCTGTCTGTGTCCAATTTCACCTGATGCAAGCCGGCTTTCTGCTCCACAAGCCACTCAAGCATCAGGAAAGTGGAATTCCATCTGGTGGAGACATTCTGCACCACCTGATGCACTGGGTGACATTGCTCTGCCTGCTTGACCCTGAGGAGTTCGCTGCCCTTCCCACTGCGATTAAAGAACCCAGCCAGCTCTCTCCCCTGCTGGATCAGGGATCTAAGGGTGCCTTCCCCAATCCCCTTATTCCCCAAGCCCAGAGTGTCCTTGACCACCAGGTGGAGGGTGTATGTGGTGCAAGGGATGCTCATGAAGCCCCCATCATGGACTGCCTTGAGTATATTGGCCGCATTATCGGTCACCACACACTCCGGGGTGAACGGTGCACCTGGTGTGACCCACTCCTCCACCACAGCGTTCAGGGCTGCCTCTATGTTCCTGGCAGTGTGGGGGCAGTCCATGACCTCCACCTGAAGCAGGGCCCACCTATACCCTGCTTCAGGACACCTCATGCTACTGTCAAATGCTGACTCTGGGTCCTGCCACCAGTGTGCCGTCACTGCCAGGTATGCATGCTGGGCATTCTGGCTGGACCACAGGACAGTGGTGAAATGGACAGTGACACACCCAACCCCTGCCAGCTTCTCCTTCACCCACTCGTTCAAAGCCCCGTACAGGGCTGGCACCACCGTACGACTCAGGGTGGTGCAGGACGGAAGCTTAAACTGTGGGGCCAGGAACCCCATCAGCCGCTTAAACCCGGTGTCCACGACAATGGAGAAGTGCTGGCCATCGACAGCGATCATCTCATCCAACAGGCATGTGGCTTTCTCTTGAAAGCCATGCCGCCCTCCAGCTGCTGATGGCCTTGGCAGCTGACCCCATCCCAGCTCCTCCATTGTGGGCTGACGCTGCTGGCGAGGCTGCTGCTCCTGCTGCTCCCCCCTAGCAGCGATACTTCTCCTGCTGCTAGACGCAGCTGCTGGAGGAGGACGGTTGCCCAATGAAGGAAGCGGATGACTAGCCGCTTGGGTCGGGAACCCGCTACGATTCACTGACCCTGCCTCCCCACTTAGCAGTGCAGCACTGTGGCAGAATTTCAGGTGCCTCGACATGGCTGTTGTCCCCAGGTTGGTGAGCACCTGCCCATGCTTCACCACCTTATTGCACAAAGTGCACTTCACCTCCCATGTATCATCTGACTGCACCTTAAAATGCTCCCAGACCCATGATTTTTTAGCCCCTCCTGCCTTCTGGCCTGCACCGGGTGACACTCCTGGGAGGGGCAGGACATGGTGGCACTGGCGACACAAGCTCGTTTAGGGACAGCCATCACCTCAGCAGCACCAGATACAGAGACCTTCTCCACAGAAATCTCTGCATCACTGTCCCCATCCCCAAACAGAGTGACGGAGGCTGTTGGACTCCCCATGTTGCTTCCACTCTGAGCAGCACTCTCCCCCTGCCCCCTAGAGCTGCTGCTGCTGCTGCTGCTATGCTCCCTTTTTTCATTGCCTGGAGATCGGGCCCTGCTTCTAGCAGTCAGAGTGAGATCCATCAGTCTTGGACTGCTTTGGGGGATTGCCTCTATTATTATGGGGGAGTTGGGGGACAATGGTGACCCCTGAGGAGCTTCAGGAACTGAGTCGCCTGCACCTGCAGCCAAAGATGAGACAGCCTCAGATGCCTGCAATGCAGACATTACAGTGCCCTGCTACATGGCAGTGGAGGACACTGCCAGGAAGTGACGCCTCACCCCCTGGCCCCTAGTGCCACTGGGAGCACTAGTGCCACTAGTGCTGGGAGCGGAAGACCCATAATGAGCCCTGCGCATCTTGGGGCGTGGTGATGGACTGCTGCTGCCTGCTGGCACTCTGCTGGCATGGCTCCTGCCAGCTCTGCCACATGCCTTATTGCTTGGCTTGAGGGCAGCAGACTGGCCTCGCCCTCTCCTAACTCCCATCTCCATTTCTCCCAACAAAAGAATGCACAAATATTTTATAAAAACCATTTTTTATTTCTTAATTTTTTAAAATCTAATATTATATATATCTATATTATAAACCTAACTGCTATTAACTATCTAACTATTATAACATCAATGGAACTAAATAATGGAATATCTAACACCTAGTCCTACAAACACACTCTAAAACTGAATCACTGATCTCTATAAACTATAACTATGGAACTAAATAATGGAATATCTAACACCTAGTCCTACAAACACACTCTAAAACTGAATCATTGATGTCTATAAACTATAACTAAGCTAACTTAACTAACTAATAACTAACTCCTACCTAACTACTATAATCTCTCCATCTATAAATATACAATATTACACAGGGATGGGAGGGAACACAGACAGCTCACAACAACACAGGGACGGTGACAAAAACTGAAATAAAAGCTAACTCAATCTAATCCTTCTCTAATAAATCAAGAAACAGAGGAAGGGAATGACGGATGGAATATGGAGGGAGAGGGAAAGGGAAGGGTAGGGAGAGAGAGAACACAGGGATGGGTAAAAAATAAAAATAACAGCTAAATCTAACTAATATAATCTAAATAAATGAAAATATATTTATTTTATTTTATTTAATATATTAATACCCCGCCCCTCCTGCAAGCAGGTAAATGGGTTGGATGGGTGAAATAAGAGGAGGATGGCAATGAATTGAAAAAAACTGCTGGGAGAGGGAGCCTTCTGAAATGCCTGCTGTTTAGGAACAGTGACTAGCTCAGAAGGTGTTGGGAAGGAGGGAGGCAACCAGTTTTGTTTCTTGCTGCGCCTGCCTCACTGCAAGCCCCATTGGCTCCATGCAGCCTAGCCCGTGGTCAATCGCAGACTGCAAAACCAGCGGTCTGAGGCGAAAAGGGATGGTTATTGGGCAGGCTGGCTGCTACTCCGAGCCTCTCCACCCCTGGTGTCTGGAAGTCTGCTCCTCAGCTGACTCCCCCTCCCTGTCACATATGACCTTCCAGTGACACTTTTTTTGCCACATGAAATTACCCAAAAGTGATCCGAACTGTTTGATCATTTTGACGTTTGGATCTAGTTCGGTTCGGTCAGTTCGTGTTCCCATTCAGGTTCGGGTTCAGTCATCCGAACAGACCGAGTTCGGTCTGAACTCCGAACTTCCGAACCGTGTTCGCCCATCCCTACCCCCAAATTCTATCCAGCCAGACCTCAACTCCATACTCTGGCCAAGCCTTCCCCAGGCAGGAGACTCCCTCCTGAGCACAGTCTCTCCCACTTGCCTGGGTCTCCACTCTGGTTCTCCAAATTTCAGCACCTTGGAGAGCATAGAGTGGCCAGCAACTCCTAGACTTCTTCAGCAAGATGTTGCTCCTTCGGCTCCCAGGCAGAGACTGCTCTCCTTGCTGCCTTGCCTCTCTTTATATTCCAGCAGAGTTGGTGTGGCCAGGCTTACTCTCCTCAGTCTTAAGGGGCCAGTGTCCTGCCCACTCCTTCTCTGGACCTCCCAGCCTGTTTCTTCACCGGCTGATCTTACGCCATGGGCTAGCTTCCCCCAAACCCAGGCATATGCACACAGCTCACTGGCTGGCACCCACAGCTCCCTCCTTAAAGGGGCATCAGCTCCACAGGACTGTTCCTACTACAATAGAAATTGCGGAAAGACTTCAAAGTCTGTCAATAACTTTTGCTTCCAAAACCTGGAAGTATTTATCTCCTCTCTCCCATTGAATAGCATAGACACTGTTCAATGAAAGTTTCCAACCACCTTAATTATAGACCCTCAGCCGCGGATCTATAATCAGCTGTATACAATCCTGGACAATTTTAAAATTCCAGGAATCTTGATGACATATTGGCAGGAATTTAATTCCCTCCCTTCCTTTTGCACACTGGATGGGAAGGGACTCCATAATTGGTGTTTTGTATAGTCTAAGGTGTCTAGAGTAGGACTGAGGAACCTATAACTCATGGCACAAATCTGAGCCATGGATCCAGTCCCAGTTTTCAAGCCCTGAAAGATTAAACTCAGGGAAATGGAGTGGCGAGGAGGGGGTACACTAAGAACATAAGTAGTGCCGTACTGGGTCAGACCAATAGTCCATCAGGACCAGCACCTGTCTTCGACAGTGGTCAACCTTGGTCTCTTGGAAGAAGTATCCAGCAGGTCGCAATGTTGGGATCCATCCCCTTTTGTTCACTCCCAGCTCCTGACAGTAAGAGGTTACGGTCCCCCAAACATAGCTGGCTAATTGCTGCTAATGAACCTATACCCCAGAAACTTTTCCAACCCTTTTAAAAAAACTCAGCTATAATACTGGCCGTGACCATATCATCTGGCAATAAATAACACAACTTAATTGTGTGTTGAGTAAAAAAAAAATGTTTAATTTGTTTTAAATCTGTTACTTGTTAGTTTCATGGGGCATCCCCTAGTTCTAGTACTATTTGAGAGGGTAAATAACAATTCCCTCTTTGTTCATCACACACCAATCATGATTTTATAAACTTCTATCATATTCACTCTCAGTCATCTCTTCCCCAAGCTGAAGAGCCTTAACCTATCCCGCCTCTCTTCATAGGGAAGCTGTTCCATATTCTTTTATCACCTTGGTTACCTTTCTCTGTACCTTTTCTATTTCTACTACATCTTTTTTGAGATGGGGAGATCAGAACTGCACACAATACTGAAGGTGCATTCGCACCATAGATTTATATAGAGGCATTCTGATATTTCCAGTTTTATTCTCTATCCATTTATGAATAATTCCTAGTTCCTAATATTCTGTTTGTTTTTTGACTGCTGCTGCACATTGAGCATATGTGCATTGGGGAGGCACCTGTTTCTTTCTTTGTCCATTCCCCTTGGCTCCTCCTTCTGTGTCCTTCTATCTTATCCCCCCTTTCTTCTCCCTTCTCCAAGGCAACAGACCCTCACCTCCTTGATGCCTCTCGACAAATCCTTGGCCCACTTGCAGGACTGTTTGGCATTCTGTTTGTAGCCATGGTCTGCCATCTGTTAGGAGAGCTGCTGGAACACCCAGGAATTCTGGGGTATTTTATGGAGGTCTCTCTGGGTCTTTTCCTTCCCCGATAGGGCAATGAAGGCCTGGGTCTCCTCATCTGACCAAGGGACCCTCTTCTGGTGGGTGTTCGAGGACCTTCTCAGGAAGTGTCTGGGACTGCCATGATGGTGGATGCCTGTGAATGGTGCTATTGGGTGATGCTCCACATATCTGTTACAGTGTGATGGCTGCCATGCTTTACCACATACACACACCCCAGGGTGTGCTGACTTACCTGTCCTGCTAACCCTGCTGCTGACCCTTGTTCCCCTTTCAGGCACTCGTGGTGTTGGTGGTGGGTGTGGGCATTGGGATGGCTCACGGTAATGGGCCAGGAATGCCCAATGCGGTTTTGTCATTGGCACTTCCTCTCATTAAGGTTTGCCAACCTCTCTTGTTGGCGAGTTCATTGCAGTACACCTACTCTGGTGACATCTCTTGCCTTTTCTCCCACATTTCTGTATTGTTCTGGTGGCCCTAGCCTCATTGTGGGGATGGGCGGTGCAAACAGACATGCTGGCCCACTTTGTTCCACATAGGCCCACCTGGGTGGGGCTTTGGGCCAGACTGAAAGCCTAGTTCCTTTCAGGCCCACGTTTCCAGTTGGCCACCTACCCAGGTGGGAGTAGAAGCAGGCTCACATCTGGTAGCGCAGAAACAGATGTGCGACTGTGTCTCTGGCCCAGGTGGGCCTTAGCGAGCCAGCATCATGTTTTTTAACACCCTTTGTCTCATACTTGAGAGTATCATAGCAGCAACACGGTTCATTCTGCCTTCTATTTGTAGGTTTCTGTGCCAAAAGTATGAATCATCAGAGCTTTGAGAATTTGAGACCATAGACTTTCACTGGGTTTTTTTCCCTCTGTTTCTTTTTCACTTTAGATCTCTTCTTCAGAAAATTGTGCATTAGCTCAATAGTAGTCAAGTTCAAGATATACTTGAGTTTGGAAAGAAGCAAAGCAACTATCTGTTTCAAGTTTGAAATGCCAGTAAAAACTGCCTTTTCTGAGGGTTTTTAACTAACAAATATCAAAGTTATTGCTTCAGCTTTGAAAATACCTCAACCCACCTTTAGCAGGCAAGTAGTTTTTGCTCTCGGTTTGAGCACTTGCTTAATGCTTAAGGAAAGGAGAAAATGGCACAAGATCTGCAGTCCTTTTCTCCACAACTAGCTTCTGGTTAATAAGAAATGCTAAATAAAGTAACATGAACAGGCATTTAACTCAGAGATGTTGGAGTACATTCAACAACTGTAAACTTGAGCTTATTTGGTTTGATCCATCCAAAGATGACATAGTACAAGTCACTGGCTAAAATTCCTTTTGAATTATTCATACAAGTGCTACAAATAAACCAAAAGCACTGAACTTTCAAAATAATTCAAATAAATGGTTCCCCCACACTATTAGAAGATTATCAGAACGCAAAACAGAGAGCTCATAATTGATTGATTTCTCTACTGGGAACTGTAAGTTCAGATGGTACAAAGAAGCCCACAAGAATGACTGCACAATTAGGCCTGCTCCACTGTTAAAAGAGCAAATTTTATATCCTCCATTGACCTGGGTAGTTAGCTTCCACAGAGTCCTAATTTCTCTACTATCCAACACACAGAGAATCTTAAACATTGGCCCCAATCCTGTAAAGAACTCAGCACAGATAGACCCATATGGGTAAAAAAAATAATGACTGTAAATATAAGCTTCTTTCAAACTGCACAGCTCCCACCATGGCTACATCTTGTGTGATTTGTAGACTGAGTCAGTGCTCTTTTGTGTGTGACTGTGTGCCGCAATCTCCAGCCTCACTGCAAGCAATCATAAAAGCAGAACCCTGCACCTTTCTCCCCCATGTATGCTCCCACAGACTTTAGGGTGCCAATAACTGAAGCCTGTGCCAATGCCAGTGCCTCTGGTACCTGATTCTCATCCGTTCTGCCCACCACCTCCTGCCTTCTTCACCCTCTCTGCAAATGCTACAAAAAGCAGATCTCTGCATCTAGTAAAACCTTTATAATTTAAACAGAAGCAATACCTGCAATTGATTTAAGGAAATATGCATCTCCAGTTAAAACTATGAAAATTCTATGTCTTATCAAATTGGAACCCTTTATCCAATCTTTTTGAAATCTGGTAGGGGTGATTAATTTGGTGAGGGGAACAACCTGTCCAAATTGCATCCAAATTGGATGGTAAACAAAGATGTTACAGCTGGAAATGTGTGGAAACCATGAAATGATTGAATTGCTTATAAAATCAGGACCCTTTATCCAATTTTTCTAAAATTTGACATGGATGATTCCTTGACTGAGGGGCACAAAGAGTCAAAGTGTAATCCATATTAGATGGAAAATGAAAACATTACATATGGAATTGTGTATGCAAACTATGAAATGTAATTGCTTATACCACATGAGGCTGGACACATGTTGGATCTGATGTTTTACAGTGGTATGGAGACAGGGGTTCAGATTATATGGGGTGTTGTCATGGTCAGACCATTACCTTTTGAAGTCCTGCATCCCCACCGTCCTATACCCCCGTTGGTATGGTGGACCTGTTAGGTTGGCCCATCCCTGAGACGCATGAATTCGATTGGTTTCCAGAACTCTCTGGGGGAAAATTTACCTACTGACCTTGATGGCTACTCTGTTGATGACCTGATCATTTTATGGGATAATATCTTGACCAGGGCCATTGACATGGTTGCATCCAGTGTCCGCTCCCACTACTGCAACAGCATAGGTCCCTCTGGTACACGGACGACCTGAGGTGGCTGATGTGGGAGGGTAGGCAGTTAAGCACTGAAGCCAACCAATTGTATCATACATCGTTTTTAAGGCACTACACCATGGCTGTGACCTGTGATGGCAGTGAAGAAAGCTCTCTTCTCTGCTATCATAGTGTCTGCAAAGTTTTGTCCTGTAGAGTTTTTTCAGATGGTGAATGACCTGGTTAATCCGGACTGTCTTCACCATTAACCTGAGTCATCTACTGCCTGCTATGACATTTGTACTAATTACTTTGCAGACAAAATTGCTCATATTTACCATTGCAGAGTCAGAGTTTGGGTTAAGTGGAAGCTCAGCCTTGTCCCATTTGTTTGGATCAGTTTCAGTTAAGGTCATCCACCTATGCAGGGGATGTGCTTGTAGCAATGCGGGAAACCAGTTGTGAATTAGATCCTTGCCTGTACTGGTTGGTGAAAGCCAGCCTCGAGATATTCGGGTCTTTGCTGGCTGGGGTCATCAATGCCTCTCTTTAGGACAGGTTGTTGGACATCCTTAAAACTTCAGTGGTCTGGCCCCTGTTTAAGAAACCACCTTTGGATGCTGAGTCTCCACCCAGATATCAGCCAGTCTCTAACCTTCCCTTTTTAGTGGGTTATTAATGGGTGGCTGCCTGGCAGATTCAGGCTCATCTTGATGCTTTCGGATTCCTGGACCCATTTCAGTCAGGTTTTCCTTTCTCACTAGAGCACAAAACAGACATGCTCCCGGCCAGACTGACATCAGCACAGTTCAGGTGCAGGGAGAACGGGGAATGTGTGGCTGGCAATCCCTGCCCCCACAATGTGCCTAGTGCCCCTCACTTTCCATGTTATTGGCAGCCATGACAGCCAATAACAACTGCCATGGCAGATGGTGATGGCAGAGGTGGCCAGTCCAGAACCACACGTGCAAGCTCTGGGATGGCCTGCTTTGACCTGGTCTTGCGCGCCCAGCCCAGGCTGTTACCATAGATGATTGAGGAGGTGAGAGCCCGGGCTAGCCACCAATGTAACCTGGGATATCCTGGGTCAACATCATGTAGTCAAGAACCAAACATGACAGTGGCCCTCAGGGCAAAGAAGGCCTAATCAGGCCACTGTCACATCTGGTTTTACCCATTGTTTTGCCCAGTTCGATTCAGCACTATTTGTTTCAGCACCCCTGCCCGAACTCCTATGTATCCCATGGGACTTGTAGTTATTTTCAAAAAGGCCTATGAGATGAAATTGTTTTTTGCTTTAAATGAAAACGCATTATAAAACGTGAAGTGTTCATTATTGACTCACCATTTTTGTTGGCATTTTCCTTTCATCTGTGTTTACTATACTGTTTCCTAAGAACTTCCTAGAGTAGCTTTCATGGCTCAGGACTCAGAACTGATCTGTAGCCAGAAGATTTAGAAAACATAAGCTTCCCCTCACAAGATGGTAAATAAACAGTTTCAAAACTATGACCAGGAGGAGAAGATCACAACAACAAAGTATTTCATCAACTCTTGAGCATTTTGTAATGATCAGAGGAGAGAAACAAGAAGTCATTAGTCCTTCAAGAAACTGACTGGAAACTTGAAATAAATAAATAAAATAAATACTGAATTGAAACAAATACATTAAATAAATAAACTTGACAGATGCAAATTAGCGTGCAATTATCAACCCAACTGAGAGTATTACTAAGGTATTTGTAGAAGTTTGCTAATTTGACTTTGTTGCTATGCTGACATAAAGGTCCATTTATCAGATATGCATCTTGTAAATAAAACAGGATGGTTGGCACTTCCCATCCAAGTTTTAAAATAAGAACTAATGGGGGAACCATATATTTCCCTATCTCTTCTAAAAACAGAAGGGAGCTATTATTGAATAAACCAAATTCCTCCACAGTCCTATTTTTCTTTTTCTGATGTAGTAAAAATTCTTGGTCTCTGCTTGGGCCATTGCTCACACCTACTGCATCACATTACCACACAGCAAGTCAATCCTATGTTGCAACTATGTTCTGCTCACCTGTAGACCCCTGGCCTCATGCAATGTGGCACAGACCTTGCTGAGGCATCTTGGAGCTACTGAAATTTAAAAACTAAATTCAAACTAATGAATTGTCATTGTTCCTCTAGAAAAGAGACATGTTAAATAATGCAGCTGCACTCCTGAGCAGTACAAAGCTGCAGTGCATCCCATCGCAATACCAAAAGGACAGAGAAATCAAGAGAAGGGGCTAAAAGAAATGGGTCAACAAATCATATTTTCCTTCTTTTCTTTGTTTAAAAATAGGTAAGTAGTTAGAAATGAATGCAGCTTTCCTAGCTTTTCATCCATGTCTCTAACAAGTGTGTGTGTGTGTGTGTGTGTGTGTGTGTGTGTGTGCAGGAGTGAGGGGGATTGATGAAAATGATGGGATGAAACCATATATAGCATTCTTGTTGTGCGAAATGAGAGTTTGGCATGGAACTAGTTTGTAGGATTGGGTCATCACTCTCCTTTGGCAAATTCACTAGTGTTGTCTTAGAAGATCCTGTTTGATGAGTTTGCTTCATTTTGGGGCAGGAGATAACAAAGGGCAGAAGTTTTGACAGGAAAAATAAGATCAAATGCATTCAGGGGAAGGTAAACAATGACTGTATTATTTTTCTTTTCCCCCTTCCATTTAGCTATCACACAGGGACTCCAGACCTCCTATATACTGCTGACACATGGAGATTGACATTTAAAATATATTCTTTGAACTAGCTTGGCTAACTAATAGCATGAAAATTAGAGCTGAAATCAGTACCTGAAAAAATAGGTTAACCCGTCAAATGTACCCTATGCAAACTGAAACTGGTGTTATGGGTAATAATCAATATTCGTTCTTGCTCTGTAAGGTATCTATTTTGGTTATTCCATTTTACTGGGAGGAGGGTTGTGGGGGATTCAGCTTTGATTGTTCAGTCATTTTGGTATCTTGGGCCGCATTCATACCTGATGGCAGTGTGGTGGCGATGCTTCTGCGGGCCAAAGACACGGTGGGGGAAAGGAGGTGGAAGCAGGTAGTACCGCCGGTGTGAACGAGGTTCTGCTGAGACGTTACTTGGGAACGACAGGGGTGGACTTTGTAATTTGCCATGTCATTTGTGAATTACATTGCAGCAGAATCCCCTTTACATCGGCGGTACTTCCAGCTTCCGCCTCTCTTCCCCCACCGCATCTTTGGCTCACGGGAGCACTGCCACCATGCCACCATGAGGTGTGAATGTGACCTTGTTTATGTAAACTTAGCAATATCATCGCTATTGCAAAAAATGATGTAACTGCAATGCTGAATTGACTGAACAAGCGAAATACTAATCAAAAAAATAAAATGTAATACTTGGGGAGGGAATAATATGTGGGTATCCATTTCAGGTGCTAATATTATTTGGCCTTTGGCAGGAGGGGGTGGGATAAGAATTTTTTATAATAAATAAATAATACATTTTATAATGATACTCTTTCGACTACCCTAAAAGCTGAACCCACAATCTATCTGAGCTCTAACAAAAATCCAGAATAACGGTGTGGAGATGGTGCTGTGGAGAAGTAGAGGCTTCAAGAGCTCCATCTGTTGCTGATAGAAAGCACTACAGAGAAAGGTTCTCCCACAATTATCTCTCATGCTCCCTCTGCTAGACAAAATACTGAGCATTCAATCATCCCTATCAAGAGGAAAGTAGAGTTAAACTCGGTCTTCAAAACACTTCGGAATTCATTGAAGAATCCAGTACTCGGTTCTGGAAGTCCAAAGTTCTGAGGACCAAGGCCATTTCACACCAAACTTCAGTAAACTTTGGAAACCTTTGGCATCCAGTGCACATGTGGCTGGACAGTTGAACTTCTTTTGGAAATGAAACTTAGTTCCATATTTGGTAAGAGGGGGGTATGGGATGTGACACTTGAGTAATGGTAAGCCAGATGGCAAGCTTTGATTGGCTGGCCAAGCCAGATGACAGGTTTTGACTGATTGGTAGGGTAAAATAAAAATGGATGCAGCCATTTTCCATTCTCATTGGTGAATTTGACTGTGTGCTATAGTGCTGGATCTGTAAGTAATCGGCTGGGGGGGAGGGGTGCTTGGTCTGGTCCTGGCCCTAGCCTGGCCTGGCATGGCATGGCATGGTATGGTATGGTTTGGCCTGTCCTGTCCATAGGGACAATGCTGGGGATGGGGTTACCTTTACCTTTACCATGCCATGCTTTTTTTAAAAAATAATTGGGTGCCACATTTCTACTGCCCGCTGCTTGGTTGGCACTTAGCCTAGGGGTGGGACATTAGGAAAAATACCGGTTATCGGTTTTACCAGTTACCGGTATGCAAAATACCGGGTTACTGGATTAAAACCGGATTACCGGTGCCGGATTTATTGCATTGATTTCAATGGGGAACTGTCCCCATTGAAATAAATGGAAAATAAATAAATACCTCCCCNCAGTCCAGGCTGCACGGGTGGAAGGGGGGACACCCCCCACCCACCCTGCCCAGCCTGGATTTTTTTTTTTTAATTTTTTTTTACCCTAAGTCCCTACTAGTGTGGGCTCTGGGCCACCGGCGGCAACCTGGAGCCAACAACAGCAGGTACTAGGGTGATCCCTGGGGTGGGGGGTGGCTTAACACACACCCCACCTCAGAGATCAGTACCTCCCCACCCAGGGATCGCCTACCTTTGGCGTTCCGGGTGGCGGTGGTCTGGAAGCTTCAGCGCTGGCTGTGGCTGCCGGCTTGAACGCTTTCTAGGCCTTCCAGGGAACTTTGGGGGTCCGGAAGGCCTAGAAAGTGCTGAAGCCAGCAGCCACAGCCAGCACTGAAGCCGCCGGACCACCGCCTCCGCCGCCGCTGCCGCCCGGAGCGCCAAAGGTAGGCGATCCCTGGGTGGGGAGGTAGGGTGATCCCTGGGGTGGGGTGGTGTTAAACCACCCCCCACCCCAGGGATCACCCTAGTACCAGTACACCTACCTGCTTGTGCAGGCTCTGGGTTTCCGGTGGCAGCCTGGAGCCCGCACTAGCAGGGACTTCGGGGGGAAAAAAAAAAAAAATCCAGGCTGGGCAGGGTGGGTGGGGGGTGTCCCCCCTTCCACCCGTGCAGCCTGGACTGGGGAGGAAAAGTGTTTGGGGTTTTTTTTTCTTTCTTTTTTTACATTGTGGCCATTCATTTCAATGGCCGCAATGTAAAAAGATCCGGTACCCCCCAAATACTGGAATAATCCGATACTGCCGGTACACCAAAATACTGGGAGTATCGGATACTGGATGATCCAAACTTCCCACCCCTACTTAGCACCATGAGGCCAGAGCGATCTCTCTGCCTGGCTCCACTTCCCCTTGCCTGGTCTTTTCAAGTTCCCAGTGCCACGGTACCAATGTCATGCGAGCGGGTGCCCCTGGGGTGTGTGTGAATGTCTGGTTTCTTTTTTGTGGGTGTTCTAATTTTGTCTGCTGGGCTGGCTGACTTTTGGTGGGATTTATTGTTCCACATAGTTACACACTATTTTGCGGGATTGTGTGTATTGTTGTTGTCTTCTTTCTTTTTTACCAAGGCTGTGGCTGCCACATGGCACATGACACAGCAGAGCCTTATTGTAAAAGTGTAAGTTAACTGTAACTTCTATTCTTCTACCAGCTGCTTGGCACTATGAGGCCAGAGGGATCTCTCTGCCTGGCTCCACTTCCCCTTGCCTGGTCTGTTCAAGTTATCTATGTCATGACTTTTAAAAAAATAAGAGTGTGCCCCTGGGCGGGGTGTGTGTGAATGCCTGGTTTCTTAATTGTGTCTGCTGGGCTGACTGGCTTTTGGTGGGATTTATTTCTCCACGCAGTTGAACACTGTTTAGCGGGGTTGTGTGTGTTGCATGGCACAGCAGAGACTAATAGTAAAGAGTAAGTAACTATAACTTCTACTGTTCTGCCAGCTGCTTGGCATCATGAGCTGGCACCATGGCTTGGCACCTTGGCTGCCAGCTGCTTGGCACAATGGCACCATGAGCACTCCTTCCCTCTCCCTCTCCATCCCATGCCACAATGAGACTGGTGAATTGCAGCTCATTATATACTGTAGAGGTGGGAGGACTGCATGTGTTGTTGTGCACCCTAATTGTCTAGGCAACTAAGTAGGAGGGGGAGGGAGGAAGGGGTGGATCTGCAATTGTGCACCTTGACTGACTAGGCAATTAAATGACTGTAGCTGCTGCACATGGCAACTCCTGCTGAGGCACCAAGTTGGTGCTGAATAGTTCCGAAGTTCGGGGTTTCTGCCTTCTAAAGTTCCAAAGTTCTGAAGATTTCCAAGGTCTGGAATTCCATTTCCAAATTCCAAAACTTCAGAAACAGCACCAAAGGGCTGCCAAGTACTTGGGCCAATTACCCAGCACTTTGGAAATTGGCCCAAATACCCAGAAGTGCTATTTGGTACAGCCCAGAGGAAAGGTTGCTATGCCCAGGGGAATTAAGAGAGGGTACATGAAAGATCTGAGAACAGCTTAATTTCAAACCATCTCTTCTGATCATAATATGTGCCTCTATGTGGAAAGGACATTCTATTTCTTATACTGGTCCATGATGCTCCTTATTAAGCACTTTACTAGGGATGAAACTTAGGAACCTTGGAGTTGCAACTTATTGGTCAGAGTTGCTTTTACCAAGGTTACCCATCCCTTAAAATCAGGTGCTCTTCATGCATCAAAGCTCCAGTCCATTTGTTCGTCATTTATGTTGTGAGATTGGGATATGGAATTGAAGGCTACTGCTGTGCTCCCCTCTATGCTTTGATGATACAGAAACATAGCCATTTCTCACCAAGGGCAGCCAGAAACTTCCCCCGACCAGTAAGTAATTTGCTTCCTTTTTTCTGAACTTAAAGAGAAAAGGTGAGAGAGCCGCCAGCTCTCACAGATTTAAAAGGTGGATCACATAAAAAAAACCGGACACCTACTTATAACAGTGTGAGAGCAGAGAGGAGGAAATAGCAGCTGGTGCTGAACCTTGATAGACAACTTCAATCTGCCTGTTTGTCTTCCATCTGAAAGCTCTAATCCAGAATGCTGTCAACTGCCCCTCTAAAAGGTTTTTCTTTTTCATCATTCTCTACATCAACATTGCCAAGACATTGCCCCATTCAGTGGAAGTCCCCTGTGAACGAACATGCTGGAGACCGATAAGGATACAGGAATTGAATTTCTTGCCTGAATTCCTTGCCTGAATTCCTGCTACGATCCTGCCTAGAGTTAGGCATTAACTAAGACAGCAGGTTGACTGCTGTTCACTCCACAGCTGAAGGAACGCATCAGTCATGGATAAAGCTTAGCCCCATTTTGTATGGGCTGAGGGAGCTGGGAACCATTTCAGTATAGCAGAAGTACAATTTGGAACATTTAAAAAAAATTTATTGCAGATGTGCAGAATGGCCATTTAGCTTATCGGTGGCAGTCATTTGCACATGTGCAATGATTTTTTTACCCCCCCATCACCAAGAACTCAGCAAAGATATCCCAGTGCATTGGGAATTCAACGAGATATTGAGTAATCTCAATATCTCATTTCAGCCCTAGTCAACAGGTGCTCAGAAGCTATTAGCTCTGAAATCTGACCAAGAGGGCATGCTGGGGCATTTTACAGTTTCCCCAATGTCATAGACAATCATGGTTGCATGCACCACTTTATTTCTGTCTGGTACACCAGAAAGGAGTATAACAGAGGATCATAGTCACCCCTCAGGTAAAATGCCTCAGGATCTGGTCTGCTCCTCTTTGATACCCTACTCTGAAATCAAGGGATAGGACAAAACCTGGGATTTATGAGTGTGAACAGATTTTGGCACCTTTTTCCTCAGCTTCTCTAGGCCACACATGATCTCCAATTGTCAATGAGCTCGATTCCAAAGCCTGTGTAAACTGTGCTGAACCTGTGCGAACATATGCATGCATGGTTTCTGCATGGCACAATGGACTGGCTGTGGGGATGCAGGCCTTTACGCATGTTTGGTTTTGCACGGTTTACATGGGCTTTGAGATTGAGCCCAGAATCAATTGCGTGTGACTAAAGTAGCAAAATGTTCATCTACATGGACGTGACCATACATCATGATATCGCAAAGGCAAAAGCACTGTCACCATTAATAACTGCACAATTACTGCACATAGTAGCCTTTTAAATGGGTGTCTCATCCCTCCCCTCCCAAAAGTCCTTTCCGATATAAATGCTTTAGAATTCAGCATGAGTTAAGGTATAGAGTAGGACAAAAAAAGTGATCAAGAGGACTTGGGGGGCCTGGAGGTGGTTGAATCTCCTCTTGTTGGGGGTGTTCGCCCTCCCATGGTCTCTCAAGTACGGAGTCTTGGTGAGCTCCTCATTTCACGACTCATCCTGGAATCTCAGGTTGTGGCCCTGGCGGGGAGTGTGTTTCGGCATTTACATCTTGTCCAGCAGCTTTGGCCATATCTCTCAGACTCCGACCTAACCACTGTCATCCATGCCTTCATCACCTCAAGGCTGGATTACTGCAACGCGCTCTACATGGGGCTGCCCGAGAAGCTGGTCCGGAAGCTACAGCTGGTGCAGAATACCGCTGCCCGTCTCCTGACGGGGGCGGGTCACAGGGAGCACATGACACCAGTGCTCCGGGCTCTGCACTGGCTGCCTATAAAGCACTGGGTCAGGTTCAAGGTGCTGGTTTTAACCTTTAAAGCCCTTCACAGTCTGGGCTCTGCTTATCTGTGGACCGCCTCACTCCCCATGTGCCCGTGCGACCCTTGAGATCATCCATGGGAGCCTTTTTGGAGGTTCCCCAGGTGAGGAGGGTGGTCATTAATGTTAGATGTTTTTAGGTGGCCGCCCCTGTGCTGTGGAATTTGCTCCCAGAGGAGGCTCGGTTAGCTCTCACTCTCCTGTTGTTTTGGTGTGTATGTAAGACCTGGCTGTTCCATCAGGCTTTTGGCGAAGGGTAGGGGTGGTGGTGGGGTTCCCCACATTGTATTGTATTTTTAAATTGTTTTTAAAATAATAATAATAATAATTACTGAGTGTTTTTCGCTGCCCCGGGCTGCCCTGTGGGCAGGAGGGGCAGGATATAAATTTTAAATTTATTATTATTATTATTATTATTAAACATTTATAAAGCGCCAGTAACGACCTGGCACTGTACAGAACATATAATCAGCTGCGGTCCCTACCTGTGGCTTACAATCTAAAAGACAAGGAGGGGGAGACAAGGAGAGGGGACAGCGGGAGAGACATGGGAGAAGACAAACAAACATTCAGGC